>CAWUFW010009774.1:200395-755125 GCA_963921515.1 Calotriton arnoldi | reverse complement strand
GGACCACAGATGGCACACCGTGCACTGGTCGTGTGACCCCAGCAAAGCGACATCGGCATTCCACCAATAGAATTCTCTCGCCAGACCCGCAGTCCAGGGAAATGAGCAAGAAAGGCATTAAGCACTACTGTACGCCAGAGGACAGTAAACCATAGTGTCTTAATCCTTAAGCGGTGAATGTGATTTGTCCCTCTGACTACCATGGCTCTTGCTCAAATGTTTGCCTTCGGACAATGACCAATGTTGCGTGACTCTCTCCAGCCACCAGCGCTTCTCTTGATCATCAGGTTCCTCCCTCACCGAGGTCAAAGGCGTGGGTTCACCAGGTGGATCACAGATGTCCATGTTGTTGAGGTTTACGGCATCTAGAAATCTCTCCAGGTCTTCAGAGTCATCATACTCCTGGGTCCTCTCCTCCACTGTTATCAGCATCATGGCTGGTTATAGAAGACCATACCATATTTCCCACTTCCCCATGGAGGGGCTGCAGGGCCAGAAATTGCTTCTGCATGAGATTGGTGTTCTGGGAGAAGCCAGCCGAGATGAAGATTTGGTGGTTCTCACATTGATGTGTTTCTTTGCTGCAATGATAATCTGTCTTGCCTATTGGTGTCTAAGGAGACACACCAGTATAGGCTTGGGTCATGGCATTGGGGAGGAGGGGGTGAGGGAGTATGCCCTGGACCCAATTCACAAAGATAAACTTAGACGTTTGGCCTAAACTTAGACCAAGCATCTAAGTTTACAACTTTGGGAATTCACAAAGGCATTACTGAGCACTATCTTTATGTCTGCACTCAGGCTAGATCTCCACCCTGAGTGCAGACACAAAGATAGTACTCGTAAATGCCCTTTGTGAATTCCCAAAGTCATAATCTTAGAAGTTTAGACCAAATATCTGAGTTTACCTTTGTGAATCGGGCATCTTGTGAGCACACTCTATCTCAAGTTTTGGGGCAAATGAGAGATCCAAGAGTTTTGGCAGAAAGTCACAGAGGAACGGGATCACATGCGCCCCCTCTATTTTCTCTGGCAAGCCAGTTATGTGAACATTTTCCCATGAGCTTCTGTCCTCCAAGCTGATCTACTTCCTCCTCAGTGCTCCCACCTCTGCAATCCACTCAGGGATGCCGTCAATGAGAGCCTCTACCTCCGTGAGGTACTTTCCCTGTAACACCAAGCCGATTTTGGGAGGAGGCAATGTCTGATCAGCTGTTTTTGTGACTGCAGCCCCAATGGAGCCCATAGAAGTCTTGATTTCGGAGCGCTCACGAAGAAGAGTGTCCATGGACACTGATGACATAGATGGTCGGTCTTGTAACATGGTTCCCATCCTGGTTGTGTCGGGCAGCTTCAATCTATAGACAGCCTGTAAGAAAAGGAGATGATATGTCGATTTGACTTAGATTTCGACATGTGAAATGGTCTCACATCGGGCAGCGGTAAGAAGCGGCATCCCTGAAAAGCCAAAGCAGCCACAGGAGGTTGTCTATGGGGCCTCCAGTGAAGGTAAACAGAAAGAAGGGACACCAAAGGTGCAGCCCGGGGTGTCTCAGTAAGTCAGGTGTGAGGAGTGCAAGCCCCCAGTCAGAGGGTCCAGGGCAGGGCACCGACGTAGCCTCCAGCACGGGAGATATGGCCCAGTCCCTGTAAACTTCAAAACTAAAGACTGCCACACAGTATCCTGGATGGCCAGGACCCGGGTGAGTCAGTGAGGCCTCCCGCAGTGGAAGACACCTCTGGTGTTGAGGTCAAAGTAGCAGAGCAGGACCTCGGAACTGGGGCAGAGGAGACAGCACACTCTCGGCCACCAACGCATATCACAACACTAGATCGGAATTCCTGGCTACCCCAATCAAGAGAGCAGTCTGTCCAGCCGCCTGAACCCCAGGTCAATATCCAACAGCCCTCAGTGGGAGGCCACATTCCCCAGTGTATGGTCAGCTGGCAGCAACAGAGGCAGCGCCGGAAGATTCTTTGTGTTGCAGAGGGACAAGGCGGGTGGGAGATAATGATGAGCAGAGGGACTACCACCTTCCCAAATGAAGATGTATGCCGCCTGCCCCTCTCCTTCCAGACACAACTCACTCCAGTGCCCTCAGATGACTGTAGAAACAGCCCAGGGAGAGAAACGTCACTTCCAACATTTTGGGTGCATCCCCAGCACTGTAGGCCGCAATTGATTCGTCCAGCTGCATGTCCCTCACCGCACAGACCATACTGCCCCAGGCCCTGAGGCTGCTCTCCCCTGATGGGCTGATGGCCAATTGAAGGAGGTCTCTGATCTCATCCTCAATGGAGTATGGGCCCACCGGCCAGTGCAGTCATCACCTTGACCTGAGCAGCCTGGTCACAGCAGTGGAGGACTCTGTGCAGCCCCTTCACAGCTGTCAGAAATGTCTCAAGTGTCCCCCAAGCTCAGGTGAGGCTGGCTGTATGCGCCCCGTGAAGTCTTATTCTAGATGGAATAGAGGCCTGCAGTCAAGGCCCCAGGAGCCGGGAGTCTATGGCAACATTATCTGCTCCTGGGTGGCAGTCCCCCTCCTTCTGCTCTGATAATACTGAGTTGGCTGCGGAGGCCCCCATAGCACCTTCCCACCACCATCAGAGAGGTCACAGGTACCCCTAGAACACAGTTGGGAAGTCTGGTGATGGTTGCCCGCCGATGTCTACTTGCGGGCCGGTCAAGGGTCTCGCTAGCCAGGAGCTCAACCAAGATGCCGCCATGCTCCTCGGAGGCAGTCTCCGCCCCCTCTGGTAAGCAATATTTCAAACATATGAAATAAAGATATAATTTCCATCAATATTATTATTTTTATGTCCCACAATATTTTGTTGTCACTTTGGCACAAAATAAATAGTCAACCGGCATTTTAATCTCAATATTCAGGTACGAAACCCTCTTATCTTGGAGGTTTGATTCCCTCATTTTGATTCAGTCGCAGAGTGCCCACACTACTTGGATAATCCTTTTCTCAACCATTAGATTTTTAGAAGGCACATAATATTGAGTGAAATGTGTTCTTAAATCTGAAGCCTCAAGACCCATCTTAACTTGTCTCCTCAGACACTAACAGGCCTGTCAAATAATAATTGCAGCCAAGCTAGTTTCAATATGAGAATCACAGTGTATTTATCTCAGCAGAGCTCTCCCATGGAATAAATGTGAAAAGTAAAACATTCCTCTGAACTTTAACAGCAAAATGTTAGATACAGAATCTTAGAACCAGCCACCAATCTGCTCACTACAGATGGCAGGAATAAGGAGTCCTACGAGCCAGAAGAACTGGTGGCGTTTTTAGACACCAGTGGAGAACCGTCCATGGATGTGACTAGCTCACTGGACTTTACTGTGGAGAAGACTGAGATCACAGATCTTCAAAGGACATTTGAGAAGTGGAGCTGGGAAAGAGTGAAGAATTATCATTGGAAGGAGAGTGTTTGAACTCTGTCAAAAAATGGGTAGCTAGCCTGAACAAGCACATAAATGAGTAGACATGCACATAAAACCATATCTCCCAATCAGCCATGAAAATTGCTTGACGCCCCAACAGTCAGGAGGCATAAAACCTAAGGTAGGGCCCATTGCCAAAATTGGAGGCAGTGTGGGCAAAACTACGAGACTTTGGTGGGAAACCTGCATTTGACTGATAAGACTTACAGATGGGAAAAGCAGAATAATGAAATTTAAGTCTCTGGCAGGGGGGAAATAGCTGAATGGGACTGTTAATTTCCTATTTGTTGTTGGTAACAGACTAATGGTACGGTGTGCATATTTGCATATTTGTTACATCTACCCAAGTTCTTTGTTGAAGGTCTCTGTATTGATTGCCCAAGACAGCTATAGCCATCCACCATGAGAAGTTAACAATGACATTATGCTGAACAACACCTGATTTCACCTAGAGTACTAATTCATGTTGGGGCGGGTGGCAGGTGGAGGGGGTCTATGTGTCAGCCACCTGGTTAAAGGTCAGCAAGATTATTCCTGAGCAATTTCTGAATGTTACACACTTTTACATATATTTTCATATTTTATTGTGTGATAGTGAACTGCAATGACCTTCTTTGATACTATCACTGGTGTTTTCTAAGTTTCCACAAAATCCCCTCTTTCTAGTACTAAATACCCCGCTAACATCCTAGCATTTCAAAACAAGCACATAAACGCCCTCTTGAATAAGTATCATATAGTACAACCTTACATACATTAAACATTAGTCGCTCCAACACAACTTTTATTTATAGGTCCTTGTAACTCACACAATAGCCACTATGCAAATACTAGGCCACAAAGATCCACAGCAGTGAGCAAAGACCTGACTATCATAACCTAAATGGACTCACAGTACATATCTAATGTTAAAAAAAGTGTTAACTTGTTTGAGCACCATCCCCAGACATAGTCCTATAACAGGAGACCAGATTATCACCAATTGAGTCAGCAAAACTAGAAAGAGATTGGGTGGGAAAGGTATTGTATGCCTATAATGAATAAAATAATTTATATGGCATAGTTGTATCTTCTACATACAAATGGGGTAGTGTACATCCATTAAAAAAAACACTACATGTAACAATAAATAAGGTCTGGCAGTATAAAGAAGGTTGTTATGCTTTTGCCAAGGTTACGTTGCAGGATAAGGTCCTAGGATTGGGATCAATATATAGATCCAGCAGGAACAAAAAGTGCTTCTTTTCCAAGCTATCTAGAACAATAACAGAAATCAGCAAACAGAAAGTGATCACAGGAGGTGGCCGAAACATGTCAGTGGACTCAGACATGGACAGATAAAGTAAACTAGATGCAAAAAACAGAACAACAGAGACCATTCCATGACTTAATGACGGATCAGTCCTTATGAATGTTAGGGCATTACAGCATCCAAGAGAGTGAATACACATTTGTGTTGTGTAAATGGAACTTGAAAGGGCGACAGAGTACCCTTGCCCCCAACATAATGGTGGGCCCACCAGGTTTAAAAGTGGGCAGACCTTTGGTGTAACGATGTCTCCCCCATGGTTACATCCTGCCGATGAACTAAGGGCCATCGGTAGGTGACCTGTATGTCTGCCCACCGTCAGTGCCAGGAAAACCCAGGTGGTAAGGGGCAGTAAAAACTGCAAAATTACCCCCTTGCCTTGGGAGGTAACTCCCATGGTGAGGGGGGCATCGCTTTTTTTATTTAAAAAAACAAAATCCCTGTTCAACGAAGTTACAATGAAACCTAACAAGGCATTGATAGGAACCGCCTTGACAACAGTTTCTGTCAATGCATTAAATGTTCTCTGGCTCAAAGGACATATATAAATTTGGTAGTAGAACCTCCTTAATGGAGTAAAATACTCCGTCACCCTGGAGGACGGCCCAACTGCCAACAAATATATCTGGCCCCAAGCCTCCTCACTACCGCTTCAGGAATGGCAGCAGTACACTTCCACTGTTTGTGAAAACAACCTTACCTTCATCTTATGAAAAATCATGCATGACATACACTTGGAAGGATAGCGCTAGGTTCTGGAATAGGGCATAGAAGCGTGTGTGTCACTGTGTGTGACAGTAGGCTTCCCCTCCCAGGTCAAAGATATAAAGGTCAGATAACAGCTATGGGTTCACAAAACGTAGTACGCTACCACCACTCTGTGTATTAAACCCATGACAGAGGTGGTAGTCAAAGGCAGGTGCAATGAGGGTATGCTTGGAGTGCCCCTCTCAGTCAGAGGACAGACCCAAGAGCTCACGCATGTCAAAGGACATGTCTAGGTCTCTGCACACGTACTAGATAAGGGCTATGCTATTACCAAACTCGACAATCAGGATATGAGATATTTAGAGCATTCAGGGTAGGGAACATGACTGTACACCATGCACCTGACCTCTCAGTAAACCTTGTTAAAAATATATTTTTCAGGACGGAATTAACTTCAAATGACTTAGTTTTAGGGCATTAGGGCCACAAACGGGAGGACACCCTCAGATAGAAAGGGTTCTTATACCTTTTGTAATGGGTTAAGAAGTAGCCATATAAACTATTTCTTTATCAATTTGGAGTTGTGGTCTTCACTTATTGACATGGTGGTTCAATATCGAAGTGAAAGTGACCACAATCCCTTGTTGTTATCATTGCGGATGCAGGATTTATACATTCAGTCACAGATAACTGAGAGGGTGACTGCCGATGTAGTTCTATCTAATGATTTGAGAAGAGTCAAATGGGTTAAGTTAGTTGAAAATGCTACTTTACTAGAGGAGATGAAGGCAGTGGTGGAGTGTACTCTAAAGGTTCTTACTAATTTAGACACCCAGGATGATATAAATGCCATCATTACACAAGTACATGATGAAATGTTTACCAAGCTCAAATCTTTTTTTATTAAGACTTTTAAACCGAATAGTAGAGCTACCCCTAAATCAGCAAACTGGTATAACCAGGCCTGCAGAGAAGCCTACAAGCGATTGTCCCAAGCCATAAAATCCCCAAAAAATGGATGATATTAAATATGCACGGAAAATGTATAAACAAATACAACACAAAGCTAAAAAGGAGTGGAATGAACAACGATGGCAAGATCTCCTGCTAGCGAGCAAGGAAAAAAGCATACAGAAATTCTGGCAGTTAGTGAAATGGAGAAGTGGCGAAACTAGTCAAACCCCTCTTAGTTTTTAGCCCCCGACCAGTGGGTTTCCCATTTTTAGGCGCAATTTGCCGCCACAAGTGTCAGTATAGATCAGCTGCACTTACCCAAGCCAGACACTGTTGTGTTCTTTGACAGAGATGAGGTCGAAACTGCCCTTAAAGCAATACCAAAAGGAAGAGCCCCAGGCCCAGACTGCATTCCGGCTGACTTGTTTCTATATGATAAAGACAACTGGCTCACGTACATTCATATACTTGTTAATGCGATAGCCAGTGGAGCTGCCATCCCAGAATCTTAGCGTGGTGCGGAAATACTTCCAATTTACAATAAGGGGGACCGCTCTAGTCCTAGTAATTATCGGCCAATTAGCTTGATAGATTCTATACAAAAGATGATGGCCAAGCTAGTGTTGAGTAGAATCCAAACTTGGATTTTAGATAATGATATTTTGTCCCTTTACAGGCTGGCTTCCGCCCACATGTTAGCACAATCGACCAGGTCTTTAGGTTTATATTAATTTATTGGCGAGTTGCAATTATTGCAGGAGGAACAATTTACGCGGCCTTTATTGATCTTAAATCTGCATTTGATTTGGTTCCTCGAAATAAGTTATGGGGGGCCCTAAAGGACTTAGGGATGCCGTTAGAATTACTTTCCCTAGTTGTTAAACTGCATGAGTCCAGTTTTGCCCAGGTACGCTGGGGTTCTCAGGGTAATGTCACGGACAGGTTTTTAGTATCTAAAGGGGTCCGCCGAGGTGCGTCTTGGCTCCAACCCTGTTTTCGTTATTTATAAACAGGGTTGTGGACTACTTTTCTTCATATCCCACAGACGCCCCCACATTAGCTGGCATGAAGGTACCCCTACTTATGTTTGCAGATGATACCCTAATTATTCAATAACAACAAAAGAGTGAATAGGAAGGGACGAAGGGGAAAACAGCATGAGGAAAACCTCTTATTTAAAAGAACCCTCACTCACCAACCTAGTTGGTGACATGCTTCATCATTGGGTTCCCACCAGAGAGGCCGAGTGCCTCCCTGGTGTGCTACGACGCCTGAATTACAGCAGAGCAGGTATTTGTGGGATAGTGCCAGTGCAACAGTGAAGGTAGTGCAGGTTAAAAGATGTCTGGTTTAATCCCAAATTAATTTTATTGGTGGAAAACTGTTAGACTTGGCATCTTTTGGCGTGTTTCCCCTGACTTTTTGCTTTCTGACCTCCTGGTTTTGACTCTGTTTTTGCTGGTGTAATGACTCTGCGCACTTTCCTCACTGCTGTCCAGTGGGAAAGTGCAAGTGCTCCTGTATAAAATGTGTATGGATTGGTATTTCCATGATTGGCCTATTTGATCTATGTGTCAGTCCCTAGTAAAGTGCATTGCGAGTGCCAGGGCCTATAGATCAAATGCTGTTGGTGGGCTGCAGCACTGGATTGTGCCACCCACGCAAACCGCCCGTAAAGTGTAACTCTGGCCTGCCATTGCAGAGCCTGTGTGCAGCCTGGGGCTGCCATGTCGACTTGGCAAGTTCGCACACTTGCAAGTCCCTAAACCTTCCCTTTTCTACATGTTAGTCACCCCTAAGGTAGGCCCAAGGTACCCCTGTGGGCAGGGTGCATTGTATGTGAAAGGTAGGACATGCCCTGGGGTGTGTGGCCTGTCCTGATAGTGAAATACAGCCTACTTCGTTTTTCACTATTGCAAGGCTACCTGTTCCCCATAGGCCAGAATGGGCAGTTTTGATTATTACAGCTTATAATCCTAACTGACCCAGGGAACATGGTAGAAATTCGAGTTTAGTATGCCTGGACTCAGAATGATAAAATGCATCTTTTAGTGAAGTTGGTTTTAACATTCCGTGTTCGAAAATACCACTTTTAGAAAGTGGGTATTTTCTTGTCTAACCATCCAAGCCTGCCTCTGCTAGGTTGTGTATTCCTTGTCTGGAGTGTGAGTGACAGGGGCTGGGGGCTGCCAGGAGACAGGGTGAGTCAGCACCGGGCTGAATAGCAAGATCTACATGTAGATGGGTGGGAGGAGTACACCTGGGACCTGAATAGGGCTGGGCCTTCCCTCCACAATGCTGGCTCCACCTCCTGTGGTGCGTCTGATGTCCCTGGCCTGCACCCTGAAAGGAAATACGGAGGCTTGTCAACAAAGTGCTCCAAGACTGACCAGAACTGGTTTGGGCCAGGCAAAGGCCTCTCTGCCTTCAGAGAACAAAGGAATTTGGGATATAAATATTGGGGCCCTGACCCCATGAATTTAGATCTCGCTGGAATCAAGGAACCTGCCAAGAAGAAGAGCTGGAGAGCTGCTAGGAGGAGTACTGCCCCTTTGCTGAGTTGTTGCCTTGTTGGGTTGGCCTGCAGTTGCTACTTCTGTCTTGGGCAGTGAAAGGACTGGACTGAACTTTCTACTACTTGGGCTGAGAATCTCCAAGGGCCTGAAACCGAGCTGGCCTCCTGTTAAGAAGTCTCAGGGACTGCAAAGACTTCACAACCCTCTGGGTACCGCTTCTGGAACCGCTGTTTCAGTTGCCACAGAGGAAGGGAACCGCAACCAACTCCGTCAACCGACTCCATCGCTGGCCCGGTGTCCTGTTTGCACCCCAGACCGCACCGTCCGCATCTCGCACCGCAACCCTGGTCTCACCGACGACGACGTCCGACGCCATCGCCACCGAACCGCTGCTTGCACCGTGACCTGTGGGCACCGCAGTTCGCATCGCATCGCTTCACTGTGCCAGCCGGACCAGACCGACGCTGTCGCTGCAACTGACTCAGCAATCGTGACCGCATCGCAGTTGGGGCAACGCTCGCACGCTTCGCGACGCACCACTCCGACTCGCACCGCTGTCCGACGCCAGCTCACGCACTCCGGCTTGGTCGCCAGCATCGCAACCTGCCAGCACCGCATAGAGCACCGTCTCACCCTGCACCGCACGCCTTGGACTCACCGACTCCATCTGCACGATTGTCACCGAGCCGCTGCCTGCACCGCATCGAGAGGACACCGCGCCCTGCACCGCTTCCATCTTGCACCGCACCCGCGACGTACGCCGACCGGCTCGCACGCTCCGTGCCCACCACAACGAGGAAAGGTACTGTGTCCGAGTCTGTTCACGACTCTGCTGGCCCGTATCGACGCGGTCGGCTGGAACTGTTAGACTCTGTTGTTTTCAGCATCGCGGTAGACTCGGACGGAGCTACCGACTCGTACGAACTTTGTTTTTCACGATTTCTGCAAAGAAGAAGTTATCTTGCAACGTATTCATTTTTAAAGTACTGTATTGTGGATTTTTGTCGTATTTGGTCTTGTCTTGAGTATATAAAAATATTGGTTATTTTTCTAAACTGGTGTGGTGTCCGTTTGTAGTGCTTACACTATATTACTGTTGGTTATGTGCAAATGCTTTACACACTGCCTCTAGAATAAGCCTGACTGCTCGTGCCAAGCTACCAAGGGGGTGAGCAGGGGTTATTTTAGGAGTGTAACTCCCTTATCCTGACTAGGAAGAAGGGTCGCTACTTGGACAAAGGTGGAAGCCCTTGCCAACTAGAGATCCCATTTCTAACATTGGTTGTCAGCGGTGAGGATAGGACTTGTGTTTGCACTTGACTTACAGTGATTGGTGTGCACTACTACCATATCGCAGACCATTACGTACCACTTACAGGTTCTTTTTCTTTTTGGCCTATTTTTGATCTTGCCAGTTTGAACTTGCTACTTCAACATGCCTGAATCAATAGTATCATCAATTGCATCAGTAGAAATTGCCTTTGAGGAGGATCGATTGGAAACCTACAATGTCAAGGATTTAAAATCGATTTGCAAAAGCCTGAAAGTCCAGGTCAGAGGCCTCACCAGGAAGGATGAGCTACAAAAGGCGCTGAGGGCCTGGGTAGCAGCCAGAGGTGCCAGTGGGCAATCTGGTGATCTCAATGGAGAGGTGGAGGAGCCTGTTCCTAGGGTAGATGTGCTTTTGGGAGGGGGGGGACCCTCCAGGCCAGGCAGCAGTAGTTTGTCCCCAGAGGAGCTGGAGGACAGGCGGGAAGTAAGGAGGTTTGAATTGGAGAAACTCAGAATAGAAAGTGAGAGGGAAGAATAAAGAATAGCCATGGAGGAAAGGAAAATGGTACTAGATCATGAGAGAATGATCAAGGAGCTGGAGCTAAAGAGTAGATCCGGTTCAGATGGTGGCAGCAATTCTTCAGCACACACAGACAGGATTGTACACATCCCCAAGAATGTAGGTAAAGAGTACAAAAAGGGTGATGACATACAAAGGTGGTTTCAAGGGTACGAGTCGTCTATTCATATGAATGGGGTCCCTGAGAGGAACTGGGGAGCGGGGTTGTGGCCTCTCTTTCCAGAGGAAGCTAAGGATACTCTGATAGCTTTGGGTAAGGGGCAGGACCTCACCTATGCTGACATGAAAGACGCTCTCCTCACTAGGTATGGGCTCACTCCTGAGAAGTACAGGGATCAGTTCAGGTCCAGTAAAAAGTCTGAGGCCAACACTTGGTTGGAATGTGTGGATATGGTCTGTAGGTTGCTGGATGGTTGGGTGAAGGGCAGTAATGTAACAGATTTTCAGGGGCTCTACAATTTGATTGCATGGGAGCACTTGTCTAGTCTATGTTTTGCAGATCTGCGCCAGCACCTAGTTGACAGTAAGCTAACTGACCCCAGAAAGCTTGCTATGGAGGCGGACCGCTGGGTGAGTACCAGGGTCCACAAGAAAGCGTTTGGGGGAGACTCAGCCAAAGGTGGGCAGGGCCCCAAGCAGAAAAGTGGGGGGGACAAGGGTAAAGCACCGGAGTTCTCTAAAGGGCCCCAAACTAGTACCCAGGGTAAAGGTTCCCAGCCCCCCGGTGATAAGAAGATAGGGGTCTCTACAGGGAAGCCTGTTGAGACCAGCCCCCGCAAGTGTTATGCATGTGACCAGGTAGGTCACTTTAAGAGGGACCCCAAGTGCCCAAAGGGGACACAGCCACCCACCGGTGGACAGTCCAAAGTGTTGGCCAGTGTAGCGCTTGGG
Source organism: Calotriton arnoldi (assembly GCA_963921515.1). Classification (NCBI taxonomy): domain Eukaryota; kingdom Metazoa; phylum Chordata; class Amphibia; order Caudata; family Salamandridae; genus Calotriton; species Calotriton arnoldi. Next base: position 743,441 of record CAWUFW010009774.1, on the reverse strand, counting down.
GAGGAGGGGTGCCCACAGGAGGGTGGGGATCCCGCAGATATGACCCCTGTCTCACTAGGGGACAGTGAGATGGTCCCAGGAAACCAGGTGCCCCCTAACACAAAGAAATATAGCACCTGGGTGACCATTAATGGGAACAGGGTAGAGGCTCTCAGAGATACTGGAGCCAGTGTGACCTCAGTCCTGCGTCACCTGGTCTCTGAGAAGCAGGTAGTCCCAGGGGCATTCCACCAAGTAGTTGCTGTAGATAACTCTGAGCGCCAGTGTATGGTGGCGCAGGTTCCCTTTGAGTGGGGGGGGGTCTCAGGTCCCTTGAGGGTGGTTGTGAGCCCCACCATGCCTGTAGATTGTCTGCTAGGTAACGACCTGGAGCAGTCCTTATGGAAGGATGTTGAGCTCAGGTCTCACTTGGAGATGCTTGGGTTGCCAGAGTGGGCATGTGTGTCTACTCGGTCAATGGCAGCCATCTTTGGTATCTCTTAGTTCGCCCTAAGTTGGCAGGGTATGCCCAGACGTGGGTCCCTTGCTCACTTTGCCACTGGATTCAAGCTAGCCTGGCTGATGACGGCTGAATAGCCAGAAACCGGTCCCAGGATGCTTGTTTCCGGTCCAGGGAAGACATGGCTTGGCAGTTCGGGCTGGACTGTTCCCATGAGGCACAGGGTCAGACTGATTTGCATATGGCCATGTCTGAACTGGGGTGGTGGAGTGAGCTAAAGAATGATGATGGATTAAACCCAGATCAGTTGACTGGGGGTGAGTGTTTGATTAGCTCAAACGCTCCGTCCATCATCCCCTTTGGTATTGCTTTGTTCGCCCTAAGTTGGCAGGGTATGCCCAGACGTGGGTCCCTTGCTCACTTTGCCACTGGATTCAAGCTAGCCTGGCTGATGATGGCTGAATAGCCAGAAACCTGTCCCAGGATGCTTGTTTCCGGACCAGGGAAGACATGGCTTGGCAGTTCGGGCTGGACTGTTCCCATGAGGCACAGGGTCAGACTGATTTGCATATGGCCATGTCTGAACTGGGGTGGTGGAGTCAGCTAAAGAATGATGATGGATTAAACCCAGAACAGTTGACTGGGGGTGAGTGTTTGATTAGCTCAAACGCTCCATCCATCATCCCCTTTGGTATCGCTGGGTTGCCAGAGTGGGCATGTGTGTCTACTCGGTCAATGGCAGCCAGAAAGGGTGATCAAGAGGACTTGGAGCCTGGAACAGTGGCCAAGTCCCTGCCAAGAGAAAGGGCAGGGGGCGTGGGAAACCGGCCCCCAAAGTTCCCACGGACCGGGAGGAGGCGGACCTCGAGGGGGACGCCCCGGTGCCTACAGGGGAGCAGGTAGCCGAACTGAGAGACATCTCTGAGCTGACCCATTGGCAGCAAGAAGGGGGTCCCACCAGGGAGGAGTTCTGCAGGGAGCAGAACGAGTGCCCTACTCTAGAGGGTCTGCGGCGGCAGGCTGCAGACCAGGCAGCTGGTAATCAGTCCGGGTCACATCTGATCTACTGAGAGAATGGTCTCCTATACAGTGAGCCTAAGGTTGCTGAGCCGGGGTCAGCCCGTGTGCTGGTGGTACCCCAGCGCTTCAGGACCTTCCTGCTGGGTCTGGCTCATGACGTGCCTTTGACAGGACATTTGGGGCAGGACAAGACCTTTGACAGGCTTGGCACCCACTTCTTTTGGCCCCAAATGCAAAGGAAGTCAGATGCACACTGTAGGTCTTGCCAAACTTGCCAGGCAAGTGGTAAGAGTGGGAGGAAGGTCAAAGCTCCTCTCCAACCTTTTCCGGTTGTTGGAACACCCTTTGAAAGGGTAGGGATGGATATTGTGGGGCCACTGGATCCCAAGACAGCCATGGGCAACAGGTACATCCTGGTCTTGGTGGACCATGCCACCCGGTACCCGGAGGCAATCCCTCTCAGGACAACGACGGCGCCAGTGGTGGGCCGGGCGTTAATGGGGTTCTTTTCCCGTGTGGGCTTCCCCAGAGAGATGGTTTCTGACAGGGGGACCAATTTCATAACCAAGTATATGACATCCCTGTGGAAGGAGTGTGGTGTAACCTACAAGTTCACCACTCCTTACCACCCACAAGGAAACGGTCTGGTGGAGAGATTCAACCAGACCTTGAAAGGCATGATCAAGGGTCTAACCGAACCCATGAGGCGTAAGTGGGACGTCCTCTTGCCATGCCTGCACTTCGCCTACAGGGAAGTGCCTCAGAAGTCTCTTGGGTACAGCCCCTTTGAGCTCCTGTATGGCCACCCTGTCAGAGGACCTCTGAGTTTGGTAATGGAAGGCTGGGAGGCAGCTCCCAGGAAAACTCCCCAGGATGTGTTTAGTTACATGCTGGCCTTTAGAAACCAAACTGCCCGCTTCAGGAAACTCGCTCAGGCGAACCTGGAAGCAAGCCAGGAAGAAATGAAAAGGTGGTATGACCAGAATGCCACTCTGGTCGTATTTCAACCTGGGCAGAAAGTGTGGGTCATGGCCCCAGTGGAACCTTGTGCCTTGCAGGACAAGTGGACTGGGCCATATGAGGTGGTGGAGCGCAAAAGTGACGTTACCTACCTGGTGAATTTGCAGACTCCAAGGAACCCCTTGAGGGTCCTTCACGTGAACCGCCTCAAACCCCACTTCGAGAGGTCCGAAGTGAGTATGCTCTTGGCGACAGATGATGGGGTGGAAGAGGAGAGTGAGCCTCTCCCTGACCTCCTGTCTACCAAGGAGCATGATGGGTCAATAGAGGGTGTGATCCTCTCCCCTACTCTGACTCAGGAGCAGCAGGGGGACTGTCACCAGTTGTTGGGACAGTTCGCCCCACTGTTCTCTCTGACCCCGGTGTTACTCACTGGTGTACCCATGACGTGGACACTGGTGACAGCCCTCCTGTGAAGCACAAAATTTACAGGTTGACTGACCGGGTCAGGGCCAGCATCAAGGAGGAGGTCTCTAAGATGTTGGCGTTAGGGGTGATTGAGCCCTCCAACAGTCCTTGGGCCAGCCCAGTGGTCTTGGTCCCAAAGGCTGCTGCGCCCGGTGCCACTCCAGAACTCCGGTTTTGTGTGGACTACCGTGGGCTCAATGCCGTCACCAGGACTGACGCGCACCCCATCCCCAGAGCTGATGAGCTCATTGATCGGTTGGGAGCTGCCCGGTTCCTCAGCACGTTTGATTTAACGTCTGGGTACTGGCAGATTGCCTTAACCGATGGGGCCAAGGAGAGATCAGCATTCTCAACCCCAGAAGGTCATTACCAATTCCGGGTGATGCCCTTTGGGTTGAAGAATGTCCCTGCCACCTTTCAGAGGTTGGTCAATCAGGTGTTGGCTGGGCTGGAGGATTTCAGTGCCGCCTACCTGGATGACATTGCTGTGTTCAGTTCCAGCTGGGAAGAACATTTACAGCACCTTGAGAAAGTGTTGAGGGCTCTGCAAGGTGCAGGCCTCACGATCAAGGCCAGTAAGTGCCAGATCGGGCAGGGTTCTGTGGTGTACTTGGGACACCAGGTAGGAAGCGGCCAGGTGGCGCCCCTACAACCCAAGATTGACACCATTCTGGCTTGGGAGCCCCCCAAGACCCAGACAGAGGTGAGAGCCTTCTTGGGTCTCACCGGCTGCTATAGGAGATTTGTTAAGGGCTATGGCACCATTGTTGCCCCCTTAACAGAGCTGACTTCTAAGAAGCAGCCCAGGAAAGTGATCTGGACTGAGTCCTGCCAGAAAGCTTTTGATGCCCTGAAGGCAGCCATGTGCACGGTGCCCGTGCACAAGGCACCTGACTTTTCCAAGGAATTCGTCGTGCAGACTGACGCTTCAGAGCATGGTGTGGGAGCGGTGCTCTCACAGCTGAACGAAGAGGGCCTGGATCAGCCTGTAGTCTTCCTTAGCAGGAGACTACTCCCCAGGGAACAGAGGTGGAGTGCCATAGAAAGGGAAGCCTTTGCTGTGGTCTGGGCACTGAAGAAGCTGAGACCATACCTGTTTGGGACTCACTTCCGGGTTCAGACGGACCACAGGCCCCTCAGATGGTTGATGCAAATGAGGGGTGAGAATCCAAAACTGCTAAGGTGGTCCATCTCCCTACAGGGAATGGACTTTACGGTGGAACACCGTCCTGGTACAGAACACGCCAACGCAGATGGTCTGTCCAGGTTCTTCCGCCTTAGTGAAGAGAACTCCAATGGGGTTGGGTAGTTCTCCCTACTTTCAGCTGGAGGGGACATGTGTTAGACTTGGCATCTTTTGGCGTGTTTCCCCTGACTTTTTGCTTTCTGACCTCCTGGTTTTGACTCTGTTTTTGCTGTTGTAATGACTCTGCACACTTTCCTCACTGCTGTCCAGTGGGAAAGTGCAAGTGCTCCTGTATAAAATGTGTATGGATTGGTATTTCCATGATTGGCCTATTTGATCTATGTGTCAGTCCCTAGTAAAGTGCACTGCGAGTGCCAGGGCCTATAGATCAAATGCTGTTGGTGGGCTGCAGCACTGGATTGTGCCACCCACGCAAACCGCCCGTAAAGTGTAACTCTGGCCTGCCATTGCAGAGCCTGTGTGCAGCCTGGGGCTGCCATGTCGACTTGGCAAGTGCACACACTTGCAAGTCCCTAAACCTTCCCTTTTCTACATGTTAGTCACCCCTAAGGTAGGCCCAAGGTACCCCTGTGGGCAGGGTGCATTGTATGTGAAAGGTAGGACATGCCCGTGTGGCCTGTCCTGATAGTGAAATACAGCCTACTTCGTTTTTCACTATTGCAAGGCTACCTGTTCCCCATAGGCCAGAATGGGCAGTTTTGATTATTACAGCTTATAATCCTAACTGACCCAGGAAACATGGTAGAAATTCGAGTTTAGTATGCCTGGACTCAGAATGATAAAATGCATCTTTTAGTGAAGTTGGTTTTAACATTCCGTGTTCGAAAATACCACTTTTAGAAAGTGGGTATTTTCTTGTCTAACCATCCAAGCCTGCCTCTGCTAGGTTGTGTATTCCTTGTCTGGAGTGTGAGTGACCGGGGCTGGGGGATGCCAGGAGACAGGGTGAGTCAGCACCGGGCTGAATAGCAAGATCTACATGTAGATGGGTGGGAGGAGTACACCTGGGACCTGAATAGGGCTGGGCCTTCCTTCCACAATGCTGGCTCCACCTCCTGTGGTGCGTCTGATGTCCCTGGCCTGCACCCTGAAAGGAAATACGGAGGCTTGTCAACAAAGTGCTCCAAGACTGACCAGAACTGGTTTGGGCCAGGCAAAGGCCTCTCTGCCTTCACAGAACAAAGGAATTTGGGATATAAATATTGGGGCCCTGACCCCATGAATTTAGATCTCGCTGGAATCAAGGAACCTGCCAAGAAGAAGAGCTGGAGAGCTGCTAGGAGGAGTACAGCCCCTTTGCTGAGTTGTTGCCTTGTTGGGTTGGCCTGCAGTTGCTACTTCTGTCTTGGGCAGTGAAAGGACTGGACTGAACTTTCTACTACTTGTGCTGAGAATCTCCAAGGGCCTGAAACCGAGCTGGCTTCCTGTTAAGAAGTCTCAGGGACTGCAAAGACTTCACAACCCTCTGGGTACCGCTTCTGGAACCGCTGTTTCAGTTGCCACAGAGGAAGGGAACCGCAACCGACTCCGTCAACCAACTCCATTGCTGGCCCGGTGTCCTGTTTGCACCGCAGACCGCACCATCCGCATCTCGCACCGCAACCCTGGTCTCACCGACGACGACGTCCGACGCCATCGCCACCGAGCCGCTGCTTGCACCGTGACCTGTGGGCCCCGCAGTTCGCATCGCATCGCTTCACTGTGCCAGCCGGACCAGACCGACGCTGTCGCTGCAACTGGCTCAGCAATCGTGACCGCATCGCAGTTGGGGCACCGCTCGCACGCTTCGCGACGCACCGCTCCGACTCGCACCGCTGTCCGACGCCAGCTCCCGCACTCCGGCTTGGTCACCTGCATCGCAACCTGCCAGCACCGCATCGAGCACCAACTCACCCTGCACCGCACGCCTTGGACTCACCGACTCCGTCTGCACGATTGTCACCGAGCCGCTGCCTGCACCGCATCGAGAGGACACCGCGCCCTATACAGCTTCCATCTTGCACAGCACCCACGACGTACGCCGACCGGCTCGCACGCTCCGTGCCCGCCACAACGAGGAAAGGTACTGTGACCGAGTCTGTTCACGACTCTGCTGGCCCGTATCGACGCGGTCGGCTGGAACTGTTAGACTCTGTTGTTTTCAGCATCGCGGTAGACTCGGACGGAGCTACCGACTCGTACAAACTTTGTTTTTCACGATTTCTGCAAAGAAGAAGTTATCTTGCAACGTATTCATTTTTAAAGTACTGTATTGTGGATTTTTGTCGTATTTGGTCTTGTCTTGAGTATATAAAAATATTGGTTATTTTTCTAAACTGGTGTGGTGTCCGTTTGTAGTGCTTACACTATATTACTGTTGGTTATGTGCAAATGCTTTACACACTGCCTCTAGAATAAGCCTGACTGCTCGTGCCAAGCTACCAAGGGGGTGAGCAGGGGTTATTTTAGGAGTGTAACTCCCTTATCCTGACTAGGAAGAAGGGTCCCTACTTGGACAAAGGTGCAAGCCCTTGCCAACTAGAGATCCCATTTCTAACATTGGTTGTCAGCGGTGAGGATAGGACTTGTGTTTGCACTTGACTTACAGTGATTGGTGTGCACTATTACCATATCGCAGACCATTACGTACCACTTACAGGTTCTTTTTCTTTTTGGCCTATTTTTGATCTTGCCAGTTTGAACTTGCTACTTCAACATGCCTGAATCAATAGTATCATCAATTGCATCAGTAGAAATTGCCTTTGAGGAGGATCGATTGGAAACCTACAATGTCAAGGATTTAAAATCGATTTGCAAAAGCCTGAAAGTCCAGGTCAGAGGCCTCACCAGGAAGGATGAGCTACAAAAGGCGCTGAGGGCCTGGGTAGCAGCCAGAGGTGCCAGTGGGCAATCTGGTGATCTCAATGGAGAGGTGGAGGAGCCTGTTCCTAGGGTGGATGTGCTTTTGGGAGGGGGGGGGAACCCTCCAGGCCAGGCAGCAGTAGTTTGTCGCCAGAGGAGCTGGAGGACAGGCGGGAAGCAAGGAGGTTTGAATTGGAGAAACTCAGAATAGAAAGTGAGAGGGAAGAAAAAAGAATAGCCATGGAGGAAAGGAAAATGGTACTAGATCATGAGAGAATGATCAAGGAGCTGGAGCTAAAGAGTAGATCCGGTTCAGATGGTGGCAGCAATTCTTCAGCACACACAGACAGGATTGTACACATCCCCAAGAATGTAGGTAAAGAGTACAAAAAGGGTGATGACATACAAAGGTGGTTTCAAGGGTGCGAGTCGTCTATTCATATGAATGGGGTCCCTGAGAGGAACTGGGGAGCGGGGTTGTGGCCTCTCTTTCCAGAGGAAGCTAGGGATACTCTGATAGCTTTGGGTAAGGGGCAGGACCTCACCTATGCTGACATGAAAGACGCTCTCCTCACTAGGTATGGGCTCACTCCTGAGAAGTACAGGGATCAGTTCAGGTCCAGTAAAAAGTCTGAGGCCAACACTTGGTTGGAATGTGTGGATATGTTCTGTAGGTTGCTGGATGGTTGGGTGAAGGGCAGTAATGTAACAGATTTTCAGGGGCTCTACAATTTGATTGCATGGGAGCACTTGTCTAGTCTATGTTTTGCAGATCTGCGCCAGCACCTAGTTGACAGTAAGCTAACTGACCCCAGAAAGCTTGCTATGGAGGCGGACCGCTGGGTGAGTACCAGGGTCCACAAGAAAGCGTTTGGGGGAGACTCAGCCAAAGGTGGGCAGGGCTCCAAGCAGAAAAGTGGGGGGGACAAGGGTAAACACCGGAGTTCTCTAAAGGGCCCCAAACTAGTACCCAGGGTAAAGGTTCCCAGCCCCCCGGTGATAAGAAGATAGGGGTCTCTACAGGGAAGCCTGTTGAGACCAGCCCCCGCAAGTGTTATGCATGTGACCAGGTAGGTCACTTTAAGGGGGACCCCAAGTGCCCAAAGGGGACACAGCCACCCACCGGTGGACATTCCAAAGTGTTGGCCAGTGTAGCGCTTGGGGAGGAGGGGTGCCCACAGGAGGGTGGGGATCCCGCAGAAATGACCCTTGTCTCACTAGGGGACAGTGAGATGGTCCCAGGAAACCAGGTGGCCCCTAACACAAAGAAATATAGCACCTGGGTGACCATTAATGGGAACAGGGTAGAGGCTCTCAGAGATACTGGAGCCAGTGTGACCTCAGTCCGGCGTCACCTGGTCTCTGAGAAGCAGGTAGTCCCAGGGGCATTCCACCAAGTAGTTGCTGTAGATAACTCTGAGCGCCAGTGTATGGTGGTGCAGGTTCCCTTTGAGTGGGGGGGGTCTCAGGTCCCTTGAGGGTGGTTGTGAGCCCCACCATGCCTGTAGATTGTCTGCTAGGTAATGACGTGGAGCAGTCCTTATGGAAGGATGTTGAGCTCAGGTCTCACTTGGAGATGCTTGGGTTGCCAGAGTGGGCATGTGTGTCTACTCGGTCAATGGCAGCCATCTTTGTATCGCTTTGTTCGCCCTAAGTTGGCAGGGTATGCCCAGACGTGGGTCCCTTGCTCACTTTGCCACTGGATTCAAGCTAGCCTGCCTGATGACGGCTGAATAGCCAGAAACCGGTCCCAGGATGCTTGTTTCCGGTCCAGGGAAGACATGGCTTGGCAGTTCGGGCTGGACTGTTCCCATGAGGCACAGGGTCAGACTGATTTGCATATGGCCATGTCTGAACTGGGGTGGTGGAGTGAGCTAAAGAATGATGATGGATTAAACCCAGATCAGTTGACTGGGGGTGAGTGTTTGATTAGCTCAAACGCTCCGTCCATCATCCCCTTTGGTATCGCTTTGTTCGCCCTAAGTTGGCAGGGTATGCCCAGACGTGGGTCCCTTGCTCACTTTGCCACTGGATTGAAGCTAGCCTGGCTGATGACGGCTGAATAGCCAGAAACCGGTCCCAGGATGCTTGTTTCCGGTCCAGGGAAGACATGGCTTGGCAGTTCGGGCTGGACTGTTCCCAAGAGGCACAGGGTCAGACTGATTTGCATATGGCCATGTCTGAACTGGGGTGGTGGAGTGAGCTAAAGAATGATGATGGATTAAACCCAGATCAGTTGACTGGGGGTGAGTGTTTGATTAGCTCAAACGCTCCGTCCATCATCCCCTTTGGTATCGCTGGGTTGCCAGAGTGGGCATGTGTGTCTACTCGGTCAATGGCAGCCAGAAAGGGTGATCAAGAGGACTTGGAGCCTGGAACAGTGGCCCAAGTCCCTGCCAAGAGAAAGGGCAGGGGGCGTGGGAAACCGGCCCCCAAAGTTCCCACGGACCGGGAGGAGGCGGACCTCGAGGGGGACGCCCCGGTGCCTACAGGGGAGCAGGTAGCCGAACTGGGAGACATCTCTGAGCTGACCCATTGGCAGCAAGAAGGGGGTCCCACCAGGGAGGAGTTCTGCAGGGAGCAGAACGAGTGCCCTACTCTAGAGGGTCTGCGGCGGCAGGCTGCAGACCAGGCAGCTGGTAATCAGTCCGGGTCACATCTGATCTACTGGGAGAATGGTCTCCTATACAGTGAGCCTAAGGTTGCTGAGCTGGGGTCAGCCCGTGTGCTGGTGGTACCCCAGCGCTTCAGGACCTTCCTACTGGGTCTGGCTCATGACGTGCCTTTGGCAGGACATTTGGGGCAGGACAAGACCTTTGACAGGCTTGTCACCCACTTCTTTTGGCCCCAAATGCGAAGCAAGTTAGATGCACACTGTAGGTCTTGCCAAACTTGCCAGGCAAGTGGTAAGAGTGGGAGGAAGGTCAAAGCTCCTCTCCAACCTTTTCCGGTTGTTGGAACACCCTTTGAAAGGGTAGGGATGGATATTGTGGGGCCACTGGATCCCAAGACAGCCATGGGCAACAGGTACATCCTGGTCTTGGTGGACCATGCCACCCGGTACCCGCAGGCAATCCCTCTCAGGACAACGACGGCGCCAGTGGTGGGCCGGGCGTTAATGGGGTTCTTTTCCCGTGTGGGCTTCCCCAGAGAGGTGGTTTCTGACAGGGGGACCAATTTCATAACCAAGTATATGACATCCCTGTGGAAGGAGTGTGGTGTAACCTACAAGTTCACCACTCCTTACCACCCACAAGGAAACGGTCTGGTGGAGAGATTCAACCAGACCTTGAAAGGCATGATCAAGGGTCTAACCGAACCCATGAGGCGTAAGTGGGACGTCCTCTTGCCATGCCTGCTCTTCGCCTACAGGGAAGTGCCTCAGAAGTCTCTTGGGTACAGCCCCTTTGAGCTCCTGTATGGCCACCCTGTCAGAGGACCTCTGAGTTTGGTAAAGGAAGGCTGGGAGGCAGCTCCCAGGAAAACTCCCCAGGATGTGTTTAGTTACATGCTGGCCTTTAGAAACCAAACTGCTCGCTTCTGGAAACTCGCTCAGGCGAACCTGGAAGCAAGCCAGGAAGAAATTAAAAGGTGGTATGACCAGAATGCCACTCTGGTCGAATTTCAACCTGGGCAGAAAGTGTGGGTCATGGCCCCAGTGGAACCTTGTGCCTTTCAGGACAAGTGGACTGGGCCATATGAGGTGGTGGAGCGCAAAAGTGACGTCACCTACCTGGTGAATTTACAGACTCCAAGGAACCCCTTGAGGGTCCTTCACGTGAACCGCCTCAAACCCCACTTCGAGAGGTCCGAAGTGAGTATGCTCTTGGCGACAGATGATCGGGTGGAAGAGGAGAGTGAGCCTCTCCCTGACCTCCTGTCTACCAAGGAGCATGATGGGTCAATAGAGGGTGTGATCCTCTCCCCTACTCTGACTCAGGAGCAGCAGGGGACTGTCACCAGTTGTTGGGACAGTTCGCCCCACTGTTCTCTCTGACCCCCGGTGTTACTCACTGGTGTACCCATGACGTGGACACTGGTGACAGCCCTCCTGTGAAGCACAAAATTTACAGGTTGACTGATCGGGTCAGTGCCAGCATCAAGGAGGAGGTCTCTAAGATGTTGGCGTTAGGGGTGATTGAGCCCTCCAACAGTCCTTGGGCCAGCCCAGTGGTCTTGGTCCCAAAGGCTGCTGCGCCTGGTGCCACTCCAGAACTCCGGTTTTGTGTGGACTACCGTGGGCTCAATGCCGTCACCAGGACTGACGCGCACCCCATCCCCAGAGCTGATGAGCTCATTGATCGGTTGGGAGCTGCCCGGTTCCTCAGCACGTTTGATTTAACGTCTGGGTACTGGCAGATTGCCTTAACCGATGGGGCCAAGGAGAGATCAGCATTCTCAACCCCAGAAGGTCATTACCAATTCCGGGTGATGCCCTTTGGGTTGAAGAATGCCCCTGCCACCTTTCAGAAGTTGGTCAATCAGGTGTTGGCTGGGCTGGAGGATTTCAGTGCCGCCTACCTGGATGACATTGCTGTGTTCAGTTCCAGCTGGGAAGAACATTTACAGCACCTTGAGAAAGTGTTGAGGGCTCTGCAAGGTGCAGGCCTCACGATCAAGGCCAGTAAGTGCCAGATCGGGCAGGGTTCTGTGGTGTACTTGGGACACCAGGTAGGAAGCGGCCAGGTGGCGCCCCTACAACCCAAGATTGACACCATTCTGGCTTGGGAGCCCCCCAAGACCCAGACAGAGGTGAGAGCCTTCTTGGGTCTCACCGGCTGCTATAGGAGATTTGTTAAGGGCTATGGCACCATCGTTGCCCCCTTAATAGAGCTGACTTCTAAGAAGCAGCCCAGGAAAGTGATCTGGACTGAGTCCTGCCAGAAAGCTTTTGATGCCCTGAAGGCAGCCATGTGCACGGCGCCCGTGCTCAAGGCACCTGACTTCTCCAAGGAATTCGTCGTGCAGACTGACGCTTCAGAGCATGGTGTGGGAGCGGTGCTCTCACAGCTGAACGAAGAGGGCCTGGATCAGCCTGTAGTCTTCCTTAGCAGGAGACTACTCCCCAGGGAACAGAGGTGGAGTGCCATAGAAAGGGAAGCCTTTGCTGTGGTCTGGGCACTGAAGAAGCTGAGACCATACCTGTTTGGGACTCACTTCCGGGTTCAGACGGACCACAGGCCCCTCAGATGGTTGATGCAAATGAGGGGTGAGAATCCAAAACTGCTAAGGTGGTCCATCTCCCTACAGGGAATGGACTTTACGGTGGAACACCGTCCTGGTACAGAACACGCCAACGCAGATGGTCTGTCCAGGTTCTTCTGCCTTAGTGAAGAGAACTCCAATGGGGTTGGGTAGTTCTCCCTACTTTCAGCTGGAGGGGACATGTGTTAGACTTGGCATCTTTTGGCGTGTTTCCCCTGACTTTTTGCTTTCTGACCTCCTGGTTTTGACTCTGTTTTTGCTGGTGTAATGACTCTGCGCACTTTCCTCACTGCTGTCCAGTGGGAAAGTGCAAGTGCTCCTGTATAAAATGTGTATGGATTGGTATTTCCATGATTGGCCTATTTGATCTATGTGTCAGTCCCTAGTAAAGTGCACTGCGAGTGCCAGGGCCTATAGATCAAATGCTGTTGGTGGGCTGCAGCACTGGATTGTGCCACCCACGCAAACCGCCCGTAAAGTGTAACTCTGGCCTGCCATTGCAGAGCCTGTGTGCAGCCTGGGGCTGCCATGTCGACTTGGCAAGTGCACACACTTGCAAGTCCAACAATATTTACAATGGCAGTGGTGGTCTAATTGGTAGCACATCTATTCTTTATAGTGCATTCAATGTATATAGCCAAGTATTGGTGCCCCTCAAGGTTAAAGAAAACAGCACCCCACTACCTAAGGAGCCAGAATACTAGAACCCCAATGGTCCCAGTAAGAATGTACAGTACATATGTAAACCTCGGCACTCTAAAACAATTTAACTATCGATTCATAAAGTTGTTAGATAAAGGCAACTAAAAATATCAGCAAAAAGTCAGTTCAATTTTTGCTAGGTCAATTTTAATATCTAAAAATCACTCAAATCCTGAATTACAAATTTCAAATTCATAACAAAATGACAATATATTTGAGAATAGACAGCTTAATACAACAGTCCTTTTTAGGCGTTGAACCGGCAGCCGACACGTGTTTCGTTTCTTTGAAACTTTTTCAAGGCTGCAAATAATGCCATAAAAAATTTTTTTTTATTAAAAGAAAGAAGAGTTTTCATTGTCCATATCCATAAATCATCAAAATTAAGAAGAAAAGAAGGAAACAGGAAAAAAGAAAAGAGAAGATGTAATCAAAATTAAATATAAAAATGCATTCCAACATGAAGATCAAAATAAATGACCTCATATTTCAATACATGTTAGCTATAATTGTATTTAATGAAGAAAATAAATAGAGAAGAACCGAAAATTACCCGTTGTGCAAACATCAAAACACAGCATGCAGTGCTTTTTTATCCAAAACAAAATAATTATCTGTTAAAAAGCTATAAAGAAGCTGTAGCAGCGCGCCCGTAGCAAGAGGCTATGGAATTTGTCCCAAAATACCTTTAGTTATTAGATCTCATGAATGGCGCTCAAAATGTAAATAGGGATGTCCAGATCTTCGATGTGATAGTCATCTAATCTTGTCAAATTCTTATAAGAGAGAAAAAGAAGAGAAATATTCTAGAACCGTTCTAGCTCAATAATCAAAAGTATAAATGTCTTAAAATTTTTATTAAAATTAACCAATAAGATACCTAAATATGCAAAAGTTCTTTGTCGAAGGGAGAACAAATCACGTATAGTGTGTATACAGTCCAAAGATCGTTATTTCTGCAAAAATAAAGCAGAAATAGAATAAAGAAAAATTGAATAAAGAAACATTGAAAAGATTTCATGAGTCTATACAGAACTCAAGTTTTATGGGGATATAGAGATACCAATTATATCTCCTAAACCATATACCAGTCTATTATTCTAAGACCGCTATGCATTAGCAAATGTATATTGCATAGAAGAACCCCTATAGGGCCTCCAAGCATGTATTGCCATATTGTATCAATCAAGCTATGGTATTTATATTGTAAATTCACATGATTAAGTAAATTTTATCTACTGGTTTGTCTCCATAATACCCAAGCCAGTGAGGGGCCGCTTCTAAGGACCCATCATTGTCCCATATACGAAATTTCTAAAATAAAGAAAAAAGAGAACTTACAATTTTATACCGTTGTAAGTTGATGGGCTATAATATGCCCTAAAAGAAGAAACCATGAACAGACAAAAGTTAAAATGCGAGAATAGCACGCAAACTTTATAAAATATACACGATTGTCCCTACGAACATTTAAAAACTAAGAAATCAAAGTCCCCAATATCTACTTCAGTTGTACCGAATAGCAACTTAATTTCGCAAACTGTGGCATCTAAATAACCCAGTTTGTCATATTTTATAGAACAGAAACTCGCAATATGACGCCCACCATCGAAACTGCGTATTTAAATAAAGTATATTTACTTGAAGTGAGATAACAAATGAAAAGCACTCTCGCCATTAGAGATTGCATTAAGCTATTGGAAACCCTATTCGCAAGAAGTGGAATGCTCCAATTTGTTTGAAATCCACAAAAACACAAGTATCCAAAGTCCACTCAATCCGTAATAAAATTTAATAATATAATTGACAATCTCATCCCTCTGTTCTGTAGCTCCATCAAATCGAGTTCGAGTCCGCACCCAAAACAAACAATGCTAGACTCCAGGCAAATGCATTTGCTTAAGTCACAAAAGCGCGCCCCAGACACCTTTAAAGAGGACCAGAGACGCCCCGAAGTTCATAACTCGCATAGAACTAACCTTCATTTTTAGAATCAGCTCACAACGTCGATCTCCTAGTCTTCTTAAATAAAAACGAAATCTGTTCCCGGGGCTCTTTTTAAAAGGAAAAAAAGAAAAAAAAGGGGGGGGAAAGCCTCGTCATAACGTAATACGTCGCATCACATGATGCGTAAGAACCGAGATGAGCCATAATAATAAAGGAAGGACTATTATGTTGGGTAAACCTACATTTCTATGGTTTCCAAAAAAGCCTAATGCCATTGCGATAGAGAAAGGACTATTGTAACAGGCAGACCTTGCTTTTATGCAATACCTATGGCGGCCATGTTTTGTCAGTGTGGAGAGTAATATGCCTCCCCACCAAATGAATAATAAAACCCCGTAAGTGTATATCTAAAACACTATCTCCCCTATAGTAATGGGTAAGAATCCCTAAAGAACAATATCTTAAAGAAGTATGTGTATACTGCGAGTATTGCGAATAAATTATATATTCGACAGTGTAATATCTCATAAAATCGTCATTGCCCTCGAAAAGAACTTTAAAGAAGGTAAATTACAAATAAAATTTAGTGCAAAAACCCAAAGATTCAGAGAAAAAAGATACATATAAATTCATATAAAAACACAAGTTGCATATTATGCAGACATCTTTCAATATTGTTGCATTATATCTTTCAATTTTAAGATAATCTGTCATTTAACGATCATGAGTTGTATAAGTTTAATGCAATTATAAAAATATCTCATAAGGTTTTTAGAGCCTCTTATTACATACAGATCAAAAATTATGTATGTTTCATTCACTACCTTTATATGATTAATCCATAGGGGGACCAACATAGATAAAATCTTGTTGGTCCGCTATGGTTTATATTTAGAAGAAACCTCCAAAGTGCACATAGCATGTCGGTGGCGCTATATAACAAATCCCTGAATAAGTAGCACTATATATCAAAACCCTGAGTATGTATATAACACTCAGGTAGCAACATATTGGCTGGAAGATCGAATATTACAGAATACAGCCAATGCTTGTTTTTTTATTATATATCTAAGCATTACTACTGGTTCATCTAGTCCCTGAGGAATACAAACAATTCCTTATCAATGTTGATTCCCTTTTCTACCGCCCGAAGGCGTATGATCCATTGTGCTTCAGCCTTTCTTAGCATTGAAATCTTGTCCCCCCCCCTGGCATCAGTTGTGATTTCAGAAATGCCATGGAAGCTCAGACCCATTAATGTTCTGTTGGGATGATCATTGTTAAAATGGACCGCTAGAGGATAGCTGCAATCATTATTCCTAATGGCCCTTACATGTTCTTGAATCCTTTCCTTCAAGGGACGAATAGTGCTGCCTATGTATATTAGGCCACAGATGCAACGTAAGCAATACACAACATATCTTGTATTGCAGTTAATAAACTGCCGAATTTGATAAGTTGTATTAGTGTTATATTTAAAACTCTTCAATTTATTACATGCAAACTGGCACATATTACAGTGCGCGCACTTGTAAAACCCATTTGGTTTGACAGATAGCCAAGTCCTGTCACCTTGTTTCAAAGGTATAAAGCTGGAGCATAAGGAGTCCCTTAAAGTCCTGCCCCTTCTGTACACAATACTAGGGTGTTGTGTCACCGACTTGTTGATTGTACTATCCAGATTTAACAGATGCCAATGCTTCTTGAAGATTTTATGAATCTGTTGGCTGTGCACATTATAGTTGGTGATTAAACTAATCTTATCTCTCCTTTTGTTTTTATTTCGTATAGCATTAGATCTATGTAATACAGCATTCCTGGTTTTCTGGAGAATCCTCTTTTAGACTTATCCAAAATTGCAGAGGAATATCCTCGACTAAGAAAACGCATTTCAAGGTTCATCAATTCTTGGCGGAATATATCTTCCTCACTACAATTCCTCTTCAATCTGGTCATTTCCCCAAAGGGATTGAATTAACTTGTATTGCAGGATGACCACTGGAAGCATGTAGGAGAGAGTTACAGGCCGTGGGCTTTCTATATAGACGAGACATGATCTTTTTGTTTTTGGCATAGATTTTAACATCCAAAAACTCTATCTCTGTTCTGTCAAATCTAGAGGTAAAACTAAGATTATATGTATTGTTATTAAGGTAGTTTGTCAGTTCCTCAAATTGGGTTTTGTTACCTGCCCAGATGATAAAAATGTCATCTATATATCTCGTCCAATACACTATAAGCCCTGTTAGCTCAGAGGGTCCATGCAGCCATAGGTGCTGCGCCTCAAACCTCCCCATGTACAAATTAGCGTACGATGGGGAGAATTTAGAGACCCATAGCCACGCCCATAGATTGTTTATACCAAGAGCCCTGATGTAAAAATACATTATTATTCAGGATTATCTCCGTAAGCTCTAATATCATCTCTGTATGCTCAAACAAGGTTGCATCTCTCAGATATAGTGTGTCTTTAAGAGCTCTTAGTCCAGACTCTTGTGGGATACTTGTATATAAGGAGCAGACATCAAGAGTGGCAAAGACAGTTCTTCCGTCCACTCCATGTCCTCCAATTTGTTCAATAAGTCACCTGTATCTTTCAAATAAGAAGGTAAATTTTGGACCATTGGTTGTAGGTAGATGTCAATATATTCCGACAATCGTTCTGTCGGAGACCCAATGCCAGAGACAATCGGTCTCCCGGGAGGAAATGGGCCAGGTTTATGTATTTTAGGAAGTATGTACATACAAGGGGCACGTGGTATGGGAACAAAGAGATATTCCAATTCTATATCTGATATCATTTCCCGTTGTCTCCAGTATCTTAATCTGGAGCAAATGTGTTCTGTGATATCTGTCAGAGGATTGCCATTCAGTTTGGTATAGGCTAGATTTTCATTGAGTTGTCTCTCTATTTCCTGCATATAGTCATCATATTCCATGATGACTATATTTCCCCTTGTCTGCCTCCTTGATTACAATTTCACGATTATTAGATAGACCCTTTAAAGCCTGGAATTCCATTTTTGTTAAATTATACTTATGTTTAAGAGGTATATTAGTTAATCTATCTTCCAAGGCATATAAATCATGGCTAACCGCTTTGTAAAATGAATCAATAAGATTATCAGCCGACAGAGTTGGCGTGAACCTAGATTTGGGTTTAAGTCGACAAAGAACTTTTGCATATTTAGGTATCTTATTGGTTAATTTTAATAAAAATTTTAAGACATTTATACTTTTGATTATTGAGCTAGAACGGTTCTAGAATATTTCTCTTCTTTTTCTCTCTTATAAGAATTTGACAAGATTAGATGACTATCACATCGAAGATCTGGACATCCCTATTTACATTTTGAGCGCCATTCATGAGATCTAATAACTAAAGGTATTTTGGGACAAATTCCATAGCCTCTTGCTACGGGCGCGCTGCTACAGCTTCTTTATAGCTTTTTAACAGATAATTATTTTGTTTTGGATAAAAAAGCACTGCATGCTGTGTTTTGATGTTTGCACTAACGGGTAATTTTCGGTTCTTCTCTATTTATTTTCTTCATTAAATACAATTATAGCTAACATGTATTGAAATATGAGGTCATTTATTTTGATCTTCATGTTGGAATGCATTTTTATATTTAATTTTGATTACATCTTCTCTTTTCTTTTTTCCTGTTTCCTTCTTTTCTTCTTAATTTTGATGATTTATGGATATGGACAATGAAAACTCTTCTTTCTTTTAATAAAAAAAATTTTTTATGGCATTATTTGCAGCCTTGAAAAAGTTTCAAAGAAACGAAACACGTGTCGGCTGCCGGTTCAACGCCTAAAAAGGACTGTTGTATTAAGCTGTCTATTCTCAAATATATTGTCATTTTGTTATGAATTTGAAATTTGTAATTCAGGATTTGAGTGATTTTTAGATATTAAAATTGACCTAGCAAAAATTGAACTGACTTTTTGCTGATATTTTTAGTTGCCTTTATCTAACAACTTTATGAATCGATAGTTAAATTGTTTTAGAGTGCCGAGGTTTACATATGTACTGTACACACTTGCAAGTCCCTAAACCTTCCCTTTTCTACATGTTAGTCACCCCTAAGGTAGAATGGTAATGGTGAATGGTAAAAATGATGGTAAAAATGATGGTAAAAATGGTAAAAATGGTGAAAGGTGAATGGTAAAACTCACGGTTTTACCACGAGGCCTTCTCGGGTCCGAGGACTGGTTCCGATAGGTCTTATGCGGGAGAGCGCTGTCTTGGAAATTCCACCAGCGGCTCTAACCCCCACCCGGACCCATGACGTGAAGTCAGTTGTTACTTCACAGTCCTTTGGCTTTTTGGAACTCCAGAAGGCCTCGTGGTAAAACCATGGGGCATATTAGCAAGACTGGCGATAAAATTATCGCCGTTTTAGCGGCAGGAAACTGCCGCTAAAACGGGTGCTAAAATGGCGATAATGGGGTTGCTAATATGCGTTATAGAATTCCAATAGAAGCCCAGGTTAGATGTCCTGCCCATTATCGCCGTTTTAGCGGCAGTTTCCTGCCGCTAAAACGGCGATAATTTTATCGCCGGTCTTGCTAATATGCCCCCATGAGTTTTACCATTCATACTCCTCCACAGGTTAGGGTACGCCTTAGAGAGCGTACACCGCCGTGGAGGCCTGGTCCTGATGAATGCTTAGCAAATTGCACATTACAAGCAGAAACATGTCGACCACTAACCACTTTTAGACCAATTCGGATGCGCCTGGTCAATTTAGCCAGACAGCTAGCGTCCATCTCACCTGTTCTTAATGATATCTGGTTTTCCACCAATAAAATTAATTTGGGATTAAACCAGACATCTTTTAACTTGCACTACCTTCACTGTTGCACTGGCACTATCCCACAAATACCCGCTCTGCTGTAATTCAGGCGTCATAGCACACCAGTGAGGCACTCGGCCTCTCTGGTGGGAACCCAATGATGAAGCATGTCACCAACTAGGTTGGTGAGTGAGGGTTCTTTTAAATAAGAGGTTTTCCTCGTGCTGTTTTCCCCTTCGTCCCTTCCTATTCACTCTTTGTTGTTATTGAATTCATACGTTAGGGGGAATAAGAGTGATTATCCCTCTCTCTCTTGTTGATATTATAGATACCCTAATTATATCAAAAACTCAAAAAGGGCTGCAGCATGCACTGAGCAGATTTGAGGACTTTTGTAGTGACAATGAGTTGGTGATTAATGTGGATAAAACCAAATTCATGGTTTTTCACAGGTACAAAGCGACAAAAGGGAGAGTCTTCATGAACAAGGTTCAACTGGAACAAACAGATGTGTTTAGGTATTTGGGGGTCACTCTGGGCAGGAAGTTAAATTGGAAACCCCAGATTGATTTATTGGCCCTCAAGCACATACAACTTACTGGAGTGCTATCAAAAGAACAGAGGCTTTCTCAGACAAAGCCGGTAGGGCCAGCATTAAAGATATATAACACCAAGGTTAGGGCCTCAATTCTATATGGTGCAGAGCTCTGGGGTTTTGATAATGTGACACCTATATCCATAGCCCAGAATACATTTTTGAGAGCCCTTGCTGGTCTTCCGCAATACACTCCTTTGAAGCCCCTTTATTTAGACCTAGGTTGTTGTACAATCGAGGAGATAGCTCGATATAGGCCCATAGCATTCTGGAGAAGGCTCTGATCAACTCCGGAGCTGTCAATTTACGCAAATGCGTTAAAAGATGTTAGAGAAGCCGACTTATCATGCAAAATCCCTTGGTTGCAAAATATAAGGCGTACTCTGGTGAATATGGGGTTCAGTCACTTATGGGAGGATCCAGTAGGTAGTTCCTTTCCTTCCAAACAAGTTTTCAAGGAAGCTTATTGGAACATGGCCAGAGTAAATTGTGTGACATCTCTTAAGAATTCTTCTCTTTCAGGTATATTCATGGAGCATAAATATGATACCAAGTTTGAGGAATACTGGGATTTTATATCTAAACCCTGTGATAGAAAGTTGTACCACCAGTTTAGGGTAGGCAGACTCCCAGTTAAAACATTTACAAAAAAATGGCTTAGTACATCAGACAATAAATGTGTATCCTGTCTAGAGCAGGTTGAGTCAATTCCTCACATATTATTTGTCTGTTTAGCGTACAAGTCTCCCAGAGACAAATGGCTTAAGCCCCTGTGCTCTAACATAGGTACGAGATCAAGCGCCAGGGCTCTTCGAATATTGATGACCAATACGCAAGAGCCATGGCTAAATTCTTGAGCTGGATGTGGGCCATTCCATCAAACAATCTGAAGAAACAAGACTTAATGAATGGCACTCTTGTTTTTAAAGCACCGTGATTATTGTCCAAAGGAATTATGTATAATGTCTATTGGGATTTGTCTGCATAGTGTTTAGGATTATGTCCCATGATGAAATGGAAGCTGTATCTAAATGGTAGCTAAAGATGAGAATTTACACAGATGTGTTTTATTGTTTTTATAAACTTTTTAAAAAATTTTATGTTGTAAACGATTGAGTTTTAAATATGCATAGTATATATTTTCACAATGATAGTTTTTCCCATTTGGCTGCTGTACCATAATATTGTAATAATTTACTCAGATTTATTAGTCATAATGTTTTATCGTTAATAATATTTGTGTCTTTTATGATCAAAAGGATCGAAATAAAGACTGATTTGATTGATTGACTTAGGGGCATATTATCAAGAACGGCGTTAAAATTATCGCCGCTTTGGCAGCAGAAAACTGACGCTAAAGCGGCGATAATGGGCCTGATAATATGCCCTGGAGAATTCCAATAGAAGCCCATGTTGACACCAGAACATGGGCTTCTATTGGAATTCTCAAGGGCATATTATCAAGCCCATTATCGCCGCTTTAGCGGCAGTTTTCTGCCGCTAAAGCGGCGATAATTTTAACGCTGTTTCTTGATAATATGCCCCCAAGTTTTTATCTGCTGTTGGTCAGGCTCTTGGTGTAAGGACCTGGAAGGGATAGATGTTTGCAAAGGTGTTGGAATTTAAGTCATTCACGGCCCGTGTGTCATGTATGGATTGTTCAGCATTCCTCACAACTGGCAGTCACCTATTCCACAAACATGTTAGAATTCATCTCGAAGTCACTTCTTCCAATGGTTTTGCATACATTTGGGCTGTGGGCACATAATAGAAAGTAATATTTTTCATATGAGGCCAGATCCGAAAAGGTCATGAACGTGCCTTTCTACAAGCATTTATGAATTGTTTTTGCAAAAATATTGAATATTTCTAATGTATCACGTTCACCTTTTATTGTAGGGTTTGATATTTGATTACATCATTTGCCTCAGCAGAGAGAAGGCACCTATTTCTGAATATAGCATCAATGGCTGTCAGAAGAATCATGCATCTACCAACTTCACAATTCATCATTGTTAAGCTTATATATTTTCTTTCTGCTATAATGATTCCAAAGAGGTAAGATAACCGCCATGAAAAATATAACAAGTCCGTGAAAAGGCATCCCTTTTTTTCTTTTTTGTTTGATCTATAATAATTCCTTTTTTACTTGTATGTGAAGGCGGTGTAGCAAAGGTCATCTCATTTCTTTTTCAACAATATCGTCTCGGAAGTGGGATAAAAACTATATAAGACTTGCAGGTAATGATCAAACAGTAGGAGCATGCTCCAATATTTTCTCAAGAAGAAAAAGCTGTAATTTAATTTTTTTTTAAATATATACTTTTGTTTAAATGAGATACTTTTACCTTGATATGGACTTGGAAGTCGACTACATTGTCATAGACAGAATTAATAAGTTGCCTTCGCCCAAAAGAAAAGTTCAATTTAGTATGAAATAGACATTTTCTTTAAAGGTAATGCTGAACACACTGTAGGGTCAAGCAGGAATATTTCTAACACAATTATCTTTGTAGGTGGCTGCCAAAACAGACAATGGTGAGGCAAGGGTGACTCTGCTTTTTCAAATGTATAGGAGTTGTGTGGTTTCAGGCACCTACTTGGTGATTTAAAGTGTGGCTACATGCACCGCCAGCCTGTGCTATTACACATAGTTCTTGGCACGTTAAATGTTTGCCTTCCATGTTAATTGAGGAACATTTGGGAGGTACTGTTTTGAATTGTTATTTATGTAGCGCTTTCCCACCACCCTGTGCAAGGCCGGTAGATCGTTCTTGATTGTTAGGTAAATATATTTTCCCATTTTATACAATATGTAGCATTCCATATCATAGACGAGGTCACATAGCGCTAGAATTTGTACAAGGGTCCTGCGCAGCAAGTGAGAACAGGTTTAAAGGGTGTTGGGTATGTATTTGCCTACGCATGTCGTTTGAATGTTTGAGGTTTGTAGGCACATAAGCATGAGGTATTGTGGGGAGTGTGAAAATAGACGAAGTTGCACAAGCAATTACTTAACTCCTGCTGTGGATTATATTTTAAATAGCAATGCCCATTGGGCATCTATTCGGTCATCCGAGTAAATATTCTATTGGCTACATCCAGTGACAAAAATAGATATTCGGTAATTTCTGGTACATCAGTTGCACTAGGAGCATTGATGTACTGGCAAATTGGAAGGCTGTCAGGTGGCAACTTGTCTTGTTTTAGCAATACGCAACAGATTCTCAGGCCCCCTGGCGCTTACCCATATGCAACACAATCCAGAGATTATTCTGAAGAAAGATAATCAACCTGGCTGGCAGTAGCATCATTTAGGCAATGCATTGAGGATCTCAGTTTTTGAGTGGTATGGTTTCAAGTGTTTTGTAGCATCCAGGTATCTTTTACTATTTAGAGAGTCCATGTGTCTCTTGGTCCAATTTTAGAATATTCCGGGGATCATTTGTGAGCTGTACGAGGTGAGCTTAATGGTGCTGACAAGCTCAGTTATAATTGAACAGAAAGATCTAGTGATGGATTAGGCATGGCCACGATTTATATTCAGTCAGCGAGGTAGGACTCAGTCCTAATTATGGTTGTGTCCCGTTGTCTTGTGTCATTCAATCTTTGTAGTAGAAGATGGTGGTGAACTGTGACAAAGGCAGCTGAGACGTGAAGAAGGGGGATGTGTAACTCTCTTAGAGGTTACTGCATTCTTGAAGTCATCCAAGATTGAAATGAATGCTGATTCGAAGTTCTTTCCAGGGTGAAAACCTGCCTGCTAATCAGAGAGGAGTTCGATTCCTCAAGATAATCTGAGATTTGAATGAAAACTGTTTTTCCATCAGGTTACATAGGAATTTCTGGTTAATAGTTGAATCCTTTCTTCTGTATGATTACCTAAATTCACACAGGAATTCTTTGGTCAAAAGTGATTCAGTAATTATCGCTCTAGTCATTATTGCTGCAGAGGTTGCTTAGAGAACATTCCAGAAGATATTTGGGGCACACGAGGGAAGCATATTGCACTAATATAGGGCTAAATGAAACATGGCATAACATAAACATCAGCGCGAGCAGGCATTCACACTTGCTAAATGTGCTTTTGCAGTACACCCCCCCCCCCCCCCAATTACTCTTAAGTACAGAAGCGGGCGTAATTGCGTTATTATCGGTTATATTGTGTCAAAGAGTAATACAAAATTACTTTGATTACTCTGGCATAATTAAAATTACCCCCTGGTATAAAGTATGGGCTATGCAGGGACAGGGACTGATGGAAAATGTCAAATTCTCACACAAAAACAGGAATCCATTATGCAAAGTCAACATGACAGATCAGAGTGTTCACCACGCACTGCTTTTGAACTTAAAATAATACAAATGCAATATATGTATCTGCAGCCTCATCTTCAGGGAAGATCCATCCCTTATTTATAAAAGCATACAAAGCACGCAGGGCATGCACAATGACTATGGCTATTGCACTCTTATGAGATTCACTCCATGAAGTAAAATTACATCATTATTATAAATTGGCAGTTATACCAATGCATTGTAAAAGCGTTCTCTACCCTCACATGTGTTTTGATCAGTAAAACATAGTGGTCCAGCAATGCAATAAAAATATCTCTAAACTATGTCATATGTGTTCTTAATGACCGACACATTCTAGGTCCTAGATGAAATGGTCGCACAATGTTCTTGGTGAGAATAACTACCCATGAAGCATCTAACCCACTGCTAAATGCATATCTACAGAAACCGAAAACAAATAACACTGTGCCTACTGAAGACATCAGAGAAACGCATTTTGGATGCCATCTTCAGAGAATTAATAGTAGTGGATGCAAATAAATATTTCCGAGAGAGTGCAAGAAATACTTAATAGCACCTGGTACCATGAAATCGCAAACACTTGATGAAAAGCCAATTTGCATTATAAAAAAATGAATGACAATGAATGATTGAAATAAATCACTTTAGAAATACAAGACATTTAAAATCAGGCATCATAAGGGCACTGAAAATATATTATAGAGACTATCTGGACTACGCAGGAAAGTGTACACGTGTGACTATCTAATCTATATCAAAGACACAAACATAGGTTTATGAATCTATCTAATATGAACTGATCTGATAGAATAGGCCCTATTGCTAAACGCTCTAGAAATGCTAACCCAAAGAAAATTTGGTATTTTAAGCCACAATAAAAAATACATGCTTGGATAGTTCCATTTTAATTATAATATTTTAACAACGTCTCAGAAGCATTCAAAATAGCAATTGCATATCAGATCATCACTGTGACAGCTACAAATTTAATTTGAATGTCTCCACCCTTGACGCTACACGATAGACAACAGTGAAGCTGATGAATCGAGTAAATAATTAGGTGCACCTTCTTCTGGAGATACAGAAATTACAACAAGTGCTTATGACAATCAGTAGGGTATCTTGCAACCCTTGTTGACTTTGATAACCACTTTTCCAGTGAGAGAGGCTTATAGGGGCATATTAGCAAGACCGGCGATAAAATTATCGCCGTTTTAGCGGCAGGAAACTGCCGCTAAAACGGCGATAATGGGCTTGCTAATATGCGTTATAGAATTCAATAGAAGCCCAGGTTAGATGTCCTGCACATCTAACCTGGGCTTCTATTGAATTCTATAACGCATATTAGCAAGCCCATTATCGCCGTTTTAGCGGCAGTTTCCTGCCGCTAAAACGGCGATAATTTTATCGCCGGTCTTGCTAATATGCCCCTCAGTGACATCTGCTACAACAGTACTACTGGCAAAACAAGGTAACATTTAGTCCAGCTGAGCTTTTGGAGTAGGGCAAGCACCACACCAGGGCAATCTCTGGTACTCTAAGAGACTTTCAAAGAAATCAATGAATAACCCTTAAACTAAAACTCTAAAAAATAAATAGGAAACTAAACAACAAAAATTGTCACAAAATGGATATAATAGTAAAAAAAAATATTAACAATGCATTCAAATAAAAAAAATAATCTCAAAAGTAATTGTTTACACATTTATATAAAAACTTCAGTCACAATCAAATCAGCTGCAACTGTGAGGGGGCTGAAAATACCTATGAGGTCCACAACACATCCATCAATAGGTAGAACAAATTTTAACACCATCAAATCATTGCCAATCTGCCCACATAAGAAGGCAACACACAGATCTAAATAAATTCCTTTCACTATATTGCTGGATATCATTGTTGCCTTGCTCCTCATGTTACTGGACAATTATTTGAGGAGGAGAGAGTGGATTTACTGGCAGAGGTCATTGGCAGATACTTCTTCTTACTTGAAGTGGTCCTTACCATGATTAATGACTGTGACCATGAGTTCCCTTCACCTACACGCCGCTCCCAGGCAATTATTTCTCCTGTCAAAATACTGGCTCCGATCCACTTCCTCTGCATTGGTTCATTCCAGAGGGTCAGTGCTGATATCGTAGGCATCTCACAAGAAAACTAATACCAATGCTTGTGACAGGTACTCAAATGCATCACCAGCTGGGTGCACAAGTTCATTGCCATGCTACAGTCATTGACAAAAAAACAACAGATGGTAAGAGAATTTTACATCATTGCCCACTTCTTTGGGGTAATAATCTTCATTGATTTCACACATGCCTCTCATCAGCCATCCGACATGTTACACTTTACTAAATCAGAGACCCATGGCACTCCATCAACATTCAAGCTGTCTTCAGTATGAGGTACTGCTCCACTGATGTGCATGCTACCTTTCCTGTAAGCATACATGACTACCGCATGTGGAGAGATACGTTGGATGCTGAGGGTTTTGGTTACATGTGGCTAATGGCTAAGTAGAAAGAACTCACACAAGCACTGCATGTGTTCGGGGGTGGTATCTTAAACATAGTCACTCATTACATCCATGAAATATAATAGATAACGCATTGAGATTGAATGCATGCATGCATGGATCAAGTG
The DNA here is from genome assembly GCA_963921515.1 of Calotriton arnoldi. NCBI lineage: Eukaryota > Metazoa > Chordata > Amphibia > Caudata > Salamandridae > Calotriton > Calotriton arnoldi. The sequence goes on along the minus strand of CAWUFW010009774.1, from coordinate 716,289 downwards.
ATCAATCCTGAAGGTAACCAAAACATGAAATATATTAAATTTCTTTGTTGCAAGCAATAACAATCATTCGCGCTCTGCCCATTTCCTCACACTCTTTGAATGTCGGGTATCCTCACTCTGCTCACCCCCTCACACCCTTCAAATATGCAATGGTACTTCCACAACAGCAGTACAATAGCACACAAAAATCTGCATGAAGCATCATTAAATATACTTTTACTATCCTAAAGTCACAATACAGAAGCCTTGATCATACAGGTGGGTGGTCCAATATGCCCCAGAAGTTGTGTGCAATATTATTATAACCTGTTGCTTGTTGCACAACATCACCATGCATTTGGGTTACATATAGACTTACCCCTGAACTACGGCTTCGTCTATGATCCTGGGAGGGCACACCAAATAGATGTCTCAGTCTACAGGTGCAGAACAGACTTTTGATCTCATACCATAACTGACCTGCTAGTTTGCTTGCTTCATCACTGCTAATGCTTATTAGACATCATATAGTCAATGGTGAAGGGTGGACAGCCTCACCATCTATATATACCATTGCTAGAACATAGTGATGCATCAAGATGCTACAACCAAAGATGCAAGTCTCATTGTCATACACATACACATATACCTCATGTTCTCACTCATTCATTCATCATGCACATATTAAAACACCGAACAGCACTCACACACAATGAATAGTCATTTATGTTTACTTTGTTAGCCTTTGAAAATGTTCAAACTATATTAAATGAAGTCCAGACAGATTTTCTCACCTTTCACTATGTGGATGAGACCTCTGCATAGGGCATAGATCTTTGGTTTGCTGCTATAAATAGGAAATGTCATAAAGGAAGAGTAAACAGGCCTTTCCTGAGCTATTCATTCACCACAACGCCATCCTCCTCCATCCTGCTGTTCGGCAATTCATTGAATCTTACAAAATTGCTGAAAGCTGAAGACAGAGCTACAAGCTTTGCAGATGAATTGGAAATTATTATTGAAGGGGTCCGCCAGCCTTGTTCCCAGTTGTTTTGGGAGACCGATTGAGTAATGCATCATGGGCCCAGATCTGCAAAGGGACCAGCAGAGAAGGAGTGCCACAAATGCTGTGAGGACATCTGACCCTGGATGTACTGAAGGTACAGGATGTCCTCGGAGGTATCCTCTCAGCCACATTCAGGGCACAAACAACTGACGCCACTGCACAGGAGGATTCTGAGAACAGCCTATTTGATGCTTCATGATCTTGGTCATTTAAGCTGCAGAAGAACGGAGATGTTGAACAGGTATTTGAGAATTTAAATACATACATGCGCTAAAAGTGTTGTTGATTCATATCTCCTGTTTTTTTTCCTAAGCTTACATAACTCCGAGGGTCATGACAATTTTCACATATTGCACTACAACAACTTAGAATGATACAATATACAGTACAAATGACAGAATCAGCAATTTGGTATCAGCGTCCTTGTAATGTCTTGTTGTTTCACAGTTCACATTAACGTATCAAAACAATACAACAACATCTGTCTTACACCTGTGGAAGCACTTGGACAGTTGGTAAAGCGGAGTATGATGTGTGGTACCAGTGTATCAGTTATGTTCATGTGGATGGTAAGGTACGGACTAGTAACAAGCACGTGCGAGGAACGACTTGGTGCAGCACGCTTGTGTAGGGGCATTTCTTCAGTGTGATAGATTGTCCATCGAAGGTCAGCAAAGAAGAGGTAGGAAAGAAGGGAGGGAGAGGGGCGCTTTTGTGGGTGCGTTCTCCCCAAGACTGGACTCTCTCTTCATGGACTTGGGCGTATTATGTCCCTAGGAAGTTCCTAGTTTATGACGATCGTGGTGCAGTTTCGATTCAATTATCGTAAGGTACTCCTTCCGATCTGTAGGGTTAGAAGGGGTAGGGTGACCCAGAATATTGCCGCAGAACAGCTTGTATTTGGCCACTAATGCATTGCGAAGGTCCGCGAACCACATTAGAATGGAGGCTGCTGAGTGAGACAACCAGGACATAGCTAGACTTCGTTTGTCTAAGCCCAAAGCTAAGTCTAGGAATTTATTTAGTTTTGTATTACGTTTTGTGATGCCCAGCAAGAAATGTGAACCTTTTGCTGGAATGTCCATGCCTGCTGCTTCGGAGAGTGTGCCAGCCACTGTGTTCTAATACTCTGACAGTTGAGGCAGATCCACACCATGTGTAAAAAAGTAGCTTCTGTGCTGCAACAGCGTGGACAAATTTAAGTACATTTGTGGTAACCTGTGGGGATGAGATATGTGTGATCGAGGTAGTTAAATTGTGTGTACTTAAGTCTGGCATTTGAGGAAATAACCTTCTGGAATCCCAGGCACTGTGCCCACTGTTTGTCAGTCAGTGTTGTCGAAAGTGCAGTGTCCCAATATTCTCTGAGCACTGTTCAGGGGGGCATAGTGTCAATCCTCAGAGAGTTGTACAGTATAGTGATTGCCCGTTTCCCCGTACCATGTGTTAGTAAGGTCTGGAGTAGACTGGATACTGCAGGTTTGTCATGTGTCTTGCCTCATGTTTTATATAACTGGTGAGTGAGGGATGCATACATCAGAAAGGAGGCTGGATATATTCCATAGTCATCCAAGAGGGTTTCGAATTGCATACAGTCAAATTGATGAACAAGTCACCCCATGTGCTGAGGCCTACCCTGGACCAGTCCGCCACCTCTGGACGAGGGACCTTTGTTGTACTACCAGTGAGCACCCAAAGTGGCAAATCAGGGCCATAAGCAGGCAGTGATTGCACCTTTTGTAGGTAACGGGACCAACAGCAGCGGATCATTCGCATTAATATGTTTTCTGCCTTCTTCAGGATCACTGTCTCAGATCTGAGCAGCCAATCCAATATCGTGTGTTGGTGCAGACCCAGAGCCCAGTGCCCTAATTCGGTGGTGTTGCTGCCAGCCAACCATCGCATTGGCTACTGCAGGCGTGCGGCAGCATAATAATGTTCAAAATTAGGGACTCCCTGTAGGAAGCTGGGTTGCTGTTGCAGTAACCCCACACTTTTTGCCAGACTACTGATGCACTTTGACTTGATGTGCCCTGGGTCCCTGCCAATCAGGTTCCCAGGGTCTGTGTTCTTTCCCAATTTATACCCCCAATTGGCACTCTCTGGCCCCAGGGCAGCCCCTTGAAATGGTACCACAGTTACCAAGGGCACTGTGGCCAGGGAAGGCCTCTAAGGGCTGCAGCACTTATTGTGCCATCCTTAGAAACCCTGTACTTTACACTCACACACTGCCTTTGCAGGCTGCATGTTTTGGTGCAGAACAAAGTGAAGACTCAACATGGCACACATCCCTGTGTACAGTAAATACCAAAGGAGGGAGTGGAGAGTAGGTGTCCTGCACGAACACCTGGGGTGGATTCGACCTCCCCTTACAATTACTTATAAACAAAAGGATCCACCCAAGGGGGATTGCGATGGATGATGTCTGATCATGGGTCAAGTGTGTTTCCTACATTGGTGGGAAGCACATCGTGTTTCTTAAATACCCCTCACACACCAAAAGGGCCCTTGGTGTCATGCTTCATCACAGGGGTCTTCGCGCCCCTCTACGGAACGCGGCGTGCTACTACCATCGGATGCGCGGGAGCACTGATGTTTCCACTATGTGTAGTGTGAGAAAGGTTGAGTGGTAGGGTCAGGAGTGAGTGATAAGTGAATGTTAAAAAATACCTAGCACCTATGGAGTAGAATTTTTTTTAATATGCCTCGGTGCCAGTATTGTTAAAAAATGTGAGGTGGAGGTGTGTTGTATTAATGTACAAGACCTCCTGTGTGTGTCAACATGTTTCGAAGCGTGCTGCTTCTTCTTCAGGACGGGTACACAGATCCCTACCCTACTCTCATGAAATGTGTGACAATGTCAACAATGTTTAGATGCTATGTGTAGACAGATAATAAAAACTACAAATACGACACAATGGTCTCAATCTGATTTGAGAAAAGGTAATTCCTTAATTTCAATCTGAAAAAGAAACACAATATATAAAAAATCATCAGGTATGCAAAATTACTCCAGATGTAGCAATCGTGACCTGCAAAAGTGATATATACAGTGCCCATTAATGGAGTAAATTGTGAAATACTCGTGCTTGTCCTGAAAAAAGAGAGACTGGATACAAGACGCACAGACATGTAACAAAAACACACACTCTAAATGGATTATGTCCCAAAGTAGTCCTTGCTGTTACTGACGAGTTTTTGAAAAAGGAAAATAGTTGCCTAGGAAGGTAACTGATTGCATACTTGCTGTACTGAAGCCAGTGGTATCATGAGCCTTAGAAACGATGGGGACTCGGTGCTATTTGCACTCTGTAGATAAAGATTGCTGCATTAGGTAGGTGTCAGAAGTCCTACAATATGAGAACAGAAGTGGCCTCTCCGATGCGGCTAAGCCGTACTTACATTTACCAGGATACTACCTCGTATGATCGTCCCCCTCGCTGCTCCGTGGATGCGGTCAGGCCGGAAGGAGCTCTTATTTATACTGTGCCTAATTGCCTCGGTTTTCCCGCCACTAGCGGTATGTACGTGCGTTACGGGCGCGCTTCCCTCATTAGATTTACGGTTCACGTTTCGGGAGACTAGCATGCCCCGGATGAGGTTCCGAGTTGCTTAACCAGGAAGTAGAGGTACGCGATGCGTTTCAACTAGAACGCTCGCTTTTGACTTAGTGGTACAGTGCTGCTCTGATTGGTGCAACCGGAGGCGCTCGTGTAGAGGTTTAGGAATCCTGTCAGCCTAGACTGATATCGGGACAACCTAGGCTGATAGCGGGACAGTAGTGCTGTGATAATTACTGACAGGGAAGGGTGTCAAAATAAAACATAAAAAATAAAAATAAAGATACAAATAAGAACCGTCCCCTTGTCACATCAATAGATGGGGGTATCATACTGTCTAAACGGGCCCTTATGGCAGTGGCAGGTGGTGTAGACTAATCAAGGGTATAATTGAAGAAACTATTGTTCGTGATTGCTACAACCATGTTCAACAATGGGACAGTGTACGCCCGATTCAGTATTACAATGGGAGGGACGCAGAGATTAGGCGATTACTGGCCATACTGGCTCCTGTAAACTATGGATAGGAGTTAGTATTCCTGGGGTCCTAGTCTGGATTACCGGATACTCAAGAGGTCACTAGGTGGTTATAGGGACACCCAGGGGATGAGTGTCCAGGGTGGCATTGGATATCTATTTTATTCAAGAAAAATCTATTTTATTCAAGAAAAGTGGCTCCACGGTATATTATCGTTGAGGCCCGTTATATGGGTGCCCAGGCGGAACACCCAACGTTGTTCTTTTTCCAGAAGACCGCTTTCAGATTGTATTTGTTCTATGATTGTCCATTGTAGGCCGTTCACCGTATGTGTTTCAGATAGGTAGTGTGTCGCCATTTTTGTTGTGCTTTTCTTACATCGAACATTACTTTTATGTTCCCCAATGCGGATTTTGACTGGTCGTGACGTCATTCCAACATACTCAAAACCGCAAGGGCATGTAATCGTGTAAATGACGTTCCGGCTGTTACAGTTAGTAAATTTCCTTTGCTCCCATTCACTGCCATTCCTAAACTTGATCCGTCTGCTCTTCTTAGTGAGATGGCAAGTGCAACAGTTGCCACACGGGTGGTGGCCTTGGATCGGTTGAAGAGTAGGGTTGTCACTGGTTGTGACTGTGCCTGAGCGTGGTCGTGTATGAATGAGCATGTCCTTCAGGTTTCTGCCTCTTTTGTGTGCAAACAATGGTTTTTCAAGATTCAGTTTGCCACAGTTAAGGATCCTCCAATGTTTGTTTACAATTTTAGATATTTTGTTGGAATGGGTGTTGTAGGTTGTCACACAGATGGGTCTGGCCTCTTGATCCTTATGTACCTTATCTTCCAATAGGGCCTCCCTGTTATTATTCCTGGCCCTCTTCATTGCTCTGTCAATAATTCGGACGGGATAGTTCCGGTTGGAGAGCTTAGGGGCTCATTACGATACCCGGCGTAAAAAAATCCGCCAGGCATGGAAGCGGCAAAAATCCGCCCGCACACACCGCCTGAACACCGACCACGCCATTACGATTACACAAACCGAAAACCGCCATCGGCGGAAAAAGCACACAAAATACCGCCCGCCATCGTCCGAGTCGGAGTCAAACCGCCCGCCACGGACGGAAACACGCACGACAACACAAAACCGCCCGCCCACACGGCCGACACACCGCACGTGAAATTACGATCGCACCGCCATGAGCGCGGAAAAACCACAAATATACCGCCCGCCAGCGCAAACAACGCCGATGAGAATCGACACGGCAGAAGCCATGGCGCCAACGTACCTGCACAGAAACCATCCGCACACAAAACCAATAGCACACAACATGGCCAACAAGTCCACACAGCAAGGCACGCACAAATACACAAGCACAGTACACATCCCGAAAACACCCCCGGACAAACAAAAAATACAAAGGCCAGAACCCCAGACACAACACACCTGAAAACAACAGCCCATGAGGACACACCCACATAGGTGAGTACAAAAGCAGCACTCCCACAGACCACAACCCCTTGCTACATTGCAAACCAGAGAGGAGAGGAGAGGACACAGTGACACAGCAAGGACAGCAGCACACCACAGAAACGCACACATCACAACCACCACCACCACCACCACCACCAAACACCGGCACCACAAACCCCCTGCACATTACACAACACACACCGCACCAGCACCACAAACATCATGGCACCACAAAGAATGCCCAAGTTCACGCCCATGGAGCTGACGGTCATGGTCGACGAGATCATCAAGGTGTACCCACAAATCTATGGGAACATGGTCCAGCACACACCACTAGCCACCAGAAACAGAATGTGGAACCGGATCGTAGACCAGGTCAATGCAGTCGGGACCCTGCCCAGGAACAGAGTCGAGATCAACAAACATTGGAATGACGTAAAGAGCCTGGTCAAGAAGAAGGATGGCAAAAACAGAGAGCTGGCTGCCGTCACTGGCGGAGGGAATCCCGCGCTCTTTAAGACCTTCAAAGCGTGGGAGGAGAAGGTGCGAGTCGTAATCCATCCGGAGATCCTCGCCGGATTAGCAGGAGGAGTGGAGGCTGGTAAGTACAAACTAATGTATACCAGCACACCGCTATGTACTCACATGCACTACCACCATGCCACAGCTCCCAGGGACAAACACCCCCATGTCCAGCACACAATACACAACACATCACACACACATGCAACAGACACTACCACACACATCCCAAACAGAACAACTGTAAGATGCGTGGGGACATGTGTACACTAAGCCAGCCACGTAACCACCAACAGGTCCCCAAATATGCCAGAAGCGCCACAACGAGCACCCACCACACCCATGTGTCCGCCACAGCTGCACTAACCGACAAGTAACAGGTAAGTGGCAGGAACACAAAGTGCAGTGGGTGGGAGGGTGGACAGCCCAAGTACAACACACACCAGGCCCCAGTCCCACAGCACAGCAAGGAGGAGCATCCCCCACACCCCACAGCCACGTGTCAGCCACCGCAGTGCACAACGACAGCCGAAAGGCAGACATCACGGTCCACAACAATCGGTGTCAGTGGGTGTCCAGCCACCCCACGACCCACAACACCCCCCACCCCCACAGACCTGCAACATGGAGCACCCCCGCTTAGAGCCATGTGGCATCCAGTACAGTGCACGCACGAACAATTTGCAGGTGGGAAACTGGACAGGGCTGGATTACTGGAGGCATGAGGACCATGACACGACCAACACATGGGACATGTCACGCAGCAGACGAACACGCAGCACCGCCCACCGTCACGAACAAGTGAACAATGTGCACACGGACATGAACAACAGACTCACACCCCACATGACCCATCACAGACATAGCAACACCCAAGGAGCCACGTCTGCATGCACAATCCACACTGAATATAGTCCCACACGGCAGCCACTGTGCAACTCATCACACACAACCGAAACACCATTGAAGTCCTGTCCATGTAGCCCCTACTGCCTGTCAACCACACACCCCACAACTACGCCTATGTAAGACAAACAACACTAGACGCAACAGAGCGGAACAACAGAAATGCACACGAACACCACTGAACCCATCAAATTCACAGACACACCATGCACATACAACATACCATCCATCCCATCCGTCAGCCCCAGTCTCATGAAAGGCATGTCATCCGCACAGCTGCCACACATACAGCAGTCACGCTAAGACACATGCCCATGACCAACCATGTGCCAGAAGTCAATTAAGCGCACGACACACTGTGAGCAACAACACACAACATGGGCCACACCCCCCGAGCACTGCAGTGATGCACATGGCACAGGGCAGCACGCACACCAAGGAGATGGGACAACTGCAATACGTTGGCTGGCACACAACTATCACTCACTCATAACGATGCGTCCAATGCCATGTCCAGTAATCACAACAGACAGCAAATATGCAGGCCATGTCAAGCATGCACACACCTCAAACCATGCACTGTCATGCTGCCACAACACATGTCACGTTCGGCACCCATGGCTCACAGCATGTACCCCAAAAGCATATCCCCTCCCAAATGCGAATCTGGGGCATGGCCCCCATGTTGCCATATGTGTTCCTAAGCGTTCCATTTGAACCCCAAAAGCATATCCCCTCCCAAATGCGAATCTGGGGCATGGCCCCCATGTTGCCATATGCGTTCCTAAAGCGTTCCATTTGAACCCCAAAAGCATATCCCCTCCCAAATGCGAATCTGGGGCATGGCCCCCATGTTGCCATATGCGTTCCTAAGCGTTCCATGTGAACCCCAAAAGCAAAGTACAAACCAGACCCAGGATGGGCCAGGAGCCCGCATACACCAGAGTCACAATGAGTAGGGGCACTGCAACACACCCATCGGCATGGCCAATCCGTCCCATGCCACATGTGCACAGCACACAGTCCCATTGCCTAGCACACACAACTACAGATGCCACAGCCACACACTCGCCTCCGGGAAACCCATGTACGAGATTGCACGAACTGCCAATGTCAGACGACAAATACATACTTCGCCAGGTGCAACACAATAACAAATCTCATTCTCTCCACAGGTGACGAACTGCCGGACGCTGGGGATGGAGACAGCAGCCAGCACAGCCAGCCCACAAGCCCCCAACGAGGACACACGGATCTGGAGGATCTGTCATCCTCTTCGGACACGGACCACCAAGCAGGCCCATCTGGCGTGGCAGGGCCCAGCCGCTCCCAGGACCCCTCCTACCCACCAACCCATCATCCAGGGATGCTGAACAGTCCCAGCCCCTGCTGCCACTGTCGTTGCGGCCACACCCACGGTCATTGCGGCCACTACCACTGCCGCAACCGCCACCATCGCCGCACCGACCACCACCGCCACCACCACCACCACCACGTCTTCGCTGGCACCAGCCCCAGCGCAGGTGGTGGCCCGGCCGACTGGATCCACCCTGGGAGCCACAGCGAGGACCGTGGTGTGCAATGTGGCTAGTGGGCAGGCCGGTGGCAGCAGGACTGGTAGGAGGAGCAGGGTCAGGGAAACGCCAGCCTCCCCTGGGAGCCATGCCCTGCCTCAAATGGCCAGAGTCCTTGGGGCCTATGAGGAGGCCCAAGAACAATGGGTCAGGTCTGCTACAGACACACGGGAGGTGCTGGGGGTGCTGAGGTCCATGGACGCCCGTATGGGCCAACTCGTGGACCTCATGGGCCAGCTGGTGGTGGCGGTGGGGTCACAGGCAAGGCCAGCAACACCACCTCCGCCACCACCTGCTAGGGCGCAGGGTCGGGCAGCAGTGTCCACTTCCCCTGCGTCCACAGCCAGTGAGCACACCTCACCCACCACCAGCAGGTCGCCACCACACACCCCCTCCCAAACATGGAAGGGGCCGTCCGAAGAGGAAACAGATCTCCCGGGAGGACTTCGCACGCTCCAGTCGCAAGTGAGGCAGCCAGCCAGCCTTCCGCCAGCCTTCCTTGACCAGCCACTGCATTGACTTGCTCTACGATCCCACTCCACACAGCCATCTGGATGGCATGTGTGTGTTGGACTATGGACATAGAACCAGTGGGTACACCCTGAGCTTCACGCAGCCATGACCGACAGCTCATTGTCACTGCACGCACCACTTATGTCATCACCTTACACACAATCACATGTCACAGTTTGTAATAAATGCACCTTTTTCACTAACTGCTGTTTGTGCCCTGTGTCTTATTTGTACGGAATACAACGGCCACCTTGGGCGGAAAGGCACCTGATGCGTGGCATGGCAATGGAATCCGGAGGGCCTGTAGGGACCTAGGGGTGGGAGACAGAACACGAGCACATTCAATGAGTGTGTCACACACCCATCACACAGTACATGTCAACAACTACAAGCAATGTACACACATCGCACAGAGCAATAGGGCACAATGCCACAGTCACCAACAGTGGCATACTACCCTGGCCATGGAGCGTTGACACACTGCACGCAGTGAACATACGGCCACCCTGACACAGCACACACACACCTGCACAGATACAGACACATCATCCGTCGTACATGGACACTCACCGTCAAGTGAAGTAGCGGGCGATGAGCTGCTGGCGCACATTCCCAGCTTCCTCCTCTCCGCTGTCCACCTCACTCGAGCTGTCCTGGTCTGCGGGCTGGGGCCCTGGTTGATCTCCGTCATCCACAATGAGGGGGATCTGCTTCCGAATGGCCAGATTGTGCAGCATGCAGCACGCCACCACTATCTGGCACACCTTCTGTGGGGAGTACGCCAGTGCACCCCCGGTGCGGTCCAGGCACCTGAACCTGGACTTGAGGAGGCCAAGGTACGCTCGACCACACGTCTGGTCCTCCCATGTGCCTCATTGTATCGATCGTCTGCTGGGGTGCGAGGATTCCTCAATGGACTGAGCAGCCATGCCCCATTCGGATACGCAGAGTCACCTGGGTGTGAGGGACACAGAGAACCGTTGCTATTCCAACTGGACAGGGGACAGCATCGCACAACCAGCACGCTACACCACTCCACATACTCACCGACAATACAGCCACGATCCTGTTGCAGATTGGCCATCAGTCGTGGCAAGATGCTGTTGCGCATTATGTGTGCGTCATGGGCCGAGCCTGGGAACTTTGCACACACGTGGGTGATCACCATGTCCGCAAGGCACACCACTTGCACATTCAGGGAGTGCGTGTGCTTCCTGTTGCGGTACAGGTGCTCAGTGGCCTGTGGTGGAACAAGGCCAACATGTGTGCAGTCAATGGCTCCCACGACGTGTGGGATTCTGCCAAGGGCATAGAATGCACCCTTCACTGCCGCCAATTCACGAGCCCTGGGGAATCTGATGTACCTGTTCCGGTACAGCATCATGGCTGCCAGTACATCCCTCAGCACCTTGCTGAACATGGGCTGGGACATCCCTCCTCCACTGCCCACTGTGTGCTGGAATGACCCAGTGGCGAAGAAATGCATGGCGGCCATCACCTTAGCCATGGGGGTGACAGCAGTCGGATACACCCTGCGGGGACGGAGATGGGGCTCTAACATGGCACACAGTCGATGCAGGGTTGGCCTGTCCAGCCGAAACTTCCTGATCACCTCTGTATCGTCCATGTCCGCCAGCAATTGGTATGGGCGGTCAATGTTCGGTCTCCGCCTGGGGAAAATGGCAGAGGACACATGTCAAAGCAACACGACACATAGCAATTTCGCATACACATCACTGACATGACTGAGCAAGCACATGAGCCACAGCCCAGCTGTCAAGCTGGGACGGCACGGCCACAATACACTTACACAGGTCTCCCAACAATGGCAATGGCAAGTGAGACATACCACTGCCATGTGCATGCACATGGGGATCTAGGCCCCAATGACTTGCGGGCGTGCTGATGGGGACTGACTGCATATTCGTCAAGCGGCAACGCCACGGCAACATGAGTGTCTGCTGAGCATGGAACTGCTTCTGAGGCTGGATGAGTATGGCACACGACAGACGACGATGTGGGCACGGGCTGAGCGGCCAATACAAGTGGGACCTGTGGCACGAGGGGATATGAGACAGTAGTAGGTGTCAGCACTGCACCCTATGTACAGCACTGTACGGATCACACCTCCCGAAACATTGACTGGTGTCCACATTGACAGCCCCATGCCAAGACGGCTGTGTGCTTGCAGTCACACGTCACAGGTGAGAGGTTACATTGCACGTGCCAGGTGGCAGACGTACATAGTGGGAGCTGGCATGTGTGTGCATGTGTCTCCTGTTCAGGATCCACCAGATGGGCGCTGACTCTGTACTGACCATTGGACACAGCATGTTCCGTGGAAGGCTTGTGTGTGTGGGATGGTGGCACTGGATGTGCCTCCGTTGGGTGGGGGGCCATGCACAGGGCGGGTACGTCGATGATTGCGCATTGTTGGTCACGGTGGGTGCACCAACTAAGATGTGTTGCCCTGTGTTCAATTCCTATGTCCGCATGATGATGGACTGTGGATGTGGGCAGACTACACATTGGTCGATGTGCTGTCTATATGCATGTGCCTTCACACCAGGCACAGCTGCCCCTGCACATTTGACCCCTGCTGGACTCGCTGCTGGGTCTGTGGAGCTGATGCACCTTCTGCGCGTGGGGCGGACAGCTCTCCTCACTTCCCTCATTGCGCATGTCATGTCTTTGCCGCAGGTGACATGGATCATGGAGGGCCCACATGTACGCGTGGGTAGGCTACACATGATTGTTCACTGGTCGCCACCCCCAGTCAGTGTTTCGAATGGGAAGGTTGTCGTGCTGGTGGTATGTTCGATGTGGCGGATGGGCGGGCCTAGGTGCGGGCTTACATTCCGGACATGGGGGTAGTCGGATTGGCGACTAGTTGCAGTATACACGGGACACGTCTCTTCCTTTCCACATCTGGGTCATCCCTTGTACTAACTGACAGTGATACAGTCATCTTCGCCCCAGCCCTCATGTCCTCCCCTCGCCCCCCAATATGCATGCTCACCTGCGAGGCTAGCGCTTGCACAGGCAGCCCCAAGCTCGCACCAGAGAGGGCAAGGAGTGTATGTGTGGGTCCAGGGTATGATGTGTGGCGGGACGCCGTCCACCTGCGTGGTGCCCCAAATGGAGACCCGGCCTGCATGGACTATGCATCACAGTCTTCGCCTTCCGGATCCGCCACCTGCGACACCCAGTGGCTGTGGCTGCCCTTGCGGCCAGGCCGCGTCCGTCTGTGGCTGATGGCCCACACATTCACTCTTTGGCCTCTCTGGGGAGGGCTCGGGGGTGGTGGCGCACGCGCTTGCACTTAGTCGCAATGGCATGTGGCGTGGTTGGTATGATGGGCAATGGATGGGATGGTGCGAGCCACCTCCCGTGGCGTCAGTGCTGCTCGTGCTGTGGTGCGTCCCCCTACACTTCCATGTGACTTGTGCCATGCTAGACGTTGAGGTTCTATTGCCTGCGTGATATGACCAGGAGGAGCGCGAGGAGACCTCTCACACACCATGCTCCACTGCCATCCCGTGCCCTGTATCGCCTGTGCGGATTGACTATGTTGGGGTTACACCTGGTCGACTGGGGCTGTGTGTGCCTTGTCAAGGGGCATGGCGGGCGCACAACAGGATCCAGCTTGTCCACAGAGGGTGGGCTGAGGTGCGCCTGGTACCGCTTTGTACGTGTGCCCGGCTGCTGTGCACACACGTGTTCACTCCCCCCGACAGGTGTCCTCTCACAATGCCCAGGGAAGCGGTGGTGTACTGTTCATGACCCCTCCCAACACGGCGTGCTCCAACTTGGCATGTGCGCATCTACCCGTCACACCCACCCACCTGAGCACTGCGTCCATACGACTTCACACGACACATATGTGTCTTCCACAGTTGTGCTACTCATTTGCGTTGACATCCAATACCAGTGGACTACATGGTCATGTCACAACTGCCGTGTACTTCACATACTCTCATCCTCTCTCATTCGTACTTGTGAAATGAGTCAGCGGAGACAGTTTTGGTTTCAAACATTATATTGAGTCTTCTGTCCTCTGTGATGCAGTATAGTGGACACTACTGGCAGCGGAATACATGTTGAGGATATACTGAGCATGATCACAAATGGGATAGGGTGTGGGGTAACATCTGCTTGGCCAAGGCTGTGCTAATGTACATTTACGTATAGCTGCGGAGCTGCGGACTTTGACACAGACGGTATACATGTAGCCTACCAGACCGCTCGGCATCATGGGCACAGTCCATCTCAGTTCCATGTGACAGGTTTGCTGCGGTTGTTCCTCATGCACGCGTGCATGTGAGATGACATCAGGGCATGTGCTTGCGTGCATGCAGCGGCGTGCCACTTGTTGTTGCACTGTGGTGGTTACTGGACATGTCACAGTCACTGGGGTCGTGTTGTTGTTGTATGCACTTGTCGTCCATGCAAAGGTCCTGGTATGGGATTCCCGGGGCGGGGGTGGGAGGGGTGCAGCACCCACAGACTCCAGGCGACCTATTCATGTCCACTGAGCGGTGTGTGTGTCCATGTGCGCTGGATCCATGTCGTGTCCTGGTTGTTCGTGCAGTTCCGTCCATGTGGGTGCGATACACAGAGCCCATGCCACTGCCTCCCACGATGCATGCGGTGTTCCTGGATGTGATGGGGAACAGTGTGCATGTCCCGGTCATATCCGATGTCATGGCGATGTCGTTGATGGTGTGGTTACAGTTGCCGGTCGTTTGGTATGGCTGTTGTGGTGGTGACTGGCCAGTCCGTGCGGAAGCTGAGCATGGGTGCGGGGTTGGACTTCATAGGTCACTCGGGGAACCTGCGTTGTGGTCCGACGTATTTACAGGTTGTCAGGTATGCGATGCCGTCCAGCAGGGCTTCCATGTCATTGGTGGTGTACATGTTTGCCAGCCAATGAAGCGGATGGTGGCTGTCAAGGTGTTGTTCGTAAGTTGTCCCTTGGAGGACCATGATGGGGCATGCTGGGTGACATTCGATGTAGCTGTTCTCGATGATCCGTCGTGTGGAGGCACAGTGGTCCCATTTCAGTGCGCGTGCGATGTTGGCCACATACGCCATGCCCCCATAGGCAGAGCAGGCCCTGTCGTGTGCGTCCAGAGGGAGGAGTAGTGGTAGCAGGTCCGCCTTCAGACATGCCGGGTTGGAGAGGCATATCTCGACGGGATGCTGGTAGGGACACCTCCGACAGTAGAAGACGGGCATGACGCAGCTGAACAATGTGATGCGGTAAGTCAGTCGGTAACTTACGTTCAGCAGGGACAGGAGATCGCATCCCAATGTATGTATCGTGTTGGTTTTGTACAGCTTGAGCTGTTCGGCGTAGTTGGGTAGGTGTGTTGCGGTTGCCATTTCGCAGCGGTTCGTTGAGGTGGCGTGCTCCGGCTGTGTGTGCAGTCTGCAATGTGCACGCTCCGGGGTTGCTGTGAGCTCTGTGTAGTCGTAGGGAGACAGGACTTGTGTTCTGTTGGCTTGTTTGGAGGACACGGGCCCTCTTCCCACATGCTTCTCAGACAGTTCAAGGTCAGTGCTGTGTGACTCCTTCCAATTAACTTGCATGTGGCCGACATGGGGGAGTGTTTTCTTCTTTCTTCCCCGTCCGTTGTGTGCTTCTGTGATATGCGCTATCTGCCCTGTGGTCGGTCTCCTCGGCATGCCTGTGTTGGTCTATTCTTGGACAATGGCTGTATTCACCGGCTTCTGTCGTAGGGCTGTGGTTTCGGAGTTGGAATGGAAGGTCATTCAGTGCTGTCTGCTCTCCCTTGTGTGGGCGGCAGGCTGCCTTTCCGCTCTGCGTTGGGCCTTGTGTGTGGATGTTATTCTTGGGCCACCTGTTGTCGGTCCCCGGGCTCTTTGGTGTTCCGTTTCATGTGTCTTGTTCATATGTGCAGGGTGGTATGGGTTTTTCAGTGTGGTACTGGCGTTCCTCTTCCCGAAGGGGCCCTGCTTCTCCTAGTTGGTGTTGCCGCCGCTGTGTGCTTCGCCATGTTTGTTACACTGGGGTGTGTCCTGCTGTTGCGTGACTTCACTGACATGTGTGCGTCGGTTGTGTGGCGTTGGGTGTTGTCCGTGAATTGGGCGTTGGGGACATGTCTGTGGCAGGCCTGTCACGTGTCATGTGCGTTCGGGGTGGGGCTGATGTGTGTGCTGCTTGGTTGTGTCCCTGTGTCTGTGTGCGACGCATGCATGGCGCTGCGGTTGGCCTCTGCGTTGTGCGCATGTGTGGCGGCGTCATCGGCGCTTTGTGGCCGTGACGGGGTGGTTGGTTCCTAGTCCCAGGTGGTGTGTACACATGTGTTCCGCGATGTTACGATTTGGCCTGTGTGTCATATGTGGATGCAATGGTGGATGTGTAGTGTACACGCGCTGGTGGGGGGTTGTCCGCTTTTCCGCCCTTGCACTGTGTGCGCTGTTTGCGTGCACTTGTTGTGTGTGTGCCTACCTGCGTCTCCGCGGTACGTTGCGTCCTTGGTGGTGCATCAGCAGAAGCATGGGAAGGGCCTGCAGTGCTGGATTCATGCTCGGGGTGCCGCTTCTTCGTTGTCCGTGCTCTGCGTCCGTGTTACCGCCTCTCTTTCACGTGCGGTGTCTCTTAGCCGTGGGAGCCGTTTGTTTACGGCATCGTAATTTATGCGCCGGGCGGGACGTGTTTCGTCGGACGGTGTGTGTCAGTTGTGCTGCGCCGCTACGTGAACGGGCGCACTTTGATGGCGGACGGTGTTGCTGGCTTGCCGGCGGTGTTTGGCCTGCTTTTCGCATCGTAATTGGGCGGGCGTGTGGACTGCTGCGTGCCGGCGGTAACTGGTGCTTTTTGCATCCGCCAGCACGGCGGTTGTGCTTCCGCCCGCCATCGTAATGGGCCCCTTAGTCTTCAAATCAGAGGCTTGTGCTTTGTAGTCCGTTAGGTTGGTGCAGTTCCTCCGGAGATGGAGGAACTGCCCGTAGGGGAGGTTATCACGTAGTGTAGTGTAGTTTCTATTTCCCTAATAGGCTCTGCGCATTGGAATAAAATAACCTATAGGCTTGACATAGGACTGAGGTCAGTATGTCCCTATCGAGTATATTAAACGTAATTACTTGTGCCAGCTAGCTCAGAGGCCACTAGAAACTTCTTGAGAACAAGAAGGGAATAGTTTCTGGCAACCGCATAAACATGACCACTTTTTTTCCCTTTAGAATCGGAACACGTCTCAGAATCGTGGAAACAATAGATAACAGTTTCACTCAGTCAATCGTGCATGCTTAGTTTCTGCAGAGTTACACAGAAAGAAAAGACGGGTGTTTCAATAAAAGGGTTTTATTGAACAGTCTTGTTTCTCGTGTAAGAGATATGTGCTGTTATGATCACAAGACAGTATGCAAGATAAATAATGTACAGCGTAAGCAGTAGAAATAAATAATACTGCACTAGCATTATCTTTTAGCATATATTCACGTACATAAATAACATGAGCTAAAAATGCGAGTACTCATATGATGCGTCTCTAAGCTAGTTCTACCCCAATGTACCTAACCTAGTCTAGGTGTAGGGAAAGGTAAGAAGTAGGTGGAGTATTCTCTAGTATGGTATACTAAGAGTATGTTAAGTCTAGTATGCCAAGAGTCCCTCTAGGTTCTAGTCAGCTCCATACCTTGAGAATGAGAGAGGTGGGAATCTCTTGCCGGATCTGGAACTCTAACACCCCGCGAAGGGAGTCAGAACACTGGAAGCTGGATTCTTCTGCGAGCAGGAATGACAGCGTCTTCTCAGTGCGTCAGGCCGGGATACGGGCTCCTCTGAAGTCGAGGTCTCCTCTAACTTGCTTGGGCGAGGGAAGGTATATTTATACCTGATAGGTGCCTCGGAATGTTAGCATTGACGTGAAGTCGGACAGAGGAAGACGTCAGAAACTAACCCTTAAGGTATAACGGTTCATACATAATAGATGAGTTCTTGGAGAAATCAATAGTCCTGTGCTAGGGGAACTCCCGAATCTTAAGGGTCTGGTTTCTAAGAACTCGTTGTGACGTTAGGGTGGACGGATGTCAGTGACCATGCCTGTATTTGGAGTGCACGGTTAATGCCTAAATAAGGACTGGGATTCTATGGCTATATAAGGGCAATGCGAATTGTGCCTATATAAGGACATGATTCAGGAAAACCTATATACGGGCAACTAAAGCGGAATACAACACCCACTCCACTTTCGAATGAATGATAATACTAAATGCTAAACATTAAATGCTAAACATTAAATTGAGTACCACATGTTGCTAAAAACATTTCTAAAAGCATATTAAAAGAAGTTTAAAATAAACTGTTGAAATGCAATAGGTACTGTACATTTAAAGCATCGTTTTCATTCTAAGCATATAATGGAAGTAAATGCAACATGAATGAATAAACAGAAATATTTACATATGATGAAATGGTCGATAGGTTTTTGAAAAATCAAAGCCATTGCAGATCATGGAATTAAATGAAATGTTAGACAAGTAAGGTGACAATGTGTCCCTGGAAGTATTCAAAGAAGTCCGTTTTATGAGACTAGTTCTACTGTAAGCAGATTGTGTTTTGCCATGTCATTTCAAAAATTAAAAAGAAAAAGTTCAATTCTGGTAAAAGTTCCAAGTTTTGAAAATATGAAGGCCAAATTTCATTGCTTCCCTGGTACACTGTGAGCCGAATCAAAGTCAGTGTATGGGTCTGGCGTAAACATGAGATCATCTATTTCCGTAGCCAAAATATCGTCTACCGAAGTTGGTGACATTTGGAACACCTCGTTCAGAAGGTTAATTGCACAGAGATGAGAAACATCGCCTTCAGCAGAAGATGCAATGTTCGCGTCCGTTGTTACCTGTGTGCCTGTTGATCCAACTCGTACCTCAGCAGCTGCCGGAAGCGTCTGTGAGATCTCAATGAATGCCGTCATCAGGATTGATAGCCTCTGGGGACAACACAGAGCATGGGCCTTTATCGGGTCCAGCAGAGCATCGACATCCTTTGGCATGACTGATGGGAGTGTTAGACAGGTGTCTAGCACGCATTCTTCACCGCAAAACAGGCAGCGTAGAACAGGTAAGATGCAATCCTGCCAGATTGGTCTGAATGACAGGAACCACGTTGTATTAAGTTCCCGTAGACGAGGCATGCCCAAAAGCTGTACTATTCGCTCACGGCATTTCCGTTCAAGGAGAGCTTTCTCCACATCGATCGGAGTGATGTTGGCGAATAGGCTTGCCATAGCGTAGTAGGAGGAATAGAAATAGTATTCCTGCTAGAATTAATGGCACACCACCAAACACCAACCACCGAATGTGCGAAGTTTGGGATGATTCCGAGAACAGCCTGGAAAGGTGCTAATAGTCCGGAACATATGGTCTTAAATACATGTACAATTTCGCTCGTATCAGACATGTTTAAGATACGTCCCATCATTTCTACGAAATGTATAGGGCAGTTTGTACGAATTAAAGCCTGTATCTCAGCCGAAGTCCTTGCAACTTGTAAATCATAGATTTCTTTGGCCAAGGTCAGAGGCACTGTTTGTTGTATAAGCATGGCTTTCATTCTGCTTAAAGTATCAAATCGTATAAAAGAGACATTCAACGAAGGCCATAGAGGCAACTCCCTGACTGTGTCTATTGGGGCAAACAATACTTGCATACAGCAAGTGACCCTGGAGTCGACCGTTACTAGATATGGGATGCCTGGCAACATGCCACAGCAACTCTGATCATTCAACATGAGGTAACTCCCATTAGAAAGTTGGCCAAACGTTGGATTAATCACAGTAGCTGGTGTACCCTGCTGGTGGCAGGACAAGTTTGCCACAGAACCATTACAAGCCCCGTGTAAAGAAATGTCCTGACAAATCAGTGAACCGCTTAGTGCACTTTCACAGTGTGTACCGCTCAGAAACACTTCACGATCCCCACTCCAACATCTATATGTGTAAGGTAAATTCCAGGATGTCTTAATGTATTCTTTACCCAACCTTTCATATCTTCCTGCTTGCATTTGTTTGAGGCAATACTGAAACTGAAAAGTAGTCACAGGCAGAGTGATTTTGCCATGAATAAGCCATTCTGTAGCTGGTTTTTCTGCCACTGTGAATGGTAATTTTTCCAGTTTTCAATGCTCAGCACTGTATACTTTGCTCCTCTTTGTGCCAGTTCGATCTGTTTATCAGTTAGATTGTATTCTGCAAACAGAGCCGACGTGTTGATAAAACGCCAAGGCACATAGCCCGCACGCAAAGATTGCACGTCCAGCTTAATAACACAATAGAACATAACTGAGATTGGCCTTGCTGTAACATGGCTAAATCTTGTTCCAGTATGTCAATAGCAGAGAGATACAATGTTCAACAATGAATAAATTCTGGATGACAAAGTTGTTAACCCATTGTCGACCACAGTGAGAGTTTTCTCTAAGTTAATACGATCAAGTTCACATATTCGTTCTGCGGCCTCTACCTGTGACACCTTCCATGCTTCATTATAAGCAGCAAAGATGCCGGCATATATGAAACGTTTTTGACGCAGTTTTCTTGTTCCAAGCAAGAATTCCCTAAGGTCTGCGTCTTCTTTAAGTAAAGATAAGTGTTGTTTCACATCCTTAAGCGTAGATTTTTGTAGCCAGTCAAGGCACAATTTCCCTACACTGTATGTTGTTACTACCCCCGGATGCTGTCTTTGGACGTATCGTGGGTGTGGCCTATGAATAGTAAACCCCTGTGTTTTATTCAGGAATCTTTCTTGACAGATGTTTGTGTCTGTGGGCCAGATCAACCATTTTCTCCAATCAGGATTTGTTCTGTTGATTTGTAGTATTGTGTCAACTGTAACCGCTGCCTGTGTATTGTTATTACTGGCAGGTGTTGGTACAGAAGGTGTTTTCATGTCTTTGATCTTGGCTAAACCAAGGCAAGACGTTTGTTACACAGTGTCGTTCAAAAACAAAATTTGCTGAGGGATGATACATGCTCTAAACAAAGCTTCTATCCCCTGCACTTGCCAATCTTTAGTACCCCAGACAGTTTCTGTGTCTATTGTGTCTTTCCACAAGTTAAAACCATGTCTAGACAGTTGGGCAATAAATACTGCAGAGTAAATCTGTTTTGTATTAGTTAACATAATTTTCAGTCCTGTTTTGTTTACATTTTTATAGTAAAATGTTTCTGGATCAGATGTATGGTATCCTGAAAAATATGGAAACTTTTAGCAAATGTTTTTGAACTACCTTTTGGTGGTGTAGGACAATGCTCCCATTGGTTAAACATAAACACATTTCTAGGTGTTGCAGATTTATGCAAAAAATGATGACCATAGTGGTTATAGCAATACAGCTGTTCATAGTCTGATGAACCCTCTAAATATTCATTATTAGAAAATGCAGCAGATTTTTCTAGGTCAAACATCATATCATTTACGGTTTTAAAGTCCCAATCATCAGAATAGGTACTGGATGAAACAAAATCACTTAGTGAAATCTTAAATAAATGTGGAATGTTCAAATGTTCCGTAGGGCCAAAGATATCAAAATCTATTTTGTCCCACACTATACCATCCTGTATAGGAACGGCTGTGATGTTCACTGCTGACAAGTCTCTTGCTTCACGATGGGATGATTTGTGAGGTCTCAAAAGTAAGTTCACATCTTTACTTTCAATGTCCAAATGGATGTATCTGCCATTTATAAGCACGCTCATAGTCATAACCAAATCTAGCCAAAGCAGAAAGAAAAATATTCCAGAAATAATCCATAGTTCAATCCATGGTGAAACCAGATAAGTCTTTCTCAGAAAATGAAAAAAGTCTTGTACTTGCTGTTTAAAAGTTTTTGATGCTGGCGACGTCTCAGGCTCACTCAGATCCTCAGAAAACGTATCAAAGTTAATGAAATAGCCAGAAGCAGTTCTGTCAATTGTTGGAATTGCATCAGGATTTGTAGAAATCGCTGGAACCAGTTGATCACTTGTTACATTGGTGTAGACAGGTGTATTTGGACGAACTGTTACTTGAGTTTCAAGAGGGATGAGTTCCATAGCATTGTTGCTCAGTCCTTCATCTGTTACTGCTGAATTCTCGATGGTTATCAGTCTTTCAGTCTGAACCTCTTGGATAGTAGCGAGAGGAGTGCGTCTGCTACTAGGTCGGAGTCCACGAGGCCTACTATTTAGTATTGGCCACATACTGTGGTTTGATGAGGTCGATGGACACTAATCTTTTCTCCTTTTTTCCAGCAAGGGGCGGCAGAAGTACTGTTCTTGTTCAGTGTATGGCTAGGACAGGTACTGGTTGTCTGTAAGAAGGTCCAATTCCTTCTTGTCTGCAATCTTCTCTCTGACTAGATCCCCAACTTTTGGAATCCAGACAGGCCTTGCTGGGACTGCCGGTTTTTCCCCAGTGGTGGTTGGCTGCAGGAACACGTTGCTTTGTTTCGATCTTAGTTCATTTAGATCCTGTAAACAGCCAAATTATCTTTGATATCAAAGGGTTTATTTTCCACCACTGTGCCTTTACATTCGAGATCAGGTACCCACATTCTTGTCCCAAATAGGACCTCATATGGAGTGACCCCCCTAGAGAACTTCTTGGCAAATTATTTAATGAGCGTTGGACCCCATAAAGATGTTTGACCCACCCATCACCCGAGCCTAATACCCTAGCTGTTATAGACTGCTTTATGTCCCGGTTTTTCCTTTCCACAACAGAATTTCCCTCAGGATGAAACGGAGAGGAGTACCGCAATGCAACGCCCAGACTGGCCATGGCTTCTTTGTAAGCCCGAGAGCTAAACGCAGGGCCCTGGTCAGAATGTAGCGGTGCCTATTGCGTATGTGCCGATAAAGACTTCGCAAATCTTTTATAACAGTTCGAGCGTCAGCCGGCGCTGAGGCCATATCCATAGGAACCTTGACTTAGTATTTGTGGGATTGCATTTGTCCAAAGGACGCCTGCGCGTCGATAGTCTAATGCTGTCTAACAATGGTGTCTGTACTGGGCAGGCTACTTCGTAGCATGGTGTCTGGTGGCGTTCTGCATCACGCTGTACCTTACAGTCTATGCAGTCATTGATGAAGATGTGAATCTGTGTATTCATTCCAGGCCACCAGTACATCTCTTTTAATGTCAATATTGTTTTAGAGATCCCTTGATGTGACAGACCCTCCCCCAGATGTGCTTCATAAATCAAAGCTGATCTATGTTCCATGTTTGGAATTACCCTATCCCCCACTCCAGGGATTCGAGCAAAAGGAACGTTTTTCACATCAATTACATAAGAGTACTTGAGTGGAAACTTTTTTGGTAACGCTGCACCACTGCCTTTGCTCGTAGCATTGACAGCCAACATTATCTCACTGTCTATTCTAGTTTTTGAATGAGTGATCGCAGCTACGGAAGCCGTCTGAACAGCCCCCTTTGCGTTTGCGGCTTCGTCAGCCAATGAATTCCCTGCAACGTGAACGCCATCACGTTGATGACTCAGCGTGTGTATCACGTGAGCTTTTGGTAGTTCGTTTTTAACTGAACTACTTGTTCCCAAAGCGTTTTATGCTTTATTGTGCCACTTTTTGCATCTTTGAACCCATTTTCAAGGCAATTTTGTATATATTCATTATACGACTGCACACAGTAGAAAGAATCACACACTATTAGTGTGGGGAATTCGCGATCTGTACTTTCAAGTGCCAGTTTGAATGCTTGTAGTTCAGCTCGCTGAGCTGTACAATCTCCTAGAGATTGAGTTTTAGTGACCATTGGTCTGAAGTTACCATCGCGCATGCGACCTTTAACGATTGCACACACTGCACTGTAAGCTTGCTTACTCCCTGTAGCGGGTTGTGCGGATCCGTCAGTGTAAATTATGAATTCATACTGATCGAGAGGCAGAATTTCAGTGGGCAGAGGACATTCATGTTCATATTGCAGGAACGCTTGTGTTTTTAGATCAGGATCAAAAACATATTCAACATCTGTTGCAGCAAGAGAATTAACCCATTGTATCCATCTAGGATGTAATGCTTTAGCATTTGGAATGCTCGCTTTAGTTACCGCCTCTAAAGCCGGAACTGGGGTTACGACAATAATGCGTTTCCCTTGGGCTAGAGCTCTTTCTTTTGCTACAGCGGTTTGAACTGCTGTCAGTATTTTTTCAGTTGAAGTGAAGCGCATTTCTGCTTGTGTATACAAATGTGATTTGTATGCTATTGGTACTTTTTCACCCTCATTAAATGTTAAGTAGGTGAATCCGCATTGACCCGAAATTATTCGGATCACTAAATTGCGTTGACTTACGCGTATTTGTAAGTGTTTCGTTGCTAACATGTTAGCTTGGAGTGAACGCAAGATTTCTGTGTGTTCCTGTGTCCAATTTTTGATTGAAAAATCAGGTTTGATTAATGCGTAGAGAGGTTTAACCCTTTCTGCGTAATTTAGAATGTAAGTTCTTCCAAAATTTAGGAAACCCAGGATGGATTGTAAATTTTTCAGCGTTTTAGGAGGTTGGAGCAGCGCACACCTTTCTAAAAAGTTGGCTGCCAAGCTCTTGCCTTCACTTGAAAGCTCATATCCTAGAAAAAGCCCATTGAGATGGGCAATTCTGGATTTTTTAAAGTTGAACTTATAGCCCTCAGAGGCGAAGCCCAATATAATGGTGCTCACCCTGTTCAAGTGCCTATCCAGGTCATCGTCTGTCAGATAGATGTCATCGACATATGACAATGCCTCATTATCATAAATTTGTAGTAACTCCATTACTCTCGCTGAGAATAACCCCGGGCTGTTCTTGAACCCTTGTGGGAGTCGACAAAAGTGACGCTGGGTCCCCATTATTGAGATAGCTGTTAAGTACCTGCTTTCAGGTGCTATGTTTTGACAAAAGAAACCATTTGAGGTATTCAATGTGGTTTTATATTTTTTACGCCCAATGTTATTCATTAATGCTGTACTATGTGCATTTTGCACTGCAAATGTTTTAGAACAACTGTTTAAGTGTATGTAATCCAAAACTAGACGATATGTATTGTCTGGTTTGGAGACAGGAAACAAAGGATTGTTCATTGAAGAGGTGCATGTTTCAATCACCCCTTGGTATTCAAGTTGATCTAAGATCTCCCTGACCTGTTTTTAGCTTCTTGCTTTATTGGGTACTGCCTTTGTGCAGTAGGTTCATTTTCAGATGTATTTTATGGTGAGGTGAGTCCTCATCCCATCCTACATGATTTTTGTATAATGCTGGGGCCTGGGCAACTGCCCATTTCCTGGCATAAGTATATTTTAGGTGAATTGGAATATGGTTGGAGAAGGCAGGCATAATGATGTCTTCACCATGTGGGCACTCGCTGACAAATTGTGGTGGCCAGTCTTTTTCTGCTAGAAGTATGTCATAACCCCTTGAACGTTTTTCCCAAAGAGTGTTTTCACCTTTCTTGGTATGTCTCCCTCCATTCGGAGTGTTGTTTCATATAACTTTTGTGGAGTACTAACCCTGGTGTCTACAGTCTCAACTGTGATGTACTCATTCAAGTCCACTATCTCCAGAAGTTCCTTCAGGTTCTGGCGAGCTATTGTGACTTCTGCCGCACTGACCAGCATTGTCTGAGCCCATTCTCCGTTCTTGAGTTGTGTTCTCAGTATCCTCGGCATGTTTGATCTTCAGACCTGCTACCTTCTTTTTTGAGAATTGAGGTTTTGATTTATTTTTCGGAACGTGTTTGTCGTCTTTCGATTTCACGCGTTCTTCTCTATGTTCTGACCGTCCTCTTCTTTCCGATGTCTGTGACGATATCTGAAAGGTACGAGAGGAACGTGTATCAGTATCTTGATACCTGTCAGGCTTTTTTAAATTATCCCTATTCCTGAGGTTATACCTCCTTTCAGAGGGCTCCTTTTGAGGAGACCTACCTCGGGATTGAGAACGTTTCTCGTTTGAATTTTGTTTATTAGTTTCCCACTTCTTTTTAGAAGATGTAGGACTATCTCTGCCTAATTCTGCATAAGATTGTTCTATTATTCTGGGTAGTTCAGTTTGATGTTCTGTAACATCAAATTCCCTTAATCGTTGGCGGATCGCCACTGCTGCTGCCTCCCCTTTAATATTAGATAATATTATTGTTGAGACCTGGTCGAAGTTTTTCAGTAATTTCATACCTAAATTCAGAGCAGGCTCTGCCCGTATTCGTTTTGAATTTGTTTCAGGACATCTGGTATTACTGCAATTGACGGAACACCATGTGTTTTAGTATAGATGGCAGCAAAGACTGAGCCCCAAGTGGTGCAGTCTTCCCGTTGTGGTGTGATCCCCATGTGTTTCTCATAAGGGCTAGTATTAGGAAATACTGCTTCTATTTGAGTAATTTTTTGAGCTATCCAGAATGGAATCTGCTCACGTTTTGTGGGCATTTTACCCATGACTGCGTATAGAGTCTGTGGTGTAATTTTTAGTGTATTCCCCTGTTGAGGGGTTTGATTTGGAATGGTTAATGGTGGTTGGACTGTGAAAGTCCGCATGACATATTGGACCAATTGTCTGTAAATTTTTATTAACTCTGTAAGTTGAGTAAGTAATTCCTCGTCTGACATTATATCGATGTCAGGATGAGGAGTGTAGCCGGCTAGAATCGGCCATGTTGCTCCTGGTCTACCTAGTGGACCGAGCCTGGTAATGTTTTTGTGATGTTTTAGGACACCTTTAAACCAGAGCTGATGCTCCTGGTATGTTAGTGGAATTTCAATATCCTCGAAAGGAATATATTCCTCTGGTGGTTCATCTTCTTTGTAGAAGTGAAACAGTTTTGTTACTGAATTTGATTCAGGGAATATTACCCATGAATAGAATACCTCTGTCTGAAAGGATTTGTGTGCCTCTATCACGAAAACTGCTCTACCGCCTCTTGGTGGTAGGCCGTGTTTTATAAGTTTTAGAGTGATGGCTCTTCTTAAGTTTGGATGGATGTCTATAACACCCTCCTCAGTTTCATTTAAACCTGTAAAGTTAAAAACTGCTATGACTGGGTCAGCCGCAGCTCCACCGGTTTCAGTGGCATTGTCCCGTGTGGACATTTGTTTTTTGAAAAATGTAGAACAAGTTTCAAGGAAACAAAAAGATAAGGTGCCCAATATTTTGGAACACTGTATCCTTCAACGTTGAACAAACCAAACAACTAATATATAGGGTTTTTGTCCTATTTAGTTATGGCGGATATTTAACCCTACCCACTCCAGACGTCTTATGGAGTATGTGAGTAGGGGTCTCTGAGAGACAAGCACAACTGAGTTACTCAGTATCTAGTGTTAAATTACTGCCTTACCAAACGTTTGGGCGCCATGTAGTGTAGTTCCTATTTCCCTAATAGGCTCTGCGCATTGGAATAATATAACCTATAGGCTTGACATAGGACTGAGGTCGGTATGTCCCTATCGAGTATATTAAACTTAATTACTTGTGCCAGCTAGCTCAGAGGCCACTAGAAACTCCTTGAGAACAAGAAGGGAGTAGTTTCTGGCAACCGCATAAACATGACCACTTTGTTTCCCTTTAGAATCGGAACACGTCTCAGAATCGTGGAAACAATAGATAACAGTTTCACTTAGTCAATCGTGCATGCTTAGTAGACAGTATGCAAGATAAATAATGTACAGCGTAAGCAGTAGAAATAAATAATACTGCGCTAGCATTATCTTTTAGCATATATTCACGTACATAAATAACATGAGCTAAAAATGCGAGTACTCATATGATGCGTCTCTAAGCTAGTTCTACCCCAATGTACCTAACCTAGTCTAGGTGTAGGGAAAGGTAAGAAGTAGGTGGAGTATTCTCTAGTATGGTATACTAAGAGTATGTTAAGTCTAGTATGCCAAGAGTCCCTCTAGGTTCTAGTCAGCTCCATACCTTGAGAATGAGAGAGGTGGGAATCTTTTCCCGGATCTGGAACTCTAACACCCCGCGAAAGGAGTCAGAACACTGGAAGCTGGATTTTCTGCGAGCAGGAATGACAGCGTCTTCTCAGTGCATCAGGCCGGGATACGGGCTCCTCTGAAGTCGAGGTCTCCTCTAACTTGCTTGGGCGAGGGAAGGTATATTTATACCTGATAGGTGCCTCGGAATGTTAGCATTGACGTGAAGTCGGACAGAGGAAGACGTCAGAAATGAACCCTTAAGGTATAACGGTTCATACATAATAGATGAGTTCTTGGAGAAATCAATAGTCCTGTGCTAGGGGAACTCCCGAAGCTTAAGGGTCTGGTTTCTAAGAACTCGTTGTGACAGGGTGGACGGATGTCGGTGACCATGCCTGTATTTGGAGTGCACAGTTAATGCCTAAATAAGGACTGGGATTCTATGCCTATATAAGGGCAATGCGAATTGTGCCTATATAAGGACATGATTCAGGAAAACCTGTATACGGACACCTAAAGCGGAATACAACGCGGATGAGAACTGTCGTAGAGTAACAGACAGTTCTTAGCAGTTGGCTTAAAATGTGTGGTGGTTTTCAGTGTGCCCCCATCCGGGTATATGTTCAGATCTAGAAACACTAGATTGTCACGTGATGTAGTACTGGTGAACTTCAAAAAAGTATTTTGCTGGTTGAGCCATCCCATGAACTCCTCGGACGATGGAACGTCTCCTTCCCAGATGACCAGCACATCGTCAATATACCTCTTCCAGGTCTTGATGTTGTGCCTGAAAGGGTTTTCTTGATGTAGGATCCTGCAGGTCTCCAGATGGTGTACGTAGAGACCAGCCAGCCTGGGAGCGAAGGTGCTCCCCATACTGGTCCCATGCCTCTGCAGGTAGAGTGTGTCCTCATATAAGAAGAAATTCTTAGTCAGTGCAAGGGAGATACACTCCATTACTAGATTCCGTGGTGTTTGTTAATCCCAGGGGGTGGAGAAAAGGATCTCCTCAATGATGTTGAGTGTCTCGTTGTGGGGTAAACTTGTGTACAAACTTTCCACGTCGAGCCCTAGTAGTTGTTGTTTCTCAGGGTCAAAAGTTAAATTTTGCAGCAGCTGGAGTACTGCTTTAGTGTCTTTTAGATACGTGTCAGTTCTTTGAATTAATGGGCGGAGGAAGGCGTCAGCAAATTTGGACAGAGGCTCTAATATAGAGCCTATGCCCGAAACTATTGGGCGGCCTGGTGGATGTTCCAGGTTCTTGTGTATCTTGGGGATGGTGTAGAAATAGGGGGTTCTTGGTGATTTTTGGATCAAAAATTCTGCCTCCTTTTTAGACACCCAGTTGTGTGCCAAAGCTTCTTCCACCATCCCCGTGATCCGGATCCGTAAGGATTCTGTGGGGTCTTCTCGTAGAATTTCGTAGTTTCTCTTGTCTCCCAGTAGTCTCCTGCACTCATCATCGTAGGCCGTTGTTGTCTGAATTACTATCGCCCCACCTTTGTCAGCTGGTTTGATAGTGATCTCTTTGTTAGTTGATAATTGTTGTATTGCTTCTTTTTCAACTCTTGTGGTATTCTGGAAAAAGGTCTGGCCGTCTGTGGTCATCTGTCCCAGATCTTCCATCACTGCCTTCTCAAA
Organism: Calotriton arnoldi; assembly: GCA_963921515.1. NCBI lineage: Eukaryota > Metazoa > Chordata > Amphibia > Caudata > Salamandridae > Calotriton > Calotriton arnoldi. The sequence continues at coordinate 686,657 of CAWUFW010009774.1, read as the reverse complement.
CGTCAGTAGTTCGACGGGTAGTGTAGAATCTGGCGGGGTGAAGTTTTATTTTAGCCGTAAGCCCGTGTCGGATGATTCCGCTGTGGTGGTATCCTTCTCCTTGAAGAACGCCCGTAGTTTCAATTTCTGTATGAATTCTTGCATTTCTGCATGGATCTTAAATTTGTCCATCCATTTCGTTGGTTCAAAACCCAATCCTTTTTTAGGACTTTCTTCTGGATCCCTGTGAGTTCATATTCTGTTATATTCACCACTAGTTGCCCCTCTTGCTGGTGGACGCTTGGTTGTTGAGTTAGCTCGTCATGCTCCTCGTCGAGACGCGTGGGTCCTCTACTTCTTCCGTTGTCCAATGTACATTGTTGCCTCTCCTGTTCCTGCCCCGTCGGGGTCCAGGGCGTGATCCTAAAAAAGGTGGTGGCCCATAATAGTTATAGTCGTAGTCGGGTGCCCATTGCTGGTACGGACCCCCCATCGGGGGTGGTCCTTAGGGGTATTGTGGGTAGGCAGGTGGTCCTTGGTAATTGCCCCATCCTCTCCGTCTGGGATTATAAGGTCTTTGGTATTGTTGCCCTCCTCTCTGGTTCCTGTATGAGTTTTTCTTGCTCGAATTCGAACTGTTGGTACTTGTATCAGAGGTATCGCTCTCCTGGTCACTGTTAATGTCCTTAGGTACATAGTCATCTCTTGTGTACGGGTAGGCTCTCTCATGGCTGAAGCATTCTTTGTCCTTCTTTAGTTTGTTAAACTTACTTTGCTTGAGTGTGACCTCAAACTCAGTCATTTGCTGGTTCAATTCCTCCAGGCGTTTCTTCAGTACGGTGTGTGATTGATAGGTCTTAAGTTGTACCTCCAGTTTTTGGATGTCTATTTTCAGTTCTTGCGCTAGTCGAGTGGCTGTCTTTATAATTAAAACTAACCAGTCCCTGGTACAGTGCCACGATATAAGCGACCAGTCTTTTTTGAATGACTTATCGTTCTGAAAAGTGAAAGGTTCATTCCGGACAATCAGGCCCTGTGGTGCCGCATTTTCCCTCAGGTACTCTGTCATGAAAAGGCCATGTAGCACTGTTTTGATTTGGGTTCTTCTCAAGTTGGTTAGTTCATCCCAATCAGCACTGCGAGGGCGCGAGTCAGTGTTGCTTAGTCCTTCGAAAGGATTGATTGCTGCCAAAATTCTGTCAATGTCATCTTCTCCAAAGGTGAGGCCGGTTTCTTCGGCCATTGTCAGGACAATGCTTGAACTGTGGGTGACGTAAAAAAGGTGTGTGTTTTTGTCTAAGTGGTGCCCCTATATGCCACTGAAATTAATGAATAGTGCTAAAGGAGTGGTTCACTGACCGCTCCTGAGCTCGGGCTCTAGGGCTGGAGTTCTAATGCCAGGACTTCTGGCTAACTCCCACAGCTGTGCGCTGTCTGAATACAGTAAATACCAAAGGAGGGAGTGGAGAGTAGGTGTCCTGCATGAACACCTGGGGTGGATTCGACCTCCCCTTACAATTACTTATAAATAAAAGGATCCACCCAAGGGGGATTGCGATGGATGATGTCTGATCATGGGTCAAGTGTGTTTCCTACATTGGTGGGAAGCACATCGTGTTTCTTAAATACCCCTCACACACCAAAAGGGCCCTTGGTGTCATGCTTCATCATAGGGGTCTTTGCGTCCCTCTACGGAACGCGGCGTGCTACTACCAGCGGATGCGCGGGAGCACTGATGTTTCCACTATGTGTAGTGTGAGAGAGGGTGAGTGGTAGGGTCAGGAGTGAGTGATAAGTGAATGTTAAAAAATACCTAGCACCTATGGAGTAGAACATTTTTTAATATGCCTCGGTGCCGGTATTGTTAAAAAATGTGAGGTGGAGGTGTGTTGTATTAATGTACAAGACATCCTGTGTGTGTCAACATGTTTCGAAGCGTGCTGCTTCTTCTTCAGGACGGGTACACAGATCCCTACCCTACTCACATGAAATGTGTGACAATGTCAACAATGTTTAGATGCTATGTGTAGACAGATAATAAAAACTGCAAATATGACACAATGGTCTCAATCTGATTTGAGAAAAAGGTAATTTCAATCTGAAAAAGAAACACAATATATAAAAAATCATCAGGTATGCAAAATTACTCCAGATGTAGCAATCGTGACCTGCAAAAGTGATATATACAGTGCCCATTAATGGAGTAAATTGTGAAATACTCGTGCCGGTGCAGTGTCCTGAAAAAAGAGAGACTGGATACAAGACGCACAGACATGTAACAAAAAACACACACTCTAAATGGATTATGTCCCAAAGTAGTCCTTGCAGTTACTGACGAGTTTTTGAAAAAGGAAAATAGTTGCCTAGGAAGGTAACTGATTGCATACTTGCTGTACTGAAGCCAGTGGTATCATGAGCCTTAGAAACGATGGGGACTTGGTGCTATTTTCACTCTGTAGATAAAGATTGAGGCATTAGGTAGGTGTCAGAAGTCCTACAATATGAGAACAGAAGTGGCCTCTCCGATGCGGCTATGCCGTACTTACATTTACCAGGATACTACCTCGTATGATCAATCAATCAATCAATCATGTCACTTATAAAGCGCACTACATACCCGCGAGGGTCTCAAGGCGCTGGGGGAAGAGGGGGGTGGTGCTGCTACTGATCGAAGAGCCAGGTCTTGAGGAGTCTTCTGAAGGCCAGTAGGTCTTGGGTCTGTCGGAGGTTGGTGGGGAGGGTGTTCCAGGTCTTGGCGGCGAGGTGGGAGAAGGATCTGCCGCCGGCGGTCGTTTTCAGGATGCGGGGGACTGTGGCGAGGGCGAGGCTGGTCGAGCGGAGCTGGCGGGTGGGGGTGTAGAAGCTGAGTCGTCTGTTGAGGTAGGCTGGTCCGGAGTTGTGGAGTGCTTTGTGTGCGTGGGTGAGGAGCTTGAAGGTTATCCTCTTGTTGACAGGGAGCCAGTGCAGGTCTCTCAGGTGGGGTGTGATGTGGCTGCATCGGGGTATGTCGAGGATAAGACGTGCAGAGGCGTTCTGGATGCGTTGCAGCCGTCTCAGGAGCTTAGCCGTCGTTCCTGCGTAGAGGGCGTTTCCGTAGTCCAGCCTGCTGGTGACGAGGGCCTGGGTGACTGTTTTTCTTGTTTTGGTGGGGATCCACTTGAAGATCCTGTGGAGCATTCGGAGGATGTTGAAGCAGGATGAGGAAACGGCGTTGACCTGCTTAGTCATGGAGAGGGTGGGGTCGAGGATGACCCCTAGGTTGCGTACGTGGTCGGTGGGTGGCGGGGCTGTTCCCAGTGATGTTGGCCACCAGGAGTCGTCCCAGGCTGAAGGGTTGGAACCAAGGATGAGGACCTCCGTCTTGTCCGAGTTCAGCTTCAGGCGGCTGGTCCTCATCCATTCGGCGACGGCCTTCATTCCTTCGTGGAGGTGGGCTTTGGCGGTGTGAGGGTCTTTGGTGAGGGAGAGGATCAGCTGGGTGTCGTCGGCGTAGGAGATGATGTTGAGGTTGTGCTGTCGGGCGACGTGGGCGAGGGGTGCCATGTAGATGTTGAACAGCGTTGGGCTGAGGGAGGAGCCTTGGGGTACGCCGCAGATGATCTTGGTGGCCTTGGATCGGAAGGGGGCGAGGCGGACGCTTTGTGTTCTGCCGGAAAGGAAGGATGTGGTCCAGTCCAGGGCCTTCTCTTGGATCCCGGCGTCGTGAAGGCGTGTTCGTAGTGTGTGGTGGCAGACCGTGTCGAAGGCGGCTGATAGGTCCAGGAGGATGAGGGCTGCTGTTTCTCCGTTGTCTAGCAGGGTCCTGATGTCATCGGTGGCGGCGATGAGGGCGGTTTCGGTGCTGTGGTTGCTGCGGAAGCCGGACTGGGAAGGGTCCAGGATGTTGTTCTCCTCGAGGTAGCGGGTCAGTTGGTTTCAAACTTCTCAAACTTCTCAAACTTCTCAGCACATTAAACCCACACTGATGCCAGTGTGGGATTTAATGAAAAATGCACTCAGGGGGCATCTTAGAGATGCCCCTGAAAAACGACCAGCCTCTGGTGGGTTCCGTGACTGGTACACACCAGCCTGCCACCACGAGACATGTTTCTGAACCCCTGGGGTGGGAGCCTTCGCTCCCTGAGCCCAGAAACAAAGCCTTTCCTGGGCGGAGGCATTCACACCTCCCTCCAGGCCAGGAAGAGCTATCTGTGGCAGGGGAGCTTCAAAGGTCTTGCGCCATTGTAAAGTGACCCCCAGCCTCTCCTGCTATCAGGAGCAGGCCCCCTTCCTGTCTCCCCTCTTTTTCGGCGAGAAGATAGGCAGGAAAACTTAGCACAGCCCAGAAGGTGTGCCCACCTCTGCCAACCCGACCCCTCAGGTGGGGAAGGCGAGGTGAAGCCCACTCTTCAGTGCCCGCCATCTTGCAGATGGCAGGCACTCTCCAATCAGGACTAGGGGTTGTGCCCACTCCCCCACGTGGGGTAAGCACACAAAGGGTGTGGTCACCCTAAGGTCAGTAGCCCATTGGCTACTACCCTCGAGGCAACTAAAACACCCCCTAAATACAGTAATTAGGGGGCAGCCCTGAACCAAGAACGCAGATTCCCGCAACCTAAGAAGAAGGACGAAAGAAGACGTCCAGCAGTGGAGACTGCAGAGAACAACTGACTTGGCCCAAGCCCTACCAGCCCGTCTGCAGTTTCCAGAGATCCTGCGCCAAAAATCGTCTTATCCTGCGGCCAGCAACCTCCAGAACCCCTGGGAGGACTGACAGCCTTCAACAAAGACTGGATCTCCTGTGAATAGAAGCTCTGCTCAGAAGAAACACCAAAGAAAGACTACGAGCGTGCTGAGGAAGAAGAAACATGACACCTGGAACCACCACTGCACTCCTCGCCAACGGACCAAGTTCGAGTGGCCCACTGGTCCCAGAGAGGTCCCCCAGCACTCCAGAGTCCGAGTCCACCGTGGGTGAACCCTCCATGACTCCCAGACATCACCTGATGCCTCTGCACGGAGACCCCCCAAACCACGAGAGGCCCGGTAAGGTGAAATCAGACCTCAAAAGACACCCCTGCATCCAGCTGCCCTGCGCCCTGGAGAAAAGAACCCGAGGTGCTCCTATGTACCCGAGCCCTCCAACTTACCTGCTCAGCTGTTGGTTTCTCCTGGAAGTCTTCCTGGACCAAGCCTGCAGCTGAAAACCAAAACCAAAAACCCCTATTGAAAACAACAGGGCACCCGACGCCAAACCAGCACCCTGCACCCAGCCGCCCCTGCGCTAATGCGGGTGCACTTTTTGTGCTAAACAGGATCCCCTTTTTCACTGAGCCTAACACCAGGAGCTTAGCTCCCACAACCTTGTGGCCTGCTCGTCAGCAGCCACCAACCGGAGGCCCCTTATCCCCCGTTGGATACTATTGGGCCTCAGCACTCTGCACCCGGCCACCCTAGTGCTGCTGAGGGTGTAACAAGAGTGCATTCTTGACCCTGGGGGACCCCTGAGTCTATCCCCAGAATACCAACTCCCAAAACAAAGTACTTACCTGCTAACCAATAACACTATTTTCCTCCATAGAATAACATTGACAGTTTTTCTATGAAAAGTTTCTAAGTGTGGAGTTGGAAAACCTAAGAAATCCTTTTAAAATTGTACTAACTAACAAAAACGCTTTTACTCACCTGTTTACAGGAAATGTCCCAGTGCAGTATCCAGGTATACTGTACTGTGTAAGAAAAAGTAATCTTCAAAGTAATCTACTGGTCATTTTACTAAAATGCCTATACAAAGTATATGTACTGTATTTCCAAAGCATTGCATTTTCAGTAACAATACTGTAATCAAAACAAAGTGCATATACAATTGCAATCCAAACTGTGTTACAACTGCATTACTACTGTAAAGTATTTATTGCTTACCTGTGCCAGGCTTGCTTGGTTCTAGAAAAATAAAATAACTAAAAAGAATATTTTATACAAAAACAATAGGTCTGAAGTTCAGTCTTTGAGTGTGTGAATTCATTTGCTGACTGAGTGGGTACAACAAATGCTTAACACTGTCCTCTGATAAAGCCTTACTGCTCGACCACACTACCACAAATAGAGAGTGAGGTGCTATCTACTTTACCTCTGCCTACCTTTTGGGTTCCACTGGACTCTGTGCAAACTATACCTCACTTTGGTATAGTATATACAGAGCCAGCTTCCTACACTCCCAAACACCCTTCAAAGAGTGGGGCATAACGTTTAGAGAGGGAGACTTGTATTCTGGAGTTACTCCAAATAAGAGACGTTAGAAGTGACTTAAGGTCACAGAACAATTTGCGGGGAAAGGGAAGGGCTGCAAAATAATGTTGCAACCTGCGTAACAGCAACATTTTAGATATTATTATGTGCCCCATTATTATGTGTCCCATAGGAGAGACCGGTACATGTGTTGGTTATCACCCTGCCCCGGTTATCCGACTACAAGTGGTAGAATTGAAGCCCTAGATATTTAAAGGAGTCTCAGGACCAGGTGAGTGGAGCATGTGGCAGGTCACTCCTTTTTTCTAGGTCAGAGGCAAAAGAGGGATTTACCGCAATTCACCTTTAGTCCAGAGATGCACCCGAAGTGATCCAGCAGCTCCATTAATTTGCACAGTACAGTCATATTGCCGCAAAGGTGAATCAACGCATCGTCTGCATACAGTGCGATTACATGCCATTGGTTGTGCGCCTTGATGCCTCAATTTGCCTGGTGGTGGAGTGCACAGGCCAGGGGCCCCATCGCTAGAGCAAAAATAATTGGCAATATGGGACATCCCTGTATGGTCCCCCACTCAATAACAAAAGAGTCTGATATCGTGTGGCCTGTCTTGACATGTGCCATTGGTGAGTTATACAAAAGTGCAATCCATTGTAGAAACCGGGGGCCTATACCATAACTCGTGAGCACCGCTTGTAAATATCCCCAACCCAGGGTGTTCAACACCTTTTCAATATCTAAAGAGGCGATCCAGGCCGGTTCTCCTGTTGTGCACGCCCACTCCAATAACAAAAAAAGCCTACGTAGATTAAGGCAGGTATTTGGGTTGGGTTACTTCCAGTAATCTATTGGCCAGCACCCTGCCAAGTATTTTGTAGTCAGTGTTCAAGAGTGACAACTGGAGGTATGATCCTAGCTGAAACGGATCCCTGCCCGGTTTAGGAGGTAAAGAGCCTCCCGGAGCAAGGGCGGCAATATGCCCTTCTCATAGGTGTTCATGTACACCCGATGCAGGCGAGGGGCCAGTTGTGTACAGAATGTCACGCAGAATTCTAGGGGCCACCCATCGGTCCAGCCCATGGAGTTTTCCCTCTCGCCCTCTGTTGAATGGCATCTGCTTTTTCAGTTTTCGTAATAGGGGATTTGAATGCTGCGTATGTGCTTGTGGGATTTGGGGAAGGGGTATGTGCTCTAGAAAAAAATTGCATCTCTGTCAGGTCTTGAACCAGGGGAGCTTTATAAAGAAAGGTGTAATAGAGGCAGAAAGCCGAGTTAATCTCATCTTGTGTGTCAACCAGGCGTCCCTCTGAGTTGTGAATGGCAGTGATGGGTGTATGAGGTGAGTTGGACTTGAGGAGCCATGCTTACAGCCTGCCTGCCTTGTCTCCCTCAACATGTCTTTTAGCAAGGTACACTTGATAGTCTAAGGTGCACAACCGGATGCGTGCTGTTATGTGGGACAACCTAGCTTGGGCCAGATTAGTCGCAACCTGCGATGTGGTAGGTACTGACAGCTCACACTGTTGGATCTCAGTTTCGAGGGTGCCTAGTTCCCTGCAGAGGGTCATGCGGGGGGCATATACTGCTTTTTTTCATGTATCCACGCAGAACCACCTTGAGTGAATCCCATTCTATCCCAGCACCAGATGCGGTGCCCTCATTGTCTTGGAATTATGACATGATAGATTGCGAAAGGGAAGAACGGAGTGGGGCGTCTCGGAGCGCCTCCGGGGGCAAGCGCTATTTTGGGATTCTGGGTTTGGTTCCCCCCCATGCCAGCTTTAATTGTAAAGGGCAGTGGTCAGACAACACATGTCCGAGATATCCTGGACGAGATACTTTGGTGAGGGCCTCACGAGAACAGTATATCAGGTCTATTCTAGTGTGCAGGTCATGTAGCCCTGAATAGTATGACTACTCCCTATTAGTGGGATGCATACTCCACCATGCATCTTGTAATTGAAAATTAGAAGCCCATGACTGTAGATGTTGCGTGAGTGCAACAGAGTGAATGACTGGAAGCGGAGGACATGAGCGGTCTACATCCAGATCAGGGGTCCAGTTAAAATTCCTGCCCCAATAAGTTGGCGCCACTGGGTCAGGGAGCAGCGCCGGTGTCAGTGATTGCAAGAACAAGGATTGGCCGGAGTTGGGAGCGTATAATGAGATCAGTGAGATCGGGAGTCCATGTAACAACCCCTCCAGTGTCGCACAGTGCCCGTTTGGGTCAATGTGTAGTATCTCCAGTGGAGTCCCATGTGCCAAGCAGATCATAGCTCCCCTTGCATATCCGGAATACCTAGTCCCCACAATTGTGCCCCTCCAGCATTTACGCATTAAATTAAGTGTTTGGGACCTCAGGTGGGTCTCTTGAAGGAGTGCGATTGTGATCTTGTGCTTCTGCAGGTACTGGTAGACACTGTATCATTTAGCATATCCTGCTAGGCCGGGGACATTTCACGTCAATAATAATATAGGTTTTCCCTGTAAGCCTGGAATCATAGTCGTGGCAGTGTGCAGTACTTCAGCCCTCTATATAGTATTATCACGCTCCCTCTCCATTTACGGACATGCCCTCCCCCTCCAGTGTGCAAAAGACCCCGTCCACCGTGTCCAGTGAATACTTCCTTGTGGCGCTGACAGTCAAACTTAAACATCAACAATCCCCAACTCCCACCCCCAAACCAGTATGCCAACCAACGGCTAGCCATCAGTGCTTGTATGCAATTCAAATCAGTTAAAGAAAGAACAAAGTGTAACAGTATCTATACCAGTAATATAATGTAAGTGGAGAACGAGGTTGGAGCGGCAGACACAGTGCGCCCGCATAGCTCAGTCCATTGTCCAAAGCTATATATAAGTATGAAATGGTAAGGCAACAGCACTTGGCGAACCATGAATCAACATTTACATTCATGCCATTCCCATCCAAACCTGTGCGAAGTCCATCACACCAGTTTCTCGGATGTTTGCGGGGTATCGGAAGGGCCCAGTACTACTGCAAGCTGTGAGTCCGTCAGCGATGGGACGTCTTCCTTCAAATTCTCCACCTCCGACACCAAGGTCAATGGAGAACGGAACGCAGCATGTTTTTCAACATTTCTCTTTGCCTGAGCTCTTTCTTTTGCCACTTAGTCTTTGGTGGGGCCTTGTGGTCGACGCTTATTCCGCAGCCTATGTCATATTTGTGACTCCCACGGCAGTCGAGATTTAGACATATCACCTTGGCGGGCCGTAATCCCATTCTGTTCCATCGAGGCCCGAGCCTTCTCCGGAATGGGGCAGAAAATAGTGGTTCCATAGAACAATGGTATCCTTAGAGTGGCTGGGAATTGAAGAGCTTATTTCACACTGTGCTCTCGCAAAAGGAGGACCTACGCCTCTGGGCCTCCAAGGTATAGTCCAGGGAGATGTGCACGTGGACGTTTTCAACCGACCATGGACCACGTTCTTTTGTCACTTGTAGTCTATGGTCTCTGTCGGCGTAAATAAATAATCATGCCACCACCAGTCTCGGTGGGGTGCCCAGGTGGGGGGGCCCCCTAACAATCTGTGGGCTCTTTCCACAGAGAAATATTTGGACTGCTTGCCCTGGAGGACTGTATTGACAAACCAGTTTTCAAGATAGAGTTCCATACTTTGACCTTCGGCATATTCAGGAAGGCCCACTATGCTAATGTTGTTCCTGTGAGATCTCCCTTCCTCGTCCTCGACCCGGCCTCGGAGCTATTTTGCCTCCTCTTGTAGGGCCTTAAGTTGCTCATCCGCTGCTTTCAGCATGGGTCTAAGAGCTGCCAATGTAGATTCAACCCTGTCCTTAAGCTTTTTGTGGTCCTCACAGAGAAGCCCCACTTCTATACATAGCGAGTCTAGCTTAGGACCCAGGGTAGAATTAATGTCCAGAACCACTGTGAGGAGTTCATCGAAGTGGTGGGAGTGTTCCGTTAAGGTGGCCGCCAGTAACTTTTCGGCCTCAGCATTGCTCATTGGACTGTTGGTGAGTTCCGACGTACCCCCAGTCTGGGCCTTGGGCCTGTCCGGTCTGATTTTCCCCATCGCTGAAGGACCAGCGTGAACAAACTAACTGTTAACAATTAGAGGTTGTGCAGAATTGCAGAGTAGGGTCAACTCCAGTCTCAAGTGGCACCCCCAAAAGAAGAGGCCTCGACGACTGCACCCCTCACCGACGGGACCACAGTAGCCACCCTCTCAGAACATGGGTCCTGCCCAGTGGGCCTTAGCCAGAAGGCACTCCACACAGAGTAGTGAGTACCGTACAGTAGTGGATAGCTCAGGAGAAGAGTGAAGAGGATCACTTCCTGATGCAGGTTTTGATGAGGAGCTCAAAAGTCCCACAGGTATGGTTGAGGTTTCCTGCCTGTATTGGTCTCAGTTTGTCGCAAGAGGATTAGGGGGGGCTAAGATAACTTCTGAATCCTGGCCCCTCGCTCTCAGTGCAAGATGTGGGTGCCGCCGCTTTCGAGCATTCTCACTACCACACCTACATTTATAAAGGCCTGTGAACGGTCTCGAATGCGTGGCCTGCACCATGATCAATGTCCAATTTATGAACTAGTCGCCGCAACTACATAGGCAAGGGCCACATCCGATAGAAGGGCTAGTATGAGGTGCTCCCTTCGGCCCTCACCACTAATGTATAAAGTTTGGGTACTCCAACCGTTGATACCGAAACCGTCACCAGCCTCTTCACTTCATCTCTTCCCCGTAGCATGGGCACTCCAAACACGGCTCAGCCGTGGCACATTCTGAAAGGTCAGACATGGCACTCCGCATACCACCCAGGTAGCACTCACCTCCGTCTGATGTTGGAGCACTCCAGGGCAAGGTCGTGGCTCCCCCCCCACCAGCACACAGCAGCCCTTGGTACCTGACTAACCACTGCACAAGCTGTGGTCGATGTGGCGGGAACACTGTAGGCCCCACGGCCAAGGGGCTGCAGCCCTCTGAGGCAGGGACGGTGCGCACTGTTCACCTCGCCCTCCACCTAGAAGGGCCACGCTGTCTTGTTTCGTGGAGGGGGGAAGGTAGCAGGGCAGCAGCAGGCGCCGCGTAGGGCAGCAGATTCGAGAAGGGAGGCGCCCCCAGGCCTGCACCCTGTCTTTCCTTCAGGGGTGATACCAGCTCCAGTGCCCCCTGCAGCACGGAACATGGTGTGTGCCTCCACCGTTCGGGGACCTGAGAGCCTTTCCACTGCGTGATGTGTCTTCGCGCCCCGCAGTTCATGGGGGTCACTCCCTGTAGATAAAGGTGCCTACATTGCAAGTAGGGGCAGCAGCCCCCGACAACTCCTCTGCAACAGCCTGGGGTAGCCCCGACAGTTGCAGCCCCCACCATAGGTTGCGGCCCAGGTCAGATCAGGCCGTGGCATTGACATGGGCCCGAAGTCCCTCAGCCTGAATACCTCGGGCCTGCATCCACAAGTCACTGCCCTCTCAAATGGGTTGGAGGCCGTACCGGTATGACAGGGGGGCTTAAGCACTGTCGGTTAGGCGTGGGGCAGGAATTACAGCAGGATATATAGCGAGTGTCTGGCGGAGCTTCTTAACATGCGTCCACCTCAGTCACCATCTTGGCCATGCCCCCCGATTGATATCTCCTGTTAGCTAAGTTTTGTTTCTGTCCAAGTTGGATGTACAATATAATATTCTGCCAAATGTATTATTTGAATGAATGCTCTTGATTTAAATGCAAATTTTGAAAGGGCATATTCACAATTTCATTGGAATTTGTTGGCACCATGGCACTTTAAAAACTCCAAATAATGATAGGGAAATGTCATAGAAACATTGTCATACGGCATATAAGAACTTTTTTCTCTGTATTTTGTTCATAATACTTATGATCTGTCTACTCTAAATTGTGGTATTAGCAGATTTTACATGATGGACACCACACATCATGTGGGCATCATTACTAGTTGAACATACAACGAGCACTTACAATAATTGAATACCATTTGTCCTGAAACTAGCCAAATTTGTTCCAACTGTCAGACTCTACAGTTTTCAGAGTTCATGTTTGACATCATAAGTGTACTGAAGACTGCCATTGCACAAGTTATTCTCATTATCCCGCAGTGTAAAACAAAACAAATGTTATAGTCTGAGGGTAACTTCATAAATTCTTCTAGTGCATACTCCTTAGTTATAGACAAACAAACAAGGCTGAGCAGGCCATTTTGACACTGGCATTTCTATATTGGCATGCTAGGAGCCTGGTGCGTGAGCTGGAAGGGCTAGTATTTCCAATCAGAACTACTTGGATCAATTCTAAGGTAAAAGTCCTTCATTGTACGACTGGTATAACGTCTTTCAAATCAGGGCTGATGTTGATTTCTACTATTTGCCTTTAAAACAGCACTCTTAAAAGTGAAGGGTTTTAATTATACACTTGGCTGTCAAAGGAGAGTGGACTGCTTGACGATGTCAATGTTTATCACATTTTCTATTAAAATATCCTTGCTTAAGTATTTGAATATACATGATTTTTAACCATATGCAATCACCATTCCTCCATTTTATCTCTAGTCCTTTTCATCTGGCAGTGCTAACAAAGCAATAGGAGAGCAGGATCTAGTAGGGTGAAGATCGGCAAGTTCCTCGGGTGAAAGGTGGTTCTAAAGACTTAGTATAACAATTGAGGAGGAGAAACCAAGTATCATCAGATTAAGTGACCCTGCCAGAGATTTACTCTCTCTCTGCTTCAAAAAGACTCTGGGAAGATGCTGTTGAGCCAACTGCAATCCCCTCCATCACTCCTGGTGCCCCACAACAATGCAGGCTCCAGCGGCATCCTTGATTTATCTCTTCTTCCTACAAGTGCCCATTAGGAAGAAAAGTGGCCAAGGGAATCATTATCCTGAGACACCCCTACGCCCTCACATGTTGACACCCCTGCCCCGAATATGTCTTAATAGCTGCTTTCAAGGAGGCCATGAGGGAGATAGTTGCTGCTCAGCTAGGAATCCCTCGGGATATGAAGGACATGCCATACAAAAATGAAGGCGTTAGCGACAGCTTTCAGGCGTTAGAGACCGCGTTTTCCATCGCCTTGCATGTCAGCGATAATTATCGCTAATGACATGCAAGGAAGGCGTTCCCTACTAAAAGCGACTGAAAACAGTCGCTAACACCACTACCCCCTACTAGCAAGGCAGGCGAAGCGATATAATAATTTGCGCTAAGCGCGTTTATTGCTAGATTTTAACACCTGCTAGTGAGGATGACTTACCTGTTTGAAGTATAGGAGGTGGATTCTAATGCTGAATCCACCTTAGCGTTAATGCAAGAATATCGCTGGTTTTCCAGCGATATTCTCGCATTTTGCCGCTATCGCTGGAAATATTATCGCTATGGAGATAAACCTTACTAATAGGGTGTTATCCCAGCGATAATTTCCAGCGATAGGTGGCGTTACCAAATAACGCGCTAAGCGCGGTTAGCGATAAATATCGCTAATCCTTGGTAATATGCCCCAATGTTCCATCCTAATCTCCATTATAGAGGGTTTTTGGTCTTCTCTGCTATCCAGCCCCGCTACACCTGTTGTGACTTGTCATCCAATATCTTAAAACAACTTATTTCTAACCTTACCCCATTGTGTTCAGTTCCTCACGGTCCTGTCATGCATAGTCACCTGTCTTCATTTGATGGGGAATTTCTTGAGATAGTCAAATTAGAGACGGAGGATGACCAAAATCTTTTACCCCCAACTGAGGGCTGCTACTTGTACAACCCTTGTAGGCTGGGGTATTATGGGAGTGACTTTATTTTCTTTTGGACATTTGACTTTTATTTTAGCAACACATTTTAATATAGGACATTTCTGATATCTTTTTGGATTTTTTGTTTTGGACTATTCTATGGTAAATTATACAACTTCACATTTACCCATGCAAATAGACCTGTCTTATGAGGTCCCCAGTGACTTTTTTTCCATTTTCCAAAGCCCTTCCAAGCTGACATTTATTCCTTAGACACAGGCAATAGTTTATTTTATTTGCGGAATGCCCAAGACTATCTCCTACTTGTTTATATTTTGTGTTTAAACAATCATAGTTTAACTTGGAATTGCTGATAATATTTCTTAACTAAGTGTTTGATCTAATAAAATTTGTGACAGTTACAAAATAATTTTTGAGAAATGTGTGGGTGAGTGAGTGTAATGTTGGGCAAGACGTTTAGCAGGTTAGGGAATGGTGTCCACATCCTCATGCAGTGTTGACCATATCTCCAGCTGCAAAAAAACTGGAGCGATTGAAGGTTGGGGGTTGTGATTGGAGAGTATAGTGGTTTATGCAGGCATATTGCTAACTGGGTTTATATGTGTTGTAGCCCTGATAGGTTGCAAGGGTGCCTCAGCTGAGTCCTGTGCATTCCTTGTCCCTACAGATTGACATTGGCACTTGATATTTATAGCTCTTATCAACTGCCTGGCCAAAACATGCTGCCTTGCACTCTCGTCTGTTGAAAAACAAAGATATTCTCAGTGCAATGTGGCTAAAGATTGGAACAATTTTTCATTCGCTCAAAAACAACAGAGGGAGTCTTTCCAGGTGGTCGGTAATCTCATGCAGGGTCACCTTAAGGTAGTGAATATCCTACCACACAAATGACTGCTTTCTGAAAAATCCTCCCACATGACAGGATTTGGCCACATAACACTCTGCATATGTAGCCAGATGACATGGCCAATAGGTTGTCCATCACAGGTATGGTTGACACCAGGGAGGATGTGAGGGGGAGATTGGTAAGGCAAGAAAGCTCCTCCTTGCCAGAAGTGTTACACCTGCATGGAAGCAGCATACAGGGAGGCAGGTGAGGTACATGTTAGTTAAGGACTATATAGAGGGACATCTTTCATAGGGACTTATTATGAGTCTGAAGGTCCACGGACCGCCAGACTCACGGTGGTGGTCTCCCGACTGCCCTATTATGACTCGGGCCGTCAGCCATTCTGGGACCACCGCAACTGCCGCAAACACCAGGGAACTGCCATTCCCTGGCGGTTGCGCTGCAGTCCTGAGGCTGCAATATGCATGGCGGGGCCGCAGCATATTACAAGTTTCCTCACCGCCACACTTTTCATGGCGGTGCAACCACCATCAAAAGTGTGGCATGAGGAAACTGGCCCCCTGGTGCCTCATGCCATGTGGCTGTGCCCCCCTGAGTGCATGCACATCAGTACCTGCATGGCATGGACTGCAGCAGTCCATGCTGTGCAGGTACTGCCTTTGACATTCCCATTGCAGTGCCTATTTCATAGGCACCACCCTGGGAACGCTGAAGAACCGCGCAACAGACCAGGTGAAAACTCCTGATCTGGCAGGCGGTTCCTAAATGGGTTTGGCGTGTGGGAGCAGGACTATCCTGCTCTCACACCGCCAAACTCATAATGTGGCCCATAGCTGGAACAAGCATCTGCGCCTCTTTTATGGGTTGCTGCAGAATTGCAAACCTGAGAGGAGTCCTTTTTCAGATGAGCTGCTTTGCGGTGGTAATTGCCTTTTGATCCTGAGTGGGACCAACAATGTCTTCCTCCTCTTCAGCTGCACAGTCACCAAGATTGCAGCAAGAAAGAGAATAACATTTTCTCCTGTGATCGCCAACTTCCTCCATTTGTGGATTGTACAATTCTTCAGGACATGCAAGAGTTAAAGTAAATACGTTGTAAGTCTGTCATGGATGTTTGCTTTGTGTACCTACACCTCAAAGTATACGGCTAAAACAATGTCCAGGTGGACAGAAGAGTAAATAGGAAGTTGATTCAGGAACAATATAGCACACTGGCAGGCAGCACAAATTATGTCACTGCACATGAATGTACATAAGACATATGGCATATTCCATTCACAAAGATAAAATGGTCAATGAGCATGCATTTCTTAGAAACATGAAATAATAATGAGAAAAAACACATTTTAACATAAAGTAAAGGATGTCGGATGGTCACACACTTACCTGACTGACAGAAAGTAAAGGGCAGTATTGCTTTTACCGTGATGACCCCTGTTGTCATCTGAGGTCTTGGGCTTAGTGTGGCCATCAGGGGCTATTGTGTCACTCTAGCTAACAAGAGAAACATATACAGATTATTGAGGCATTCCATCACACACAGTAGGAATGTATGGTGTCATGTGATTTATGCACGGTACATAAACAACACAGGGTCCTCTGCTCTGTATTATCAACTAGCAAGATGTTATTTTTGTGCTGACTTTTCAATGGTGTGTCAGGGTGTTAGGTTTACTGACACAAATCTTGCAGTCACATACTAATTACAATGGGGAACTGGGTGGATAGGCTGATGGGTGACAGGAGACATACACATATTCTTGCACATGCAGTTTTGCAATGTACATACGTATGCAATTGTTTACCTGAGGACACTGAAGTCTGAACCTATCAGTTCACCATTTAGAACTGTTGTTAAAAAAGTAAAGAAACAGTGTTAAATTTAAGAGAATAATACCTATTCTGACACTTGGGTAGAGGGTTATTTGGTTAAACCAAACACAAATAAGTTGGCAGAATATTTACAAATATCTAGCAGTTGTCAACTGTTTAAGGCCTGTCGATGTTTCGATACAGGCTACGATCAGAAGTAGAGGCGCGGCAGATGCAGGATTGGACAACAACACAGGAACTTTAGTGTGCATTCAAACAATAAGGGTATGATCATATTGGTGTCTCATTACATCAGAGTCTTAGCTATAAATTAGTGAATTCTCTCAGCACACAAGGAATTATTAGCAGTAGTAAGATGTAAGGAAGAAAAAAACTAAAACCTTTCCAATGGTGTGAGACTGACCTGTTTTGATTGTAGGGACACATGTGGTAACAGGCCTGTTTGTTACTCTAGTTGAGACTACTGCTGCCCCAGCTATTGTATCCAAAGTATGTCTAGTGCACATGTATAATGCATGTATTGGTGACTCTATAGAAGAAAGGAAAAGTGTGTTGAGCTTAACAAATGTAGTTTACTCATTTAAGAGAGGGATGTTAGAGGGTTAGTATGGGGTATATGTGTGTGATATTTGCCTTTCTGTGTAGTATTTGGCTAGAACAGACTTGCATGAATGGTGCGAGAAACGTTATATTGGGGTAGCAAGGAACAGGCAGGCCATATAGCTGATGATGGTGCATGTGATGAGGGTACACTTCCCAACAAGGGTACACTTCCCAACAAGGGTGGGATCCCGATATGTTTCCAGAAAAAAACGTGACTATCTGTATCCTGAATACTTCCCTTTTACCTACCTTCTCTCATCTTGCCACCTATTTTTGAGGTCCCCTATGGTACATGCTTCTAATCCCAATGCATTTGACTTATCAGTGATCTCATTCCAAAAGCCAAACTTCTCTTTTCGACTGGGGATGAAGGCAGAGTGTGTTGTTCCCTATAGTGATCTACCAGAAAGGCAGCTGAAAGGTCTGTCACCTCCCCCGTGAGGATTCTCTTCATCTTGAGAGATGCTGGATGCATCCTGATGGCTATAGCAGGTCTCTGTCAGTATAGGTAGTCATGCGGTTCAAGGGGAAGAAAACAGAGTCTAGGGCATGGGCTGTTTTTACATGCTTAGAGGCTTAATAAGTGACGTGTATATGATTTAGCTCAAGTGTATGCTGCCTCTCTATTCCCTTCAATTGGGAATTCTCCACTCCTGCATTGAAAACGTGCACCCCATCAGCAGCGATCTCCCCAAACAGGCCTATTGACAAAATGAGTGTAACATTACTTGTATTAACTCTACATATCATAATTTCAGTCTTATGAGATTCCACTCCCTTAAGTGAAGGGATGGAGACTCATAAGTCAACATTTAGATGGATATTTCCACCTGTAATTTCTAAATTGTATCCAGATGAAGATCTCCATCTAAATGTAGGAGGATATCTCCTCACATGAAAATAGCCCTACAGAAACTTATCTTTGTGACTAGGAACCAAAAAGTGAATCATTTTATATATTTGCCTTCATTAATTGTGATAGTGGTTATACTGTGCAGTATATTATATCAAGACAGCATATTGCTACGGTATAGACTTTGTACAGCCAAATTCAACATAGAAATAGTAATTTTCTCTAAATGTAGATGTCAAAGGATAGTTTCTAAAAAATGTACAACTGCAACATTTGTTAAAACTTTGAAATCTGTTCATTCCATGGTGTTGCAATCAAGGTACATGAATGGCTATTGATGGGCTTGAGCATTACAGTCTGGTTGGCAGAAGTTAAATACTTAGAAAATAAGTTAAGTTAAACAAACATAGGTGTCATGCCAGCAAGCTCATTGCCTATTAGACTAGACTCTGACTTCGATAAGAGATGTCCCTTACAAGATGGCTACATGATGCTCAGTATAAAAGAAAAATAACATGTCAACCATTTTAATGCCATGGAAAATATTCAAATGTACAATAAATTGAATTAAAATGTGTTGCGGACATCCACAAAAGCATTAGAGGACTTGTATAACAGTGAATGTTAGTCTAATAAAAAAGTTATAGGACAACTATTTTAGTCTCACTCATGCCGCAAACAAACTTAGCTTACACTTTTTCTCTTTCATCATACAATTGTCTGCAAGCAGTTCCAATCTAAGTGCCTTAAGAAAAATGAAGGTGCCTTGCCCTGATGTCCTATTTCCTGTCAATGCCTCTCGGAAACCCTCTAACTGCTTGATTAAACATTTTGGACTTACACCATGGTGAAACTTGCCTTGGGATAAATCACAATTTCCCTTGGAATAATTTGGTTTCCCTATTTCTAATTTGCTTCACTTAGGAGCATGAACTTCTTTATGAAACATAAGCACAAGGACAACATTATACATTGAGGCTATTGAGCTATTTGTAATATTTAATTGCTGTATTTGCCTGTGGATTATTTTTATGTTTTGTATAATTAAATCTACGTTTGTGTGATATAGCTTTGGTTGTGCTATATGGTATTCCTAAACAATGAATTCATTTTGCTATTGTGATTACCTTCTTGCTGTATTGCTATCAATCCTACAATTCACCTCATATCATTTTCCTAATCTCTCCCCTTGAGAGTAATTTCCTCCTTTCCATTTCTTCTCTCTTGAGTTTGACACAAACTACCAGCATACAGTAATAACAAAAATATATTTGCCCTACTTTTCTTTACTCACAGAACAACATGAAATGATTTCCACTGTATGCAAGGTAGATAAATACCCCTTAATCTCTACGTGATAATCACTCACATTGATAAAGCTTAGGAGCTACTTATAGCCGCTAGCTCTCTGGAAGTAGCTCCTGCAAGTAAAGCCCAACCCAGTATGTCATACAGAGAAGTCAGAGTCAGCCACACCAATAGCAGGGTTACACACTAATACATAAAACACACTGACAATCAATGGCAGTGGGAGGGTCTAAAAATATGACCAACTGTCTCTGCTCATAATCTAGCTAAACTGCATGCAGGTTGGTCCTGTTGCAGGCTCTCATCTTATCAGTCACACTGTGTGAGTAACTACTGGGCCAGTAAGCGTGACAGATGGTCCCAGAGCAGAGTCGCTTGAGCACTGGATCGCAAAGGTTATTCATTATCGATATTTCTTTATCGGGTGATCACAACTGGAGCCTTAGTGGACATGGTCACCATTGTAACAATGATAATATCCATCAGTAGGTCAGGATGATTTTCATTAATCAGATGTATCTCCTCTCATAGAACAGTTTGGACACACCTGTTCTAGGTGTAGGCACATTCATATTTGTACCTGATAACCACAGGAGTGGATCTAAATAATTCAAGTGGCAAACTTGAGACCAATTTGTGCACAATTCTAAATATCAACAATTGTGTATTTATGCATTTTTCTTTTCACATTTCTTGTTGCAAAATGTAATCCAACAATTCCAAATGTTAACAATCACATATGATAATTACATAATTCACACATAAGTGAATGTACATGTTCTCCGTTTTTGAGCACAAATCTAAAATACAACTTTGTTCTTCATGCCCAATGTTTATCGGGACGAGTCCTTACTCAGGGGCCAATCTGTAAAAAAAACTAAAATAACAACGTACAGGGATTGGTTATGATAATGGAAATTGTTTATGAATGTCTATTGTTAGTAGGATAGGTGTCTTTGTGTGATGCGAGCCTTTTCTATGGTGATCTATTTAAGATTGCTCTATTAGTCTTTTTGGAAACCCGAGCATCAAGTTAAGGGAAAGCAACATGGCCCTCAACTTTTTGGAGATAATAAATGCCATTGAGTGCACACACCGAATCTCAAATAAGTGCCACACCTGTGACCAAGACAAAATCAAGTCATAAGGAAATATTAAAACCCTATCACCCGTTGTGTACCATGTTTACTCATATGCCAATAGCTTACTGAATGCAAATATCGAAGAACCGACTTTCATCGATCAATCAATCAATCGGTTTTATAAAGCATGCTACTCACCCGTGAGGGTCTCAAGGTGCTGGGGGGCGGGGGGGTGCAGCTCCAGTTTAGTCGAAGAGCCAGGTCTTGAGGTTCTTCCTGAAGGTGTGCAGAGTAGGGGAGCGTCTGATGTTGTCCCAAGCGGTGGTGGAGGGTCCAAGGACGAGGACCTCTGTCTTCTCCGAGTTGAGCTTCAGGCGGCTGGTGTTCATCCAGGCTGCGACGTCCTTCATTCCTTCCTGGAAGCAGAGTCTGGTGTCTTCGGGGTTCTTCGTGAGGGAGAGGATAAGCTGGGTGTCGTCGGCATAGGATACTATGCTGAGCCCATGCTGTCTGACGATGGCGGTGAGGGGGGCCATGTAGATGTTGAAGAGCATGGGGCTCAGCGAGGATCCTTGGGGTACTCCGCAGTTGATCTCTGTGGGTTAAGAGACGAAGGGTGGGAGTCTGATCCTTTGGGTTCTGCCGGAGAGAAAGGATCGGATCCAGTCAAGGGTGGTTCCTCGTATCCCGGCGTCGTGGAGTCTGGCTGCGAGAGTGCGATGTGAGACGGTGTCAAAGGCTGCGGAAAGGTCTAGTAGGTTGAGGGCCGCAGTGTGGCCTTGGTCGAGTAGCATGCAGATGTCATCAGTGGCGGCGAGGAGGGTGGTCTCGGTGCTGTGGTTGCTGCGGAATCCGGACTGGGAGGGGTCTAGGATGACGTTCTCTTCGATGAAGGCGGTCAGCTGGGCATTTACGAATCTCTCGGTGACTTTGGCTGTGAAGAGGAGGAGAGAGATGGGCCAGTAGTTTTTCAGGTCCGTCGGGTCGGCCGAGGGCTTCTTGAGGAGAGGACCTTCATATATCTCAAACCTTTCTGTTGACTGAAAAAAGCAAAAGAACAGAAGTTACATTATAGTACCAAACTCCCACAGTATTTCAACACAACATTCATATTTCATGTTTCACTATGATGCTGTAGTTCATGTGAACCTAACCTTTTTGTTCGAATGTGATCCTGCTCACTCCTGAGCGCGTTGCCACACGTATTTCTTCCAGCAAATAAAACACAAAACCTCCTTTTTAGAAACTGTCCCGTGACTTCTCCCCTCTAGCTATACATTCAGAAAACGTAAGCTACATTCCCACAGGCTAACACGAATCTTCCAGCATTGAGGTCACTCCTACGTTTCTTGCCTGTACCTGTGTAAAAAGCGTAGCCCGCTTACCTCAAACAAATTGTTGATATTTATTCTTGAGAATTGTGGACATTGGTTTCAAGTTTAGCTAATTGAATTATTTAGATACATGATTGAAACTGCTTGTTAAGACAGCATGCATTCCAGTGTAGAACACTAGTTCAAAGCGATCAGCTTCTTATATTTTTAGAAAAAGAAAGGGAGTGCATTACATTTCTTTTGATTCTTTAGGAACCACAGGAGTGGACCATGACTCAGATCCAGCGAGGGTTTAATTTCCACAGGAGATATTTAGGGAAGGTCTTATATTAAGAGGTCTTTTATACAAAAGGAACCAGGAGCTATTTAGGTAGGTCCAGCATACAGGCTCCTAAATGATACATGTAAGTAAGGGGGTATGCAGTTCCTTAGAGGGAGGGAAATTCAGGTATTTCTAAAAAGTGCCCTCACATAACCCAAAGGATGTCATGCTTCATCATTGAGCCAGCTCCCTGTCGGGGTGGCGCTGCAATGCCCGACGGGCACCCACGAAGGGGATCTTTGGCGGAGATCTTTTTTTGATGAAGCCGTATGGTGTGTGTGGGTGTGTGGGCTGGGTAGTGCAGTGAGTATATGAGTGGATTGTAAAATAGGTCTAGGACAACCCTTTCTAATAATTGTATTCCTAGGGGGCACTAGCCTAATTAAAAGAGAGTGACCCTGAGTGGTTGTAATTATCCTACAGGGCCTGTGTGGTGTATATGGTCGACATGTTTCATGCCAATGGTAGCCCCTAGTGGGTCTAGTGGCACATCATCAGGACCGTGTTTGGGAAAATTATTCAACTCTAGCACTATCGCAATGCTGGTTAAAAATTCATATGGTGTAAAGGTAACCAGACTTGCAGTGAAGAACCAGGTCCTAGTTGGCCTGGGATCTGAAACCTGAAGAAGGGAAGGGGCGGGGATAGGAAATAAAAACAAGGACAACAGTAGACCTAGATTAGGAGATTACTTAACAACAAGGTTATAACGGTGTGACTACATCCTGAGTGTCCAGGCTTAACTATTGCCAAGAGTGATCTGGGCCGGGGGCACCTAATAATGCGGTGTCTATGGTACGTGAAACACACATATCGTGCTTGTATTAGTGATTGGCAAGTTATCGTAACGCGGGATGGTGCGTCCACGTGGTAAGAAAAGTCACTTTGGCAAGGGTACAGCCATAAGGGCAATTGAGATATCTAGTATTATCACGGGGGCAAGGACCACTCTAAGGTTGGTGGACTATCCTTATTGTAAGGCATACCCTTTGTCGGTTACATTGCATTCAGCACGTCATGAGGATCGTGCAACCAATGAGCCGACCAAACACACAACATATAGCATTCATTATAAATCGCCCATAGTTGAAAAAGTATCTCTGTGTGACCAAGTATAGGTTTTAAACCATGTAAACAGTCCCCTAGGTTATTCGTACATGGGTGAGCACACAGAGCACCCCAAGTAAGGGCGTGGTTGTGACATTATTCGTCATGGTGATCACAGACAAGCGAAAAACAATAATGGCCAAACGCGCGTGATCATGACCTGTGCCAGCGCGCAGTATCCAATAATAAACTCACCCCTGGTGAAGTGGGTTTGATCTGATGGGGGTGTGTGACAGAGCACTTCGTTGCTCTGACCTGAAAAAATAGAGTAAATAGGACGAGCGTGTGGTCAGTAGACGCGGCACAGCGTATATCTTACCGGCATAGTTGCTTGCGGGCCGGTAATGATTTCAGGAAAAAGGAATAAGGAAGGTATACTTACAGCAGGGAGACGCGGCAACTAGCTCACGTCCTACCCTTGCTCTGGTCCCCGTAAGGAGTACTTCGGGGGCGCGGTATTTGTTGTGTGGATTGCTCTGACGAGTATGCACAAAGTGGCTAGACCATCAACTGCGTCGGCCATCTTGGTAGAGGATTTTATTGACATGCGTAACGAGGACAAAGCTAAAGTGTAGCAATCTAACTACAGAGATGATAATGTTCTGATATTCCAGTGAATCAACCTAGCCCTTACCTCTTAACAATTGTTACTACGGGAACACAAGGTGAAAGGGGTGTAATGGGAACATGATGATAGCGCCTGTGATATTCTAGAAATGGCGTATGGCATTTATGTGGTTGTTTTGCTTGAGTGGAGCCAAGCATGCTCAAAACATTTGTTTTAGCACTGAAGTGAAGGGTGGCATTACGTGTAGGTGCCATTCATCCCATTCATAATGTGTAGTCATGACATGTTTCACAGTGGGGCAATGAAGTTCAAGTGACATGTCAGTATAAACGAGCACGAGGTGTGTGTGCGGTGCAGCTGGAGCTAGCAATCAGGCCAAAGTATTGGGACTTAATGTATGGGCCCATTGTGGGTATGGAAGAGATGGTTATCTTGATTGGTTTAGTTCTGCCCATGGTATATCATCATTAAGACCCCTCGTGTGTGTGGAAATTTTAAAGACCTAGGAGCATATTATCAAGGGCTGGCAATACAATTTTCGCCATTTTAGCGTCCGTTTTCGGGCGAAAGGCGGCGATAATTTTATCGCATTATTTACAAGGACACGCTAGCGCGTGTTTCAATGACTTAGCGCCCGTTTACGGCACGCCTCGCATCGCATTGTTAATGAGATGCAAAGGAGGCGTGCCTCACAAAACATCATGGAATAATATCGCTAATGGGGCATCGCAATATTTACAACGAGGTCCCGTCCGGCGAAGCGATAATCATATTCGCGCTAACTCGGCATTAACGCTGCTTTCTAACGTCTGCAAAAATCATGACTTATGTATACATTACATGGGGGGGTGGATTATGGTGATACGACCACAGGGTCGTATCAGCAAGATTATCGTCGTTTTTCATGCAACATCGCTGGTTTTTCAGCGATGTTGGCCCATTTCCCCCGCTATCGCTGGAATATTTATCGCCATTGCGCTATGCGTTGTTAATACAGCGCTAGCATGGCGATAAATTCCAGCGATAGCCGGCGATAAGAAAATTTGCGCTAAGCACGGCCAGCGATAATTATCGCTGCCGCTTGACAATATGCCCCCCAGTTTTGTTCTTTCCTAAACATGGCTACTTTTGATATTTGGGGGTGTGCTTCCAGTATGGTCCAGTGTAGATCATTGTTTGTGTGTTTGAATTCATAGAAATGGGCACACATTTTTGTATTAGTCTTCTTGCATCTTATATTGCTCCTATGCTCGATGATCCTGGTTTTAGCAGGACGGTTGGTCATGCCCACATATTGGAGCTGGCAAGGGAAAGTGATAAGATATATGCAATTCTTCGTGTTACAGTTAGTGTGTTTCTTTTGTGTCCACATTAGGGTACTGGTCAGTGTGACAGTTTTTGTCGCACTAGTAAGTGGACAGACTACACATTGTCCACAAGTGAAGTGGCCATAAACAGGAGGTAGGTTCCACAATGGATTTTGTGGTGGAGGCATCTTTTTTCTAGGCCTAGTGTTGATTAGTAAATCTTTTAGGTTGGCAGTTCTTTTGAACGCAAACCTTGGAGGGCTTAGGGTGTGGTCACCAAAATTGAGATTTTTCCAATGTTTACGAATGACCCGTCTGATCATATTTGATTCGGATGTAAAGGTGGTTACACATGTCATGTGTTCTGTTTTTACTTTTGGTTCAGTATCAAGGAGTGATTCTCTGTTGGTGTCGCGGGCTCTTTTTTGAGCCATTTTGATTTTACTGGCTGTGTAATTCCTTTTGACCAGATGGTTGTTTAGTTCAGATGCCTGTGATTTGAAATCATCCAGGTTGCTATAGTTGCGTCTGATCTGTAGAAATTGCCCATAAGGGAGGTTTTCCCGGGGGGATTTTGGATGGAAGCTGCTGTATAGGAGGGGACTGTGACTGTCTGTGGGTTTCTTAAAAGGTTTGGTCTCTAGTCTGTTAAGGTTGCGGCTGATCATTAGATCTAGAAAGGGTAGTTCATGGTCAGAAATATTGGCCGTGAAACTGAGATAAGGGTTGAGGCTGTTAGCCCAGGAGATAAAGGCAGGGATATTGTCTTGGCCACCTGTCCAGAACACCAAAATGTCGTCAATGTAACAACGCCACAGGGTGATGTTGTCCTTGAAGGGGTTGGTATTGATGAGCATGGGTTTCGCCTCAAAGTCTGACATGTAAAGACATGCCAGACTCGGGGCGAAGGTACTGCCCATCGATGTCCCCTGGGTTTGGTGGTAAAGACGATCCTCAAACAGGAAGAAATTCTCAGTTAAGGCATTAGTAGCACACTCCATAATGAAGCTTATGGGCACGGGTGCTGTCCAGGTAGTGGCTCTGGGGGTATCCTCTATAACTTCAAGTGTCATTAGTTGAGGGATGTTTGTATAAAGGGCTTCGACGTCTAAGGTGACTAAGACGTCGGGTTGTATGCCCTCCAAGTTGGTGACTTCAATTAAGTTCAAGACATCCCTAGTGTCTTGAAGGAAAGTGGGGGTTTCCTTGACCAATGGTCGAAGGTAATGATCGCAAAATTTCGATAGTGGTTCTAGGATTGACCCTATGCCTGACACAATAGGCCTACCGGGAGGTGGTCGTGTCCCTTTATGTATTTTCGGCAGAGTGTAGAAATAGGGGAGTCTTGGGTTGTCACAGGTGAGAAATTCAGCCTCGTTTTTTGTTATCCATCCCTGATTTAAAGCAGATGTCACAAGAGATTTTATCTGTGTGATCAGACGTGTAGTTGGGTCCACCAGAAGGGGGTGTAATGTAATACCTGCCATCATTGAGTTGACGTAGGCATTCCGTTCTGTAGTCAGTGGTTGTCATAATAACAATTGCACCCCCCTTGTCAGCCACTTTGATTGTAGTAGAGGTGTCATTTGCCAAGTCGTGTATAGCCTCATTTTCTTGTCTGGAAGTGTAGTGAAATGCCTCATTGGTGCGTGTTTCTGAGATATCCTTTAACACTGCTTTTTCAAAGGTGAGAATCCCTGGTGGTACCATTCTGGCGTTTGGAGTGAAAGTAGAAGGTTTACATAGGCCTTAATCCGCTGAAGGTAGTTCAGGGTGGTTGGCAAAAAAGGCTTGTAGCTGTACTTTTCTAAAATAGTTGTGGAGTTCACAGTGAGTTCTGAAATTATCAATTTTGGGCGTGGTGGCAAAACCCAAACCTCTTTTCAAAACTGTCTTTTCCACATCGTTGAGATGTCTCTCCAAGAGGTTGACGATTTGCTTCTCGTCTCTGTGTGGCTCCTCAGTTCCATATGCTGTTGCTGTGGTTGGTCCTGCCAATGCACCTGCTTCCTCTGGTTGAAGCCGCCTCTTAGTTTTTTGCCTCTTCCTCTGCCCCAGCCTCTGGCTAAAAAAGGTTGTGGTTGAAAAGGGGCAAACAGTGGCTGTTGACCCTGTGGGAAACCTGGGTATTGCCAGATTGGTGGTCCTTGGTAGGGAGGTATTCCGTTTCCGAACATCGGGTTCGCAGGTCCTCTTTGGTGTTGTTGTTGTCCACCCCAGCTGTCGGTGCTCGAGTTGCTGCTGCTGGAGAAGTTCCTTCTACGGGAGGAGTGGCTGTCATCCGACAGGTTGTCATCCAATGTTTGACAGTAATCCTCTTTGAGGTAGGGGTAGATCTTCTCTTTGCGGAACTTAGAGATGTCCTTTTGGAGTTTTGTAACCTTCTGTCTCATCAAGTAGTCTTTGTTCTCTGTTATCTCATTATTAATCTCTGCCAGTTTCGTTTTGAAAACCGTAATGGTGATACTGGCCTTTAGAGCACCTTCAGCCACCGTGATTTTGATGATTAAATCGTCCGCTAGGCGCTTGGCTGTTTTTATAATCAGGACCAGCCAGTCCCTAGTACATTTCCAAGCGACTAGGGACCATTCCTCTTTAAATTGTTTGTCTTCTAGGAAAATCCTTGGTATAATGGTCACAATCAGGCCGTTGGGAGCTATATTAGCTCGCAAATATTCAGTCATTATGGCTCCATGCATAATGATCTTCATGAGTTGTCTCTTCATTGTAGTAATGGTATTCCAATCACTACCTTGACTGCTTGCTCTTGCCCCTTCATCTGGGTCTTAAAGTGAGGGTGTCCTGAGTATTTCTGATACTAGATCATCACTAAATGAAACACCTTGGTTGTTCTCCATGGTGCTACTGGAATCGATTTAAAAAATGAGGGAGCACAAAAAGTTGCTCACTTTATTTTGGCGAAAGTCTTGTCCAAAACTGAAAAGGAAGTGGGTTCCACAGCTGGGCCGCCGTGCTAAATCGTCTTTTATACAAAAGGAACCAGGAGCTATTTGGGTAGGTCCAGCATACAGACTCCTAAATGATACATGTAAGTAAGGGAGTATGCAGTTCCTTAGAGGGAGGGAAATTCAGGTATTTCTAAAAAGTGCCCTCACACACCCCGAAGGATGTCATGCTTCATCATTGGGCCGCTCCTCATCGGGCCGGCGCTGCAATGCCCGACGGGCACCCGCGAAGGGGCTCTTTGGCAGAGATCTTTTTTTGATGAAGCCGTATGGTGTGTGCGGGTGTGTGGGCTGGGTAGTGCAGTGAGTATATGAGTGGATTGTAAAATAGGTCTAGGACAACCCTTTCTAATAATTTTATTCCTATGGGCACTAGCCTGATTAAAAGAGAGTGACCCTGAGTGGATGTAATGATCCTACAGGGCCTGTGTGGTGTATATGGTCGACATGTTTCATGCCAATGGTAGCCCCTAGCGGGTCTAGTGCCACTTCATCAGGACCGTATTTGGTAAAATTATTCAACTCTAGCACTATCGCAATGCTGATTCAAAATTCGTATGGTGTAAAGGTAACCAGACTTGCAGTGAAGAACCAGGTCCTGGTTGGCCTGGCGATCTGAAACCTGAAAAAGGGAAGGGGCGGGGATAGGAAATAAAAACAAGGACAACAGTAGACCTAGATTAGGAGAATATTTAACAAGAAGGTTATAACGGTGTGACTACATCCTGAGTGTCCAGGCTTAACTATCGCCGAAAGTGAGCTAGGCCTGTGGGCACCTAATAATGCGGTGTCTATGGTACGTGAAACACACATATCATGCTTGTATAAGTGATTGGTAAGAAAAGTCACTTTGCCAAGGGTACAGCCATAAGGGTAATTGATACAAAGGTTACGCCTTACGATAAGGATAGTCCACCGACCTTAGAGTGGTCCTTGCCCCCGTGATAATTCTAGATATCTCAATTACCGTTATGGCTGTACCCTTGCCAAAGTGACTTTTCTTACCACGTGGACGCACCATCCCGCGTTACGATAACTTCCCTATCACTAATACAAGCACGATATGTGTGTTTCACGTACCATAGACACCGCATTATTAGGTGCCCCCGGCCTAGCTCACTCTCGGCGATAGTTAAGCCTGGACACTTAGGATGTAGTCACACCGTTGTAATCTTGTTGTTAAATAATCTCCTAATCTAGGTCCACTGTTGTCCTTGTTTTTATTTCCTATCCCCGCCCCTTCCCTTCTTCAGGTTTCAGATCGCCAGGCCAACTAGGACCTGATTCTTCACTGCAAGTCTGGTTAGCTTTACACCAAACGAATTTTGAACCAGCATTGCGATAGTGCTAGAGTTGAATAATTTTACCAAATACGGTCCTGATGAAGTGCCACTAGACCCGCTAGGGGCTACCATTGGCATGAAACATGTCGACCATATACACCACACAGGCCCTGTAGGATCATTACATCCACTCAGGGTCACTCTCTTTTAATTAGGCTAGTGCCCCCTAGGAATACAATTATTAGAAAGGGCTGTCCTAGACCTATTTTACAATCCACTCATATACTCACTGCACTACCCAGCCCACACACTCGCACACACCATACGGCTTCATCAAAAAAAGATCTCCGTCAAAGAGCCCCTTCGCGGGTGCCCGTCGGGCATTGCAGCGCCGGCCCGACGAGGAGCAGGCCCAATGATGAAGCATGACATCCTTCGGGTGTGTGAGGGCACTTTTTAGAAATGACTGAATTTCCCTCCCTCTAAGGAACTGCATACCCCCTTACTTACATTACTTATATTAAGAGGCCCAAATGTAAGGGGGATGACTGAGCTCCACAAAAAGGCACATGTGTTTCACCATTTAGAGGCATTCCCTAGAATGTCTCCAGAATATCTGTTTTGGATTTACAGTAAATGAGAGAAAGCATTTCAAAGGACAGCTGATCAGATTGACGGAACGTTCTGGGGGTATGAGTATTACCTCTCGCTAGTGAATGGTTGGTATTCACTACAAGAAAGTCTCCACACCAACAGCATCTCAGCCCACAACCATGCTTGGAAATGATCAGATGAGGAATAACCTATTTGCTTGCCTATAGATAGGAAGAAGGCCTGACCTAGGTCAGGGCTTACTCCTCAATATCTGGATGTGCTTGTAAGGGTGAAACTACCTGGCCTCCCTTTGCAACAGGGATATAAAAGACAAGAAGAACATCTCAGTGAAGAAACATCATACTAGTGGGCTGAAGATACTAGTTTTGTTTGCTTCCCACGGCTCTCTATGCACTGGTATCTTGAAAGCTGTTTCTTATTGTCTGGGAGCTGTGGAGTGGCCATGTAAAAGAAGTCAAGCATGAAACAAAAGTTGGAGACTAGACACATTTTAACCTTTGAAAGCCTGTGACAAGGTGCTGAGACTACACAAGTTGCAATCCAAGCAGTAAAAATGTTATGGTTTGTAATGCTCAGAGTTTCTGCTCCCAGAAACAAAGCATCTAGTAGGGCCTCATTGCAAAATGTATCCAGCCTTTTGGGTCCTTGTGGGCCTTGCCCATTTACAGCCTCATTTCGCTGAATGATTTAAAACTCCACAAAGTCTGTAAGTAAAAATCACGAGTGGAGAAAGTCAGCAAACTATTCCCAAAAGATAAGCTACCCTGAGTTGTTGGAGGCACAACTGAAGGATTCACCAGGAAACCAGATTCATTTTACATGACATCATGGAAACCTTGTTGGCTACAGCACCCTGCCTTGCTTTGTTTGAACATTTGCCCTTGCATAAGGTCTTCTTTGTCAGAAGGTAAAACTGTTGACCATGGTGAACGACTGGGCTATACCTGACCCATTGTCCATCTTTGTCACCGAAAAAGACACTTAGGAACCATAGTCCACACCACTTGACTAGCACTGGCTCTTTGTTTACATGCAACTTGTTGATATTAAAATTTAGCAGTTCATATCTTCAGCTCCGCTTTTCCAATTTTTGTCGATTTTGTCTTATTTATTTTGTTCCTTATATTTTCCTGTTGCACTATATTGTTTGGGAATTTTACTGATTGATTTAATGTTGTTTATGTGTTTCTTAAATATTTCATGCACTTTTCTCTGATGAATAGCTTGCTGCCTTGCATCCTACATTGGTACCAAGGGTAAG
Organism: Calotriton arnoldi; assembly: GCA_963921515.1. Taxonomy (NCBI): domain Eukaryota; kingdom Metazoa; phylum Chordata; class Amphibia; order Caudata; family Salamandridae; genus Calotriton; species Calotriton arnoldi. The sequence continues at coordinate 655,413 of CAWUFW010009774.1, read as the reverse complement.
CCCAACTTCTCTCACTGAAACTGCACTGTAGTTGCCTAACAGGGCACTAACCTATTAACTTTGGTAGAATTTATACCTTTTGTTTCTCCACAGATAGTAATTCAGGATCTCACAAAAACATCCTGACATCTCATTTAAAAATAATTCTTCATTAACTGGCCTGAATAGGCAGCTCTTTTTGTAAAAGGGAGGTTTGTTTTGGCCAGTACCAAACTATTCACTATTATCATTGCCTTAGCTAATGATTCCCATGTTTATGGATGCCATAGAGATTCAGGACTTCAACAGTCTACAACTCAAATATATTGCTTTGTGGGGACATTTCTAACATGCACAAAGTCATATGTCTTTGTCAAACAGTGCTGCTCTTACTATTGGGGGCCCAACAGAGGCATGCATTATGGGAGCCATGCCTCTCTAGCTCTCTCTAGCTCTGCCCTCTTGCTCCAAGCCCTGGGTCCATTTTTTATACAAACAACAAGTAATAAAGATTTACCCTGGTTTCACATAGATAATACTAATACTGAACCTCTACTCTGAGCTAGCTGTGATGATGATGATCCTTCTCCTCACTCCCAGAGACTGTTTAAATGTAATCATATATCCATGTTTCAAAGGACGGTTTGATTGAAAGCAAAAGGGAAATCCTGTCACTGATATATAGCGTACCTAAGGCAGACATATTATGGAAACATCTTCCATCAAAACATACAGATAGAGGCCTATTCACCAATAATAAAATAATATTATTGAATGCCCTAAAAAAAATATGAAAATTGTTCTTCTGTCCATTTGTTCTGCTAATGAATCTTGATAGCCCAAAGATGATCCTAACTTCAGCTGTTCATAGGTTGTCAATGGTTTAAGATAATTGACATCTAACTATGCTCCTTTTCCGTTTTCCAAATTGCCATTCTACAAATGCTTCGACTATATAAAAATGTATGTGGCCCAGGAAACATCCCTGCATTATTCCCAAAAAAATGAACTTTCTTACAACTACTGGTGCCTTAAACATCATCGGTTTATACCAAGTTCTCTTGGGTCCTGACTTGGGGTGGGCAATAATAACTTCTGCTCTGCCGGTGGAGTGTGCAGAGTTTTGGCTACTTTGCATTACGTTTGTAACACAAAGTTCCAGCCAAACTCCGCCAACCGCTGCGTGGTTGATTTTTTTTTCATGTGCGGCTAACCAACGGTAAGTTGGCGAGCATGAGTGAGAATTGGTGTCCTCTAGCTCTATTTTTGGGCGCTAGCAGGGCACAAGATTTTCTAACTGTGACCGTTCGTGATGATTTTGCATAGTGGAACAAGCTCCTGGTGCTAAAAATCTGTGCAATATGCCTATTTCCACCCACTCATGGAACTCGGTGGAATCTTGAGTTTTAATTTCCTTAGGGCGTGAGTTATAGTCTGACTAGGATAGTTGTTCCTGCTTGGACAGGGTGCATACCTCTCCCAACCAGAAACCCCAATTTCTAACATTGGTGATTAGAGGTGAGGATAGGACTTGTATTTGTGCAGTGCCATACAATAGCTAGGTGTACACTACCCATCTGCATCCAAGACGATTTAGCATTGTTTTCATTTTTCCCTGATTTGCATTATTTGATTCAACCTCTGCATTATGGCTCTGTCTGGTTCTACAAATGGAACCATGGAGTTTGAACTGGTCAAGCTGCAAGATTATACAGTGGCCCAGTTGAAAAGCTTTTGCAAGGAGATGGGGGTACCTACCCAAGGAGTCACTAGAAAGGTGGAATTTCAAAAGGCGCTGAGGGCCTGGACAGAGGCTCGCTCTCAGGAGAATGATGGATTAGAAGAACCTGAGAATGGCTCTTCTGAGGAGCCACCTGCAGTAGTTGATGGGGAAACGCCAGGATTCGAGCTCCCTGTGAGAGCAGGAAGCAGTGTCTCTGTCCATGGCTATCTCCAGAGGAGCTGAGGTAGCAAAGAAAGGAGAGAGCATTCAAGCTGCAAATGGCAAGATTGAAAATGGAAGCTGAGGAGGAGAGGGCTGAGGCTGAAAGAGCCTTAGCAGAGATTAAACTACTTCTGGCAAATGAATTGAGTCTAAAAGAGCTGGAGATCAAGGCCAGGCAGGCAGAATCCAACAGTGATGGCAGCAGCATACATGCAGTACTTGATGGAGACAAACATTTCTGTATACCCAAGGATCTGGTGCCAATTATGTGGTGGGAGACACATTGATGATGGTTTTGCACTCAAAATACACAGGCTTTCTGAGGAGCATGGGGGGGGGTCTGTGAAACCCATGCCTATACATGGGAGGGACACACTTCTCACATTAGAGGTTAGGAACCAAGACAAGTACACTCCTATGAATGCCATTTTGATTGTCAAATTTGGGCTGACTCCTGAAGAGTATTATCAAGGATTCAGGGACAGCCAGAAGCTCTCCAACCAATCCTGGGTGAACGTCATTGATTACAGCAGTAAGGCACTGAATGGCTGGGTGGAGGCAGCAAAGTTAATAATTTTGATGGGTTGCATCATTTGATCATGAGAGAACACTGCTCAATATCTGTTTTACAGAGTTGCACCAGCACCTAGTTGACAGTAAGCTGATTGAACCCAGGAAGCTTGCTGAGGAGTCGGACCTCTGGGCAAGCACCAGAGTGTCCAAAAAAGTATCTGGGGGGGGGGGACACACACCTACAAAGGTGGTCAGGGTTCCTAACAGAAGAAAGGGGGGGAACTTACAAACAAGCAGTTCTCAAAAGGCCCCCAAAGAAATTCCTAAGGGAGTATTGGTAACTAGTCCCAGTCTGATCCAAAGAAGAAAGGGTTCCTTGACCAAACAACAGGGAGGTTTGCTCCCAAATGTATATATAGTGCTATAAATATGGTCACTCTAAGAGTGACTCCTAATGTCCCAAGAGGGCATAACCCCCAACAGATGGGCAGGCACCTGGGTTGGCAAGTGTAGTGCTTAGGGAGGAGGTAGTCCCAGATAGTTTTGGGGAACAGATAGAGGTAGCCCTAGTATCCCTGGGTGATAGAGAAATGGTGCCAAACGTCCACATGCCTGCAAATATTTCAAAGTATAGGCAGTGGGTTACCATCAATTAGCAACGGGTGGAGGCTCTGTGAGGCACAGGAGCCAGCATGACAAGTGTCAGCTGGTTTCTGCAGAGCAGATCCTACCAAACACATTTCGCCAAGTCATAGTCGCCAACAATCGCGAGAGCCATCTTCCGGTGGCTGTGGTTCCCTTTGAGTGGGGGGGGTCTCAGGTTCTCTGAAGTTGCTATGAGCCTTGCCATGCCTGTTGATTGTCTGTTAGGCAATGACCTTGAGCACACAACCTGAAGGGAGGTAGAGCTCAGGTCTCACTTGGAGATGATGGGATTGCCTGACTGGGTCTGTATGACCACACAAGCCTAACAATAAAGGCAAGCAAGTTTCAGATTGGGCAGGTTTCCATGGAGTACTTGGGACACCTGGGAGGTGCAGGCAAGGTATATCCCCTCTTGGTCAAGATTGAAGCTATCATTGCCTGGTAACCACCTAAAGCCCAAATAGAAGTGAGAGCCTTCTTATGCCTCACAGGCTACTACAGACATTTTGTTAAAGGCTATGGCACCACTGTAGCCCCCTTAACTGAGCTGACTTTTAAGAAGCAGCCCAGATTGGAGATCTGGACAGGGGCTTTTCCGAAAGCCTTTGACTCTCAAGGAAGCCATGTGCACAGCACCTGTGCTCAGGGCCCCTGACTTCTCCAAGGAATTCATTGTGCAGACATATACTTTGGAGTATGCCATGGGGCAGTGTTAACACAGCTGAATGAGGAGAACCTAGACCAACCGGTAGATTTCATTAGCCGGAGGTTACCTCTACAGCAGCAGAGGTGGAGTGTCATTTAAAGCAAAGCTTTTGCTGTGGTCTGGACACTGAAGAAGTTGAGACTATACCAGTTTGGGACTCCCTTCCTGGTTCAAATAGACCACAGACCCCTCAGACAATTCATACATATGAGTGTTGAAAATCCCAAACTGTTCAGGTGGTCCATCTGCCTACAGGGAAGGGATTTTACAGTGGAAAATCGCCTGGGGTCAGACCGCACCTATGCCGACGGCCATTCCAGATTCTTCCACCTTAGTGAAGAGAGCTTCCAAGGGGTTGGGCAGCTCTCACCACTTTCAGCTGCGGGATACATGTTAAACCTTCCAGCTTTAGGGTGGTCTTCCCCCAACTTCTTGTCTGCCTCCCTCCATTTTTCTGACCTCATTTTTGCTGGTTTTAGGACTCTGCTTACTTTACCACTGCTGACCAGTGCTAAACTGCTTGTGCTCTCTCTGCTAACATGGTAACATTAGCTTATCCCCAATTGGCATATTTAATTTACTTTTAAGTCCCTAGTAAAGTACACTACATGTGCCCAGGACCTGTAAATTAAATGCTACTAGTGGTATCCCAGTCCTGCCTCTGCAGAGCCTGTGTGTGCAGTTTCACACTGTCATGTCGACCTGGCAAGTAAACCCTTTTGCCAAGCCTAAGTCCTTCCTTTTTATACATAAAGGTCACTCCTAAAGTGGGTGCTGTATAACCTACAGGGCAAGGTGGAGTGTATTTACAAGGCAGGACATGAACTTTTAAGCTTTACTGGTCCAATTCACAAAGAAAAAGTTAGACCAAAAGCCTAACTTTAGACCTGAAGTGTAAGTTTGGACCTAAAGTCTATCTTAGACCAAAAGTCTAACTTTATAAAATTTAGGTATTTGCAAAGGTAAGTTACTACTAGTAAGTTTACTACTAGTAAACTTACTAGTAGTAAAGTTACTAGTAGTAACTTAACTTTGTGAATACCGAAAAGTAGTAAAGTAGACTTTCGGTCTATGAAAGACTATTGGTCTTAACTTAGACTTCAGATTATATAGTTAGACTTCAGGTGTAAAGTTAGAATTCAAGAATAAAGTTAGACTTTAGGTCTATTGGACTTCAGGAGTAAAGATAGACTTTTGCTCTAACTGTACCTTTGTGAATCGGGCCCTACATGACATGGTAGTGAAAAACTCACAATTTCGATTTTCACTACTACAAGGCCTATCTCTCCCATAGGTTAACATTGGAATTACCTTATTAAGTCTTTTAAGTGTAAATCCCAATTGTGAAGAGATAGTCTTTTCAAGTTTAGTGTCACTGAACTCATATTTTAAAATCACAACTTATGGTCAAGTTGGATTTTAAATCTCAGTTTAGCAAATGCCACTTTTAGGAAGTTGGCATTTACTTACTTTAGCCATTGAGTGCCTTCTGCATATGTCTGGAATACACGTCTGGGGGTGGGGGAGGTGACAGCTGGATTCCTGCAATCCCTCTAGACAGTCACACACAAAAGAAGGATAGGGGTGTCCGAGTGGTCATTTGCATGCAGATGGGCCATCCTGAGCAGGATGGGAGGGAGGAGCTGACACACCTGAAAGGGCTTTGTCTTGTCCCCACACAAAGGATTCATTACTTCCCTGCAATGTGTCTGGAGCCAGGGCAGGAAGGTAGAGCCTCTGTGCACATCAAATTTGTCTTTGAAGTCTCCCCCACTTCAAAGGCACCACTGGGTATAAGTACTGGACCTCTGGCAGTACAAAATCAGTACACTTATGGACCTGTGACTACTCTGCCAGGAAGAAGAGGATCTGCTATTTTGCTCAAGGACTTCCACTCTGCTGGAACTGCTGTTTTCTGAACTCTTGACTTGCTGTTTTGCCCTGCTGCTCTGTCCCTGCAAGGGGGAGAAGGACTGGACCTGCATCACTTGAACCCAGTGTGAGTCCAAGGGCCTCCTGTTGCCTAAGTCTCAGGGACACAAACGACTTAGAACCATCCTGTTCCAACCCTTGGGCTCATCTGCTTGTGAGTCTGTCCTGCCAAGTGTTGCCACCTCAGTCCTGGACCATTGGAAGTGGACCTAAGAGTTTGCTCCAGTTGAACAAATGAATCATCTGCTGCGAGAGCAGAATCGCCACATCGCTGCTGTTGTGGGACCCGGTGTGGCGCATCACATTCGGAACAGCTGCATTACATTCGGAACCACCGTATCAGAAACGAAGCATCACTGCTACTGCATGGGATATATTGATGCATCACCTGTATAGCATGGAGAAACCCAGCACATTGCATTCAGAACCGCCGTACTTCAGAACCGATGCTTCACTCACGAAACCGACGAATCACAGCACTTGCATGGAGAAATTCGGTGCAACACCTCCACTGCGTGGGGATCACTGACACATCTCACTGTTGCAACCAGGATCAATGTACTTTTGCTCCAGGGCCTGTGTGGGTCCTGTATCCATCCCACACTCCATCGTGGTAGGCTTGAACTCTTGACTTTGTCCCAGTCCCACATGACCAATTGACTCTTCATGTGCTACATGCCTCTATATTTTGCATTTAATCTTTAAAAATGTATATCTCGAGTTCTACTGGATGGATTTTTGTTGTTCTGTTCTTGTTTTATTTATAAAATAATAATCTATTTTTCTAAGCAGGTGTGGAGTTTTTTTGTCATGTTTTCACTGTGTTGTTGTATGAAGTGTTGCACAAATACTTCACAAATTGCCCCTTAAGTTAGGCCTGACTGCTCTGTGCCAAAACACCAGAGGGTGAGCACAGGATAAATTAGGTTGTGTTGTGACGTACCCTGACTAGCATTGTGGTTCCAGCTTGGACAGAGTGCATACCTCTGCCACCCAGAAACCCTAATTTCGAACACTTCTGGAGATACTGTGCCTGCGCAAGCTCTAAGTACGCAAGCAGACAATAACCCTGCTTTTTTTTATAAAAGCACTATTTTGCTGTTTGTGTAAGCAGATCATGTTTTCATCTGAGACAAGCAGGTCTGCCCAGGACAAGCTTGTCCAAGATCACAAGTGGAGTTGATTTTTTTAAGCAGTTTTTTCCCTCAAATTAGTCTCTTTTGTTTTCAAGGTGATGTTATTGGTGTTTGTTTAACACCTCAAGTTGTATGTCTTTGTACTACTGTACTAAAAAAACAGAAAATACAAAAACTCAAAGTTATTTGAAAACACAAACTTTTCTATAGTTGTTCAAAACTGTTCAAAGAAACAGCTCTTTTTAAAGCTTCTCTCTACTTTCATGATCTATGTTGTTTGTACTATGTTTCCCTTTTTTTGCCTTCCTAAAATCTCTCATGGGACTCTTGCGAGAGCCACAGAAGCCCAGTATGATCTGCAGATTTTGAAGGAGTTCGTAAGAGCCAAGCAGGCAATCCTTCACATGCAGTCCGAGGGGGCAGTGCTTCCTGGTTTTCTCTTGCAAGCCTCCTACGAGATCGTACTTTTTACAATGGATTTTGCCTTTTCACTGAATATATCCTGATATAGTATGTATAATTTATATACATCAGAATAGTAACAGTGTGCTTAGTTTAATAAAATGCAATCCATCATATAATTCTGGGGAAAAACCCATATGTTTTATGTGCATGAGACCAACATTGGTACGTACCACACACTGATTCTCATTTGTTTACTTTAAGTCCATTTATTATTTTTAGAAAAACTTCAATCACACTTTCCTTTATTACAGTACTTATGCCTTATAGTCCTCATTAGTAGGGTGTGGAGAGAAAGTAGACATTCAAATGAGACCTTTTCACAGTATACCAGCAGTGCCTCATAGGGTCTAAAGAGACACTGTGAGCTCACTGACTCCTCCCCACAGCCTAACAACTGTGTATAGTAGACTACAGAGAGAGACTTGCCTCTCCAGTGAGACCTTGCATGAAGGTAAGCAGTGTGTAGAGTAAGGTGTAAGGAGACACTGCCTCTCCACTCACACCTTTACCCATGCTCAGTAGTTTGCATAGTATGGTGGAAAAGGTATTCAGCTCACATTTAAGACTTCGCTATTCCATAATAAGTATAACAAGTACTGGCCTCTCCACTGAAACCTCTCCCCAGGGAAATAACCATATATATGAGAGTGTGGGAATGGATTTGACTGCCCGGTCACAGCTCTACCCAGCAGGACAGATATGTACATTAGTGCGTAGGGAAACATTGTCATCTCCACTAAAACCTATCTCCAGGACAACATGGATGTGCAGTATGGTGTGGGCAAGAGATGGCCTCTGTACTGACAGCTCTCCTTACAGCAACAGCAGTATGCAGTGCTGTCTGGGAATGGAGTGAGCTGTTCACTAACACATCTTACCAGGTTGAGATGTGTCTGTAGTAGGGCTTAAGCAAAATGCATCTTGCTGCTCATACCTCTTCTCATGCTGACAGGTGTGCATAGTAGACTGTGGGGCGGAAGTGCCTTGTTTGCTGGCACATATCTCTTGCATGAACTCTTCATAGTACAGCGTGGGGAGAGACTGGTCCCTCTCCTGTAACCTGTGTCTTAGATGACGGGTGTGCAGATTAGGCTGTCAAAATGAGTTTATCTCTCTGGTCACAGCTCTTCCCAGCATGACAGATATACAAGTAAGGTGTGGGGATGAAAATACCTCTATGCTGAGAAGTCTGTCTTTCCTAACAACTATAGAGACTATGATGTGTACACACACTGTACTGACAGCTGAAAAACATCTCCCAAAATTAATATTTGTGCAAAGTAGGCTGTGGTTAGTAGGGTATAGAAATGGAGTATCCTCTCTGCTGAGAACTGTGTCTTGGTTGATTGGTGTGGACAGCTGAATGTGGAGAAACACTCACCTCTTCCGCAGACCTCTCCCCATGGGGACAAGGAGGTGTAGTAGGGGGTGCACAGGGACAAACCTCTCCACTGAAACTTCTCTCCAGAGTCACAAGCACATACAGTAACATGTGCAAAAGAACTGCCCTCTCCAGTATTGCATCTCCGCCAGCTGATAGCAGTGTGTGGTAGAATATGAGGAAGAACTGGCCTCACTGCCAAAACCTCTCTCTTGTATGAGAGGTCTGTATACTACAGTGAGCACAAGGACTGATCTTTCTAGTGAGACCTCATTGTTGCATGAAAAGTCACCATAGTTGAGTAGTCAAATAATTGGCTTCTCCATTTACAATTCTCTGCAGCATGAAAGATGCTCATACTAAAGTATAGATATATATAAATATATATGCAGGAACACTTCTGCACTCACTGAAGATGGAACTGCCAGGTTTAGACAATATTACAATACTGTAATAAAATTTAGATCTATAACAACTATTAAGCGTACAAATCAGTCGAACCTTTAAAATTCTATTACAAAAAATGTAACACCGTTACAAAACTACAAAAATAACAACAACTACATTAACAAACTATCCCAATAATTATAAAAACAAATAAAATAACCAACTTTACTAATTTATAATGTCTTTATCACATTATGATGAGCAGCCCGGTGTAGCTGCACCACCTCAGCCCAGCAAAGAGTCTTAGGAATGGAAGTTTGCTGTTTTGAGGCCAGCTAGCAAAAATATTTCAGCAAAGTTTCTCATGCATAACATTTTTCAAAGAAGTTCACAAAGGCTAGCTCAGGCAAAGTTAGCTCATGAAGCTGAACTGCAGAGCTCTTCATGTGCTTACACATCTTTTCAACCTGGATACACTGTGTGTTCAGGTACTCACTGCTGAAAAAGGAAATAATCCTGCTTGTCTTAACAAAGCAAATTTTTGCTGCTTATAAAGCAAATAATTATTTCCTCAGAGACAAGTATACCTACACAGCACAAGCTTGTGCAAGTTCACAAATGTTCCCCTATGCAATACAAACATTATCACTTCTCCAATTAATAGTTTTTTCCTCACTTTCCACAGAGTAATTATTTCGTGTTTTTTTCAAAATTGAACAAGACTTCTTTTTCTCCTTCATATATTTTCTCACATGGTAATTTTCTTGTTCACAACTTCTGTTTTCCATTTTCTTCCTACAAAAAGAGACACTAACCAAAACATTTAAACATTACATACTAGTCAATAAATCATAACAGTCATTCTTCACTATATTCTGTAAAGCTTTCTACATCTTTCACCCACAATCACATACTTATATCTAGTGTACCACTAACTTGTTATTCCTTTCGCCAGAATTTTTTTTTCACAAATAAATTAGAACATGCTATCAATATTGATTTTATAAACATTTATAAAGTAACACATTCCAATTGAGACACCTTTGCTAACACTGAGCATGGTGTTTTCTTCCAGAATTTGCAATAATACCACTCAAACATCTCATAGTGCTAAAGTGTATGTAGAGTGAGGTTCATAAAAACACTAGGGCTTGCATTAACATATTCCACATTCTTTGTTTTATAATTTAAGAAACACTACTTCCTTTACCTACAAGTAAATTCAGTTGGAACACTTCATTTTGCAACACAATCTGCATACATGGTGATGTTGCTCTACATTCTAATGTCTATCTCTCAAAAGCTATAGAAAGAGATCTACACCTCTCCAAACAGCTTTTCACTCTGTACACATGCTGTAGAATATGTTTATCAACTTTAGTACACTTACTGACACTTCACAGCAATGTTTATAAAATATATTATTAATTACCTGAACTTATAGTTCTTCCTTAAATACAGATGAAAAAAACTGTCTTTTTCAGCTCCAACTAAATTCACTTCTGCTGAGCACAACTCAAACAGTCTTCCTTCTACTCCAAAGCACCAATAACAAACTGAGCTATCTCTGTTTCTGCACCCAATCACATCACAGCATTTCTTCAACCATGTAATAAGAATGGTAACTATTAGTTGAGCCTAGGGCCTTATTTCTTACTTCTCTCCATATAATCTCATGATACTCACATGGGATAGTAAAACACCTCGTGGCAGGCCCAGTAACTACCCATGCGAATCTCGCGAGATGCTTGCGAGATTGAACAAACCCAATGCAGCAAGCTTCAATCCCTGAAGCTTGCATGCTACTCTTGTGGGATTGCAATACAATTGTAGGACAATAGTAGCATATGGAAGGGACTGGCCTCCCCCCTGAGAACCTGCTCTTGAATAATAGTTGTGCATACTAGGGAGTGAGCGAGGACTACCCTCTCCTTTCAAAGCTCTCTCTTGAATTACAGGTATGCATAGTAGTGTGTGGGGGGTACTGTCCTCTACTTTCAGACCTCTCTCTCTCAGATGATTGGTGTGCATAGTATATTTTATGGATGGTTTTCTCACTGCAAAACAGCTCCACACCCATCCAAGATTGGCTCAAGCACCTAGACGCACTCAGTTGCAAACCTACCATCATTGAATCCACAAAATCCCTTGGAATAACACTGGACAAGAGTCTAAACATGAGATCTCACATCAGTGCTACCACACGCAGTGCGGCATTCCAACTCAGATTACTGAAGAAATGGAAACCATTTCTACCACCTTCAGACTTAAAACAAGCAATACAATCACTTGTGGTCTCCAGAATATAAAACGGCGCGGCGGCCCTGTCAGGTCTACCCAAAGCGAGTACAGCTCCACACAAAACTACTCTTAAAGCTGCAGCAAGACTGGTAACAGGAACTAGTGCTTTGACCACATCACCCCATCGCTTAGGTATCTAGGCTGGCTTCCCCTCGAGGCAAGAACGCAATTGAAAATTGCCTGCCTCACTCACAAAGCACTACATTTTAATGAACCAAGTTACCTGGCAGAAAATATTTCGAATCTCCGGTGGCAGCCTCTGCCTACGAAGTGCTAACTCTCTCAGGCTGGAACCTCCTAGATTCAGAAAACAAAAAATGTACACACGCTCCTTCTCAGGGGCGGCGCCAAGCATCTGGAACTCCTTACCACCCGTGGTGCGTTCAAACCCATTGACCCACTTTTGCAAAAAAGAGGTGAAAAAGATCCTAATGAATAGATTCCTTGCATAGACTCTCAGAGATGACCACCCCAGGGCGCAAAGGATGTTCCTATGGTAGCAATCTCGAGTTTGGTCAGAAGCACATAGTTTACAGGAGAACCAGTGGAAACACTGCTACCCTGGGTACCTGGATCTGAATAGTTTGGAGCAGCAGCAAATACCCACCATAAAGATGCTACATCAATGTGGACTAATGGAATAGTAATGGAATGACAGTTGTTTAATGTGATATCTGTTGCAACGGCCTATTGTGGCTCTTTACTTTTGATGTACCTGTCTATACCTATCATTTTGTTCATTCAACCCTTGGATCATGTGTGCGCTATATAAAACACTCTAAAATAAAAAATAAAAAGAATGGATAGACTGACCTCTATTTTCAGATCTCTGTCTCAGATAATGAGTGAGCATAATATTGTGTGATGAAGGGCTGCCCTCTCCTTCCAGGACTCTTTCTCAGTTAACTAATGTGCATAGTAGTGTGTGTAGATGGACTGGCCTCTCCTTTCAGATTCTCTCTAAGATGACGGGTTACATAGTAAGGTGTGTGGAGTGAAAGGCCTCTCATTCCAGACATCTTTCTCAGACAACGGGTATGCGTAGTAGGGTATGTGGAGAGAGACTGGCCTCTCTGCTAAGACCTCTCGCTCAGAAGACAGGTGTGCATAGTAGTGAGTGGAGAGGGAATGCTGTTTCCAGTGAGACTATTTCTCAGATGACAGGTGTGTATATTCAGGTGTATATAGGTGCTGGCCTTTCCTTTCAGATCTCTTCCTCAGATGACAGGTATGTGTAGTAGGATATGTACATGGACTGCACGCTCCTTTAAGACCTCTCTCTCAGATGACGGGTGTGCATAGTAGCATGTTATGTTATGTTATGTTAAGTACTCTTATAACGCGCAACAGCTACTCCGAAGAGTGTCCCGGCGCGGGTCCAAGAGGAGTCCCTAAACAACACACTGGTAACTATGGAAATAAATGAGTTTTCAAGAGTTTCTTGAAGGCCAGCGGGTCCTGAGTATTACGTAATAGAAACGGAAGGGCATTCCATGCCTGGGCAGCCTTAACAGCCAAAGAGCAGCCACCCAGCCTATGGCGGGAGAAGCGGGGGACCCTAGCAAGAAGAAGGGCAGAGGAACGCAGTTGTCTTGATGGGACATAAAAGGTAAACCGCTTCTGTAAATAGACGGGTCCAAGACCGTATAGGGCACGGTGGGCAATGACCAGGGATTTAAATTTGACTCGGTCCGCCACGGGTAGCCAATGGAGAGCGCGAAGATGTTCACGCACACTGCTCCTCTTCGCAATTCCCAGGAGCAGCCTAGCGGCCGCATTTTGAATAACCTGGAGTCTATTCAGAGAGTAGCCGGGGATGCCGAAGTACTGCGCATTAGCGTAGTCCAATCGAGAGAGGATCAAGGCACGGATAACCGTCTCTTTGGCAGACCTGGGGAGGAGTGGCAAAAAGCTCCTGAGTGTTTTGAGAAGGCCAAAACAGCTACCTGAGAGCTTTTTCACCTGAGCAGAAAAGGAGAGGTTACCCTCAAACCATACTCCAAGGTTTTTAGCGGATTGCCCATTGGGCATGAGTACATGGAGTGGACTATCCTTACAGACCTCTCTTTCAGATGATGGGTACGCATATTAGGTGAGTACATGGAGTGTCCTCTCCTGTCAGACCTCTCTCTCAGATGACGGGTTAGCGTAGTAAGGTGTGTGCATGGACTGGCCTCTCCTGTGAGACATCTCAGATGATGGACGTTTGTAGTAGTGTGTGGAGAGGCACTGCCCTCTCGTGTCAGACCTCTCTCTCAGATGATTTGTGTGTGTAGCAAGGTGTGGGGAGTGACAGGCCTCTGCTTTCAGGCCTCGTTCTCAGATGATGTATGACCATAGTAGGCTGTATGGATAGATTGGCCTCTACTTTCAGATCTCTGTATCAGATAATGGGTGTGCATAGCAGTGTGTATGGAGGGACTGCTCCCTCCTTCCAGACCTCTTTCTCAGAAGACGGGTGTGCATAGTAGGGTGGGAGAAAAGACACTGGCCTCTCCACTTGGACCTCTCTCTCAGATGAGGGGTGTGCGCAGTAGTGAGTAGAGAGGGACTGCCCTTTCCTATCAGGCCTCTCTCACAGATAACGGTGTGCCTATTATGATGTGTACATGGTCTGGCCTTTCCTGTCCGACCTCTCTCTCAGATGATGGGTGTGCATAGTAGAGTGTGTGGATGGACTGGCCTCTCCTTTGAGACCTCTCTCTCAGATGACGGGTGTTCATAGTAGGGTTTACTGGGATGGACTGACCTCTCCTTTGAGACCTCTTGCTCAGATGACGGGTGTGAGTAGTAGTGAGTAGGGAGGGACTAGCCTCTCTGCTGATACCTCTCTCTCAGATGAAGGGTGTGCACTGTAGGCGTGTAGGCATGGACTGCCCTCTCCTTTCACACCTCTCTCTCAGATGACAGGTGTGCATAGAAGAGTGTGTAGATAGATTGGCCGCTCCTTTGAGATCTCTCTCACAGATGACAGATGTGCATATGGGGAGTGACAGCTTTCTCCTGTCAGAACTCTCTCTCAGACGACGGGTGTGAGTAGTAGAATGTGTGGAAAAAGACTGGCCCCTCCACTGAGACCTCTCTCTTGGATGACGGGTGTGCATAGTAGGGTGTGGGAAGAGCCTTAACTCTACTCATAATTCTGGTAGACTCTGATAAACACCATCTCCAGTAAGATTTATTCCTTCAGTTGCAAGTGTGCATACCAGAGTGTATTCAAACCTCACCTACTCCTTCCTACTTTTCACGATCCCAAAAGAATTAACCTTCTAATCATCACAGTACTTATCTCTTATACACTTCCTCTTTAAAACAAGGACCACAAAATGCATTCCTACTAATAGAGTGTACTGAGAACTCATCTACTTCTTTTCGGTATTCACAATCCTGCGAGAGTCCCGCAAGATCATAAAAATTTGTTAAAAACAATATATATTTATTTTTCTCACAGTAGATATCCTTTCAACACCTCCTCTATGAATCTAGGGGGACCACATGAGTTTCTGATGCCCCCTTATATAGTTTTTTAGTTCATTTCCACAACACCTCCAATTTTTCCCAGTAAACAGTAATGGCGGCCATTTTATTTCTAAAATTCCAACAGCCAACCAATCAGTCATGTCATTTCAGATGTCACGAGTGATGTCACTGACCATGTCATGAGTGATGTAATATGTGAGGTCATAAGCAGTGCATTGCAGGGATATATGTTATAGTTAGCTCACCTAACTATAACTGCTGAATTTCTCTAGTTTTGTACTAGAGAAATTTTAGCCTACTTATAATGTCCCTGTAACCTTTGTTTTTTTTTTAATGAATTTCGAAGTTTTTTTAATTTCTATTTCCTAACTATAACGTCCCTGTAACCTTTTGTTTTTTCAGTGAATTTCTAAGGCTTTTTAAATTCTATTTCCTAAGTGTAACCACTAACCTTTGACACTAAGGGGGATATTCACAAGAACGTGCGATAAACATCGCCAAAATAGGCTAACGCAATTTTTCATATCGCCGTCTATCGCGGGAAAATAACTCTGTGTCAACGTCGTATTCCCAACATGGCGGTAACATGCAATAGTTTCCCGATAACGCCTCAAATGTCCGCGATACAACTACCGCGACGGCGATAAAAAGGAAACCCGCACGTGAAAAAGTTGCGATGGGCCCAACTGCGATAAAAATCCAGTGAAAAGCAGCGCCAGGCCCGCAAGTCCCACAAGTAAGGTGGGAACAATCACTATAAAAGCGTCAAAAATAAAATACAAATAAAACACAAACAACTGCGAAGCACCATGGAGGTAGACGGAGCAAGCACAGAGGACAACCCGAACCCCACAAGCCCCACCGAGGACCAGCCTGGGACCTCGGGGTCAGGGAAAGGCAAGGAGAAGAAGAAGAGGAAGACGCGGTTCAGTCCGCAGGAAAACAGGATCCTGATTACGGAGGTGACAGAACACCATCAACAACTGTTCGTCACCTCCACTGTGTAATTGGCAACAAAAAATGGAATGTGGCAGTCCATCGTGGACAAGGAGAATGCAGTCGGAGTGCTGAGGAGGACAATGGAAGAGGTCAAGAGGCGCTGGAATGATGTGAAGCGCAAAACCAAGCTGAAACTCGCCAACAACCTCAAAGCAGCAATGCAGACTGGGGGTGGGAGTCCTGCGCCACAGGAGGAGCTGGATGAGATGGAGGAAATGGTGTCCACAGTCATCAGTGAGGAGGCGGTGGCAGGAGTCGGAGGACCGGACACTGCTCAACATGACCTGACACAACAGCAACAGGGTGAGTAACCACCAGGGACTGGGGGGATGGGGGGAGATGGGGACAATAGCACACATGCACAAGTAAGTACAGCACATCTACAGACAAACTATGCCCAAGAGTCACAACTCCGACCAAGAGCCCAATTTACCCAAGTCTGCAACAGCTCAGCACTGTATAAGCACAGAAGTGAAAGGCACACCGCCTGAAAGGGATAAGGGCCAGCCAAATCAGAGCTGAAGGGGCAAATCACCCACAATACAGCACACACACATAAAACTCAGAGCACCTCAACATTTACAACAAAGTGGACCAAACTGCAACACTTTCACAACAGAACAGAGGACACAACTGCTGCCGCTTGTGTGTAGAAAATGGCCATTCACATTTGGCATAGCAGGAAACTGTGAGATGATAATGGACAAATACAACCTCACATCCGTGATGGTGCGGAAATGTCAACTGTCCAGCATTAAATAGGCATCTCCGCACAAACAGTCACAATGTACATTGACATGCAGTCTGTTTGTAAACTTGGCCAATGCGTCAAAATACATGTGAACACAATGTCAAACTGCATCTCCCCTTCACATTGCAGAGGGAGAATCATCACCTCCTGCAGAGCAGACCGTACTCCTCATCACCGATGATGAAGAGGACCTACACACCATCGACCCTGATGCCCTCCAACAGCTCATGGACACCCTCAGCACCCCACCCCCAGGAGCAGGGCAGCCCAGCTGCATCGAGGCGAACCCACCCTCTGCACAGACCACACAGCAGGAAGCACCCACCACCACGGCCGTCTCCCAGGATCCCCACGAGCAACACATGGCATTCCAACGCTGTGTGTCGCAGGGCCAGAAGGGGACGGCAGAGGAGGTGCGGGTGGGGTTCGACCTCATGGCAGCCAAACTAGATGCCATACGTGGGTGTCCAAGTCCCATCAGGGACCACCTACAGGCCCTAACGGACACCCACAGTCCGCTCCATGGTCTCCAACAATCCATGGCTGACATCGCCAGAGTCATGACTTGTAGACAAGAACAACTGTCTAGTCAGAGTGGCTCCAGCGATCTCAGCCGTGAGTTGGCCAACATGGAGAGGAACATGGAGAACATGGAGCAGATGCAGGCGGGAAGAATGGCTGCCACGGCTGCACACCAGCGAGATGTAGCAGGGATCTACCATGCCCTGCAGATCCTCATCATGGCAGTGCTGCCACAAGGCCTGGCCCAGATGAATTCTGCTGCCACTACTCCCTTCGCATCACCGCCCCCTGATGTGTCAGTGGCTCACAATGCGGCTGACAATCCACCTCTGGCCCCTGATGTGTCACTGCCACACAGTGCTGCAGACAAAACACCACCACCCACATTTGAGGCACATCACACATAGGAGGACGATGATGAGGATGAATCTGCCGTTGGGCTAAGTAGGAAGCAGTAGCATTCATCTCCGCCATATGGCCTCTTTCTGCTTGGTTCTGCCCTCTGCATCATGCCCAGGAATAACACCCTCCACTGTCCCCCTTAACACTCTGCGACAGTCACCTTGGCCCCCGACATGGACTGCTACATTTGTTTAGGCAACCAATGACACAGAAATCAGACTGCGGACTGAACTCCCTCTCCTATGATGTACTTTTCCCTCCCGAAAGGACCCTGGCTGGCCCTCCACGGGGCAACATTGTAAAGTAGTGTGTGCATGACCAGGTACTGGTCCACCTTCACCACTCCACCGAATGTGATTAAGACATTAAAATTCACACAGATGAGTCATGTCCATGATCAAGCAAGTATGAAAGTATGGATGTATGTAGGGGCAGTGATTCCAAACAATGGTGCTCCCTGGGAACTGATTTCAATGCGCATGTATGTCCGTGACCCAGATAGGCAGTGAGATGACTGGGAATGTGTGAACTAGCTGTGGCCTCATTGCTCCAAAACAACAATCTCACTATTTCCAAACTTAGCCCCACGTCAATGTATGAAATAGGGCTATGTATCACAAAGGCAAAGTCAAAGTTATGTGGAAGCCACAGCTCGGAGCAATGATTGGTTTGAGTGTGGAGCGCTTGGACTCCTGGGATGGTCGGTGCGTAAGTGTGAAGGTCATACCATGCAAGTGAACTACGAGCAAGGACTCCTGTGTGTGGGGTGTGTATATGTTGGTCTCTGGTTAGCGCTGTGCGTAGTGTGGGAGCCGTCATCAGCTGCTATGGTATCGCTCAGGGGGTGCCGGGCACATGCATTCCCAAGGTCGGAGGTGCATATGTGCTACCGCCTTCTAGTTCAGACAGAGGGGCTGTCATCCACAATGTTAGTTTGTCATCTGCTTGCATTATGGAAATGTGATGGGGATTGGGTGGGGGGGATGTCACTGCTTCGCCTTCCAGCATGGTTGAACCCTTACCAGCCATGTACGTGCCCTCACGGTCAGTATTGAATGCTCTGATGTAGCAGTGTTGTTTTGCTGCAGTCTGACAGTGATGGGTGCAGGTAGAAGTGAGGAGGCGGTTGACCACTCACCTTGCACCTATTAGCTGGCACTGATCACTACTCTTGATGGATGACGTCCGTGTACACATGTGACCTTTACATGGCACATTTGACCAGGGGACACCTTGGTGTGTTCCACGCAAGGTGGACCTGCTGGCTTCTAGGCTGGTGTGCATCTCCCAATGTTGCTGAGGTGTCCACTGTGTCCACATCCCACTTACGGCCATGTTGTACATGTTGTTGGACTCGACACACAGGGTGTATATTTGCATCAGGCAGGTACATCTCTGACCACAAATGGCACCCTGTTGTCTTTTCCTGAACATCAATGACAGCCTTCATGTCATGTTCATGTACACGTGGGACGCTGATGAGTGGCATGACGTACTACATGTGACACCCTGATATGGCATATCGAATACGTGGCGCCCTAAACAGCCTCTCGGTACAGAGGTGACATACACACCATCACTTCTAGCAAAATATACACGTTAGCACTCAATGTTGCACTTACACCCGTCAGAGTAATGTGCTAATGCAGAGGACTGACATGCACGTGGGGAATGTGTGTTGCTAAGATTTTATTTGCACATGCTGGCCATGTGGTCATCTTGTACTGTGTCATGATTGCTGTGGACAGTCACAATGTGACGTGCTCATGCGAAGAAATTGTTGATGATTGTGTTCCTTCGTGCTATTCCTGTTGCGGCTGCAGTGGGGTGTGGTCCACCTGCATCATCTTCCTCATCATCGTCTGGTGCTTCTGGGACTTGGATCCATGGGGCATTGGTGCGTACACATAGGTTGTGCAATACACAACATGCAGTGATCATCTTGCACACTATTTATGGGCTGTACAAGAGTCTTCCACCAGTGATGTCCAGGCACCTGAAACGTGATTTCAACACGCCAAACGTGCTTTCAACAATGCCCCTGGTGCGTTTGTGGGCCACATTGTACTGCCTCTGGGCCGGGGTGTTCGGGTCTCGGAGGGGTGTCATCATCCACGGGCAGAGTGCATATCCTTGATCACCTGTGAGAGGTCAGTGTTTACTGGTGGTTCTGCATGCTGTGTTGGCAGACATACAAGTTTCGTGGTGTGTGATTTGTGCGACCTTGGGATTCATGTTAGCCATGTATTGCTGCTGGCAAATGTGGTAGGACAATGTGTATTACGTAGCCTCACAGCTGCTCCTCCCTCCCCGAGCCTATTTACTTGAGTGTGCTGCACGGTTGCATCACTTGCACTCCTACGGCACATCATTGTCATGCCTGTCTGCGCATGTCCGCAGGACTGACAGCAAGACTGTAATGTTGGCCGTTGAAGGTGGGCGGCCACATGTGTATAGGCCTATGGTAAGGATAGGGCGGACACAGATGTGGAGTTCTGACCTGGCTGAACTTGCGCTGATATTGAGGCTAGGCCTTCGGTTCAGGCTGCGGCAATGTAGATACACACACAACAGTTGGCATGTATGAGCCGAGACCCCGAGCGGTCTCGCGCTCCTTTATTAATCCATTCGGGCGAGGCCGCCCTCCTGGTGCATGCTACATTGCAACATTGACGATTACAGGCCGGGCGGCGCAGACACTACTACGGAGACACACGCCATAGTCACTTTTGTGGCCAGGCCAGAACTGGACCACGCCCAGAGCCCAGAACTGAACCACGCCCAGAGCCCCGGGCCATTTCTCTGCACTCCTCAAACGCATGCACCGTCACCGCGGCTCTGGGATGTCGTGCGCTTCGGAGTACGTCTCCAGACGATCCACCCAGGGTTACCGGCGGCCTGCCTGGGACGGGGGTGGCCCCCGTGACTGTGAAGGGCTCCAGAGGCGTTACCGAGGACATGCTGTTGGCTACTGGAGGGGGACTTGTGGGGTAGCCCCTCGGGTCAATGACTTGCGGTGCACTGAGTTCAGCCCATCGGAAGAGCTGAGCGGGTGTGCAGCCTGCGATGATGCAGCAGGCCTGGTGGCTGGACGGTGACTTGTGGTGCACTGAGTTAGTGGCACCTGAGGCCCTGCGTCCGGCACGGGCCAACCGCCACGTGGCGATGACTTGAGGTGCACTGAGGTAGGCCCACCGGAAGAGCTGAGCGGATGTGCATCATGCTATAATGCTGGAGGCTGGACGGTGACTTGTAGTGCACTGAGTTCGGGCCACCGGAAGAGCTGAGTGGGTGTGCATCATGCTATGATGCTGGAGGCTGGACTGTGACTTCGGGTGCACTGAGTTCGGCCCACCAGAAGAGCTGAGCGGGTGTGCAGCCTGCAATGATGCAGCAGGCCTGGAGGGGTGGACTGGAAAGGATGTGTCTGTTACTTGCTGTACCGCAGTGTGGTCAGAGGGCAGCAGTAGCCAACTTGCAACTCCGCGGTGCGGTGCCGCTGGGTGCGCTGGGGGCCTGTTGCGCAGAAGCCAGCGATCGGCTGAGGAGGCTGCCAAGCTCGCGGAGCCCGGCCTTGGAGATTGCACCAGCATGTGGTGGGCCCTCTTTGAGAGACTCCGGTGGCGGCAGGTGAGCAGTGAGGCCTGGGTGCGCAGGGGCGGGCATTCACCGCTGGGCTGGGTTGCAGCAGGCACACAGGTTCGTAAGGCACCACCGGTCACGACGGCGGCCTCGTGGCAGGGTGAGGGACGCTGCCCTGGCAGACACGCCACTGCAGGCGATGACGAGATGTGCGCCGGGTGGAGTGGGACGTAGCCACCTCGTTGCTGGTGTGACTTTGCCCGTTGTAGGTGGTCGGCCATGTGTGTGTAGGCCTATGGCCAGGGTATGGCGGACACAGAGCCACACGCAGTAGTTACTTCGGTGGCCGTCCTGGATGTGAACCACTCCCTGAGCCCCGCCCTATTTAGTCACTCCCCTACGCTGGACTGGCGTGCACTGGCCCTGCCCACTACGCTTACGCTTACAGGGGGACCGACATGGCTACTTGTCCAAGGTGTTCCCCACTGCCTGTGATGACATGGTTGCGTCCACTGTCCACAACACTACAGACTCCAGCAGTATGTGTCCACATGGACATGTCTGTGCTCTGCATACTCAAGACTGTCCAGCACATCACCGCCACACTTGGCATTGTGTACATTGCTATTCATAGGTCCATTGCCTCCTTCGCACAATCATGGTTCCCACCTCTCCCCACATTCTGCAAATGTATGGCAGAGGGGCTATGCCTTAGTGTATGGTTTGTCCACATTTCTGGCCCCTCTTACAATGGTTACTTGTGTTATCATGTCTGGCAGGTGTGCATGTTGTTTGGCATGTTGAATGTGATTTTGTTACGTGTCCATTCCCACAGTTGTGCGTTGTGTGATTGTGGAATTGAGGTGTGTGGTGTGTTCTGTTGGTACTTACCAACGGGCAGTCCATTTCCATAGGTGCCATCCTGGAAGCGCTGGTTGATGATGGACTGTCGGAAGATGTATGAATCATGCACACTGCCTGGGAAGTTGGCGACAACATTGGTGAACAGTCCCCGGTGGTCCACTATTGCCTGCACATTGATGGAATGCATGTGCTTCCTGTTGCAGTAATTGTGTGCAGTGTCGGCAGGGGGCACAAGTAGGACATGTGTGCAGTCGATTGCCCCCAACACGTGCGGGAATCCAGCTATGACGTAGAAGCCTTGCTTGGTCTCCAGTTGTTCCTGCGCAGTGTGGGGGAAGTGAAGGTGCTGGGGTATGAAACTGATTTATGGCATCCAGGACAGGTGTGATGGCCTTTGATAGGGCTGACTGTGAGACTCCTCCAACTCTGGCAGTTGTTGGTTGGAAGGTACCAGAGGCCAACAGGTGCAGCACTGCCAGCAGCTTTGTCTGCGGAGGGATGTTGGTTGTCCGCTGTGTTGGAACCGTCAGCCTGTGGGAAATGTGGGTCAGGATGCGGTGGATGGTTGTCCTTTTGAGCCTGTAGTGGGCAGTGACATCCTCTGGCATTAAATCTGTGAGGCTGATTCATTTTCGGAAGGTCCGCTGTCTTGTTCTGCGCTGCCTCAGTGGTGGTACTGGGGGGGTGGTGGTCCTGGGGGTGGTGGCGGTGGGTGTTGTGGCCCTCTTGGGTCTCCAAGCTGCATGATTAGTAGCTCCATGGCATCTGTTGGTCTTCAGATGTGACTCTGGCCTGGGCTCCCTTTGTACTGCAGGTTTTCGTCCTACTTAAGACCAGTAAAAAGCAGGTGTTAAGTCCCTGCTGCTAACGCGCCTTATTGCCTGTTTTTGTCCTTCATCGCAGATCTGGCTGGTCTTTGAGAATATCGCGAAGTGGTGTTTTTGTGTGTTTTTGCACGGGAACGCCTACTCTGCATATCATTAGCGTTAATTGTCGCTCTCATCCGTGGTGATGTGTTTTGCGGCAGCTATTGCAGGAAAACTGGCGATGTCGGCAGTTTGCACCAGCTTGCGAATAGGGCGATAAGTCTATCGCCACTTATGCAGCGCTAAAGTGCCGATAAATCGGCAATGACTCCTTGAGAATATGCCCCTAAGTGTATGAGAGTGCATCAGCCTCTGAGTGGATCTCTGAGTGAATCTCTGAGTGAGTGCATCAGTGTCTAAGTGGGTCTCTGAGTGGCCGTGTCAGTCTGTGAGTGAGTCTGCCACTGGGTGCATCAGTGTTTCAGTAGTCTCTCAGTCAGTGTCTGATTCTCTAATGTGACACAATACGCCACTGGGTGGGATTTTGCAGCTGGGTGTATTTGGAAGGACTTCCTTCGGGATTATCTGTGCTGAGCGTTTTGATATCTGCAAAAACCTAAGTTGCATTCTCGTAGTAGGTCGTATATATTTTTTATATTTTTGGTTTATATTGAACATATATGAAAAGTATATGACCTTACCTGAATTACACCATGCATCTAAGAACATAGTAGTAAATGTATGTAGTATGTCTTTTCTTGTTATGAGGACATGTGGTTTATAGGTTACACTCACACCAATCATGTTTATGGCTTTTGCCGAAGAGCGTTCCGGTCAAAACGCGCAAAGCTAAATAAACTTTACATGGCTTGAACCTTCTGGAGTGCGAGATTCTTTTCCTGTGTGGACCGCTGTACGCAGGGGACTTCTGTGTTATTGTTAGTGAACCCTGCTCACCGCTCTCTCGCACTGACTCTGCAAGGTTGATGTGGTCGGAGGACAGCAGAGAAACTGCAATATATATATATATATATATATATATATATATATATAACGTCTCTCTATTGAAATATTTTTTATAATGTAAAAATACATCATGTCTAAAATTAATAAAAACTCATACCTCCCATCACATTTTAAACCCACTAGTATCATACCTGAATTAACATCTCAATGCTCATCTATTTCAGCCTGCTCCTGGGGAAAGGCTTTAAATTCAACAGCTCCTACTCCAACAAAATGGCATTCAGGAATGCCTCAATTACGACTAGAATACAATACGTTAGCTCTCTAGTTGTTCATTAGAAGCAGGTGATTACTAGGGAGATAGCTGATAGACTGATGCTGGTTTTGGAAATGCTCTGCATGTCAGAATGTTTTACTGAAAGGGATGAGGAAGATATAAGGAACTCACAGAAAATGTGTCCTCATTTTAGCATTCAAGAGCACTAACCATATTTTTTGTATGACAAAATGAACCACCTGTTTTTGTGAATGTCTAAAGGAAATGTTACCACTTTTCAGCTTCGATTCCATTAACATGGCATTCAAGTGTGCCACACTTTTCTCACAAATGCAAAATGTTAAGGATCTAGTTGTTCATTGGAAAACTCTGGTGAAGCTCCAGTAGAGCAATGACGAATTAAATGACATGCTGCTGTTAGTGTGTGAAGTATGTTTCACTCAACATACTTTGGGGACCCTCACATGCCCGTTGGGGTCAGGGTGTGCTAACCTGGCCCACCTAGATGATTTTTTTAATTCATTTCCAGGACACAAGGATCATGTCCCTGAGTCCTGTAATGACTACCACAGCACATTGTTTCTGTTGAGGTCAGTCAATCAGGATTGAACAATCAGATCATATCTAAACACCAAGGGTCCTGATGTCACTACCTTTTTCCGGTGGTTAATCTGTTCATGCCCACTCCGAGCACCTTTTTAAACAATAGTTTGTCAAAAGATACTAAACAGAATTTCACCAAATAAAGAAAAGCACACATTCTTAGTAAAAGTCCAACTTTCTGTAAACTTTTTCATAATTTCATTCAGTCATTTTTTTCTGTATTGGAGAGCAATCTTTCATATGGGATATTACCTTTTTGAAATTCCCCCACCACCCCACTTTTTATTGGCCCTGGCTATATGGATCAGTGAAAACCTTTTCATGGAGCAACCAAAGTGTATGAACTTTTCTTTTTGGAATGCTTCCTGCAGACTTGTTGAAGGGGAGAAAACTAACACACATGAGTAGCTGTATCGGTGAGTTAGTAGGTGTAGCTGTGGCTGTATGTATGAGTGATTGGTTGTATGAGTACTGTATGAGTCTGTGAATGGGTATGTGAGGGGTTGTGTGGCAGTGGCAGTGGTTGTATGAGAGAATCTATGGATGTGTGAGTGGGTGTCTGAGTGGTTCTGTGGATGATGTCATCAGTGATATCATCAATGACGCCATTTGAGATGTCATCAGTGATGTCATGAATGATGTCATAGAAAATGTCATGAGTGAAGTCATATGTGATGTCATAAGCAGTGCGTGGAGGGGGCGCTAGTGACCTTGTGTGTTTTTTTAGTTTAACCTTTGGTATTTTTCAGTGAATTTCTGAGGTTTAAAAAAAAAAGATCTTTTTATCACACCTAACTGTAATGTTACTTCAACCTTTGGTTTTTTCAGTGAATTTTCAATGTAAAATAATATTTAAGTACCATACGTAAATGCAACCTCCGCTGAGCACGGCCTTCGCCCATGCGCAGTGTGGTCTTGGCCTCAAGGCCTGGCCTGCATCTAGGCCCATGGCTAACCGCCCCCCAGAGCCAGCCAACCCCACACTGCACACAGCCTTCAGGAGGTTGGCCATAGGGCCTGGCCTTGTTGGGCCCTGAGGACTCCATCCCCTCAGGGCCATTTGTTTTTTAATTAAAGGGGAGAAGGGCTGCATAGCCCTCCTCCCAAGCCTTGTTAGGCCCTTGGGACTCCATCCCCCAAGGCCATTTCTATAAATGAAGGGGAGGGGGCCACAGGGCTCCACTCCCAGAGCCATTAATGGCCCGAGGACCCCATCCCCTGTGGCCACTTATTTAAAATAAAGGGGAGGGGGCAATGTGGCCCCCCTTCCTATGCCCTGTTAAGCCCTGGGGAGCCTATCGACTAGGGCCATTTCTAAAAATAAAGGAGAGGAGCAGCATGGCCCCCTACCGAGCCGCTATTGGCCCCAGGGACCCCATCCCATAAAGCAACTTATTTAAATAAAGGGGAGGGGGATGTGCAGTCCCCCTCCATAAGCCACTTTAGGCCCTGGGGACCCCATCCCCTAGGACTGTGTGTGTTTTTTAAGGGGATGGGGGCTATGTGCCTCCCCTCCCTGTGCCATTATCAGCCCTGGGGACCCCATCTCCTGGGGCCATTTATATAAATAAAAGGGAGGGGGCCTGTGGCTCCCCTTCGGAGTCTTGTTAGGCCCTGGGGAACCCATCCCTGGTGATCCCATCCCTCAGAGTCACTCTTTTAAATAAAGGTGTAAGTGGGCAATCGTAGCACCCATCCCTGGGCTGATTTTGGCCCCTGGAACCCTATCCCCCTAGGGCCCAGTGTAATTTTCATGGGAAGAGGGCACACGCCCCCCCTCACCGGGCCAATTTCACACCAGGGGACCCCATCAACCGGGGCTCGACATTATTTATATTTGGGGGCGTGCAGTCCCCCTGGGCCAATTTTGGCCCCAGAACCTGCACAGCAAAAGGTGAAGCCCCTGCCCGCTGGAGGTGGTCTTGGTGTTTGCTCCTGCTTGTTGGGAAATTCAAAAGGGCTCCCACTAAGTGATAGCAAGCACAGGTTTCCCTGCCAGCAACGGTGCGGGCAGGGATACCTCTATGTCTTGGGAGTGGGCTACCTGGGACATAGCTTGGGTGCCCACCTCCCTTAAAGCAATTGGCCCCAGGTGTGGCCTCCCTGAGGCCTTTTGAGGCTCAAGAAGGGGGAGTTGGCATGGCCCCCTCCCCTTTTGTTAAATTTCAGCCCCAGGGATGGGCTCCCCGAGGCCTCTTGAGGCTTGGGGAGGAGGCAGGGTGGTCCTCCTCGTCCTATAAAGAGATCTCCGCCCCAGCGGTGGGCTCTGGGTGACTCTAGAGGCCCAAGGAGGGGGCCCGTGCTGCCCCTTTCCCATAAAAAGGAAGGCTCAGGGACGGGGTTCATGCTGTCTCCCTCCCTTTAAGGAACAAAGCCCCGGGTGGGCTTACTGGGGCATAAGGGTATAAATGCTGCCTGTCACTCTCTTTATTTTCTGATCCCATAAGAATCTTCTGGCATCACTGCATTTTTTGCTGATGTTCTTTTCTTTTAGGCCATGGAGGGTGTCCTTCTGGTTTCCCCCATGGGGCCTAGGGGGGTCAGGGTATTACTCCACTGCCCCCTTTTATTATTTTCCTTTCAATTCTGAACAGGGGACTAAGTCCCCGAGTCCTGTAATGGCTGCCAGAAATATCTTTCTCATGTTCCAGGCAGCCAATCAGAGCACTTGCTCCCACAGGAGGCTAACTTGCGCAGGAGCGAGATGGCCCATAGGAAAAACGCTCTCTGGGCCAATCAGAATGCTCTCTTTCTTTGGCGCTCCCTCAAGAGTCTCTCAAGACTCTTGGTGACCCAACCGTCCAGCTATATAATTATTTTTGTCCCTTAATTTCTCAAAAACTACTGGACTGATTAACACCAAATCACAAAAAGGACAATCTGCAGACCAAGATTTTGCTTCCTGTCAAATTTGATGTAATTCCGTAGCCTTGTCTAAAGAAGTCAATGGAAAGCGCCTGGGGGTTTTGAATTTTGGGACCCTCATGTTTCTCGGCCCTTGTTTGGTGGATCACCCCTGAAAAATTCCAGGAAGCAGCTGAGGTGGGTGAGCTTTTTGTTTGGAAAGTTTTGTTAAGGTTCGTCAAACGGGGCCAAAGTTATTAGAAAACCCAAAAATGTTCTTTCTATAAGAAAAGCAGACCTGACTGTGTCTACCTACTGACGGCAATATGGCATCATAACTGGTGCTGTGGTGCCAAAAAACACAGGTCTATTCTGAAATGTTTGACCTTATAAAATAATGTAAAAATTGTAATGAAAAAAGAAAAACATAAATTAGGGAGGTGAACAGAAAAAGGCATATTGCACCTGGCGGTCATCCTTCCAAGTACTAACCATACCCATCTTGATTAGCTTCTGATATTGGATGAGATCGGGTGCATTAAGGTGGTCTGGCCACAGGCATGGAAAACCGTTATTTCACGCTCTTATGCTGACATAGGACCTGGCTCAGAGCCTACTGATTCCTCCACCCTTTCTACACTCTCTCACACATCTCTCTTGCACTTGTTATGGACAGCCAAAGACAGAAGAAGCCCCTCCTTCCTCACACTTTATATTTGTTGACTTAGCTAATTCACAGGGGTCAGTTAACATTCTTTTATCACTAGCAGCAGCAGTAATGCTGATCGATAAAAGCTTCCTACCAACCCTGCAGCCAAATGCTTGTAACAAAGTGCCTAGCGACTTTCCTTTGTTACCAGTGAATTCAAGGCACATGGACAGTGACAATTTGCAATTAGAGAGTTACATGCCTAGGTCTCTTAAAAAATGTTTGACACTTAAAACAATAAAAATGAAAAACAAAAACAAAAATTTGGTGAGGGAGGACAATGAGTCTGCGGAAAGCGGCAAAATTCCTACAGAACCTGGGGGGATATTAGCAACAACTTGCGATAATTATCGCAAACCGCGCTTAGCGCGTTTTTTTTAATCGCTGCCTATCGCTGGATATTATCGCGGAGATAACACGCTATTAGTAACGTTTTTCTCCATTGCGATAAAATATCCAGCGATAGCGGCAAAATGCGTGAATATCGCTGGAAATCCAGCGATATTCACGCATTAATGCCATGTGGGACTTAGCCTGACAATCCACCTCCCATTCAACAAACAGGTAAGTCGTGTTTTTAGCAGGTGTTAAATTCTAGCGATATTCGCGCTTAGCGCAAATTTTTTTATCGCTTCGCCTGCGTTGCTAATAGGGGGAAGTGGTGTTAGCGACTGTTTTCAGTCGCTTTTAGTTGGGAACGCCTACCTTGCATGTCATTAGCGATAATTTTCGCTGGCATGCAAGGCGATGGGAAAACGGGCCGCTATCGCCAGAAAGCTGTTGCTAACGCCTGTTAGCGACAGCTTGCTGATAGGGCGGAAAAAAAATCGCTGCTAAAGCGGCAAAAAGTGCCGCTAAAGCGGCGATAAAGCCCTTGCTAATATGCCCCCTGGTATTCCCAGTTGATATACCATCTAAGTCCTAACCAGGCCTACCTAAAGAAAGTTGTTAGACATGCTACATTAAGAATATGGAGAAACAAATAGCAGGAGAGAGCAATCTATATCATCCAAATTCTTTTTATTTAGTATAATCCACTGTTAACTTTCTCAATACAACAATACTTCCCAACCCTACCACAATCTGCCTTGTAAATACACAAATACACAACAATATTTGGACAGAAAACAAGGGGTCCTCTACTTCTCTGGGCTTTTTAAAAAAAATGTGAAATGTATTGTTTTGGGTTTGTACTTTATAGACGGGCCTCTATTGTGGGTTTGATTTGATTTATTTAGGGCACAGATAGAATTACCACTGATGACTGAACTTAACAACAGCCCTGGCTTGAAAGAGACTTGCTGCCTAGAAAGTTGCCCTGATAATGTGAGGTCTACAGAAGTGGCAAGAAGGAGATTTCCGAGCTAGTCGTCTACATCCAGAGGATGAAGACAATGTGCTGAGGCTTTCCCAGAGAGATAATACCCTCAGCAGGCAAGTAAACCATTTTCCTCCACTAAGAGCTTTTTGTTGCACTGAATAATTGTTCAGTAGTACCTTGTGATAAAGGTATCTATCCTTGTGAAGTCCTGTCCAGCTACAGCTTCCAGCCTTGCCCTGGGAATGGATTTTCATAACCAAAAAAGTGACTAAGTCTGAAGGTAAAAACTGAGACCGGGGCAAGGTGACAAATCTGTTCCAGTGGCAAAGTAACCACAGCAGCAACTATATCTAGGTCTGTTGTTTTTGAATGTTCATTGACAAAAGCTGTGGCTTCAGCAGGAGCTCAATCATAGCTATCTGACTTCAAGGGGCCCTTTCCAGCTTTAGCCTTGGCCTTGCCCTACTCGAGATTTTTAGCTTCGAAAAGTGAACTAAGTTCCACAGTAAAAAAGATTCACTGTTATGACCCTCATAGTATAACCATCGTCTACTTTCCTGCACAAGTTACATCTAGGTCCCAGTCAATTGCAAGCTGATATTTTACTTTGGCACTTTACATTTTCAAGGTGCTTTCAAGGTGCTTTGATCCTTACAACTTTACATATATGTATCCTTCTTTATAGCCTAGTTTATCACGCTGATGGAATTTTGCTTATTCCATTTTTCTTTGTATTCCTAAATTGGTTTTGCAATGTAATTGCTTTGGTTTCTTGGCTGTCAAATTGTAAGTCCTTCTTGAACTTAACATGCCTTTCTCGGGGGAACTGCCTGCTGCTTGTGTCACAGCTCCTAGGGCTTCAGCAGAGGTTTACAGAGAACTATGTTGAGGCCTAACCAGGGTGCACTTAGTTACTTGGAAAATGAATAACCACCATCTGAAAAGCTATGGCTGATGCACGTGTTTTGCCTCTGTGTATATTTTACTCATACATTGCAGAGTGTGTGGTAGGTGTAGATTCTAGCACTCCCCTCATTCAAATAAAGATGGAGTGGAATCTATGGCAGGTGCCCCTCTTGTTGTCCTTGGCAGTTGTGACTTAGTGCAGGAGATCTCACGTGGCAAAACAGAATTCTGACAGGGAATGCAAATGCCTGCTATTGGTACGCAGACCCAAAAGTCACTGCTGTAAGTTTCTGCGTTCACCCATGTGGTGTGTATTAGGGTCAAAGTGAAGTAAGCCTGCCAAAATAGATGACATTTGATTACCTATGATGGATCTAGGTGTTTTGAATGTAAGTAATTACAAGAAACTGTATTAGGCCAAATGTCATAAGAGTAGAGTTTCTTATTAGTAGAAGGCATCTTACTAAACTGGAGTATGGTCCAATAGATTAAATGCAGTGTATATGGAGACACTACAAGAAGAAGAGCCAAGCCTTATATGCTGCCATGTCTAATGATATCCAGTGAGTGACAAATACAGTACCGTCCATCATAATTCCAGAATGGCCGGATCCAAAACCGACTTTTAGGAGATGCATATAAAAATAAAATTGGAACTAAATGTACCGAATTGCACATACATCTAGTCAATGATTAGCTTGAAAATGTCACGTATTTGGAGGGGTTGGGCCCTTACTAACAGCTAGAATAGGCCCCTCTATACATACATCAACAGAATGTTCTAGCTGTCTGTTTAAAGTTTCATATACTTTTAGAAAACAGGACCATTAACTCAGTTTTTTTGGCCCTTGCATTTATTAATTACGATTCTTTCATTAATTTTGTTGGAATCTTAATACATTTTTAGTCAGGGCAGGGACCACAATCGATTTTTTGCATAGAGATTAACATTATTCTGTATGTCAAATTGACCAACTTTTTAAATAAAACTAATCAAAAATCAAGGAAAAACAAATTTGAAACAAATAAAACCTATAGAAACTATAATAATAGGACTACCTGGGGAAAAGTTATGAATTCTCAACCCTAGAAACTGAGTCAACAGCTCTCAAGAGTTATCAACAGTAGAATAGAACCATGTTTGAATAAGGGAATTATGGACACTTCTGTTTGATTGTATGAATATATGACTGAAAGAAGTATTTGTTAAATTGCATATATGCATTGCAGAATGCAGCACACATAGGGCCCAATTACAAGTTTGGCACCACCAAACCTGTGTGAGACCCGCCCGCCGTATTATGACTTTTGCAGTATTAGTGGGCGAATCTTTGGCATTCCCATGGCAGTGCCTATAAAATATGCACCGCCGTGGGAATGTCAAAGGAAGTTCCAGCGAATGTATGTTGTTACTAAGCAAGCCATTACTTAGCATGTTTTTAGTGCAATGTTTTTACATCGCATTTACCATTACTTCGCATGTTGTTAGTGAGAATGCTTTTATTTCGCAAATGCATACCAATCTAATTAAAATGCTTTTACTACATAGAAAATTACTACGCATACCACAGCAACTTGTTTTTGTTCGTTTTAATTATAAATTGTTCAAAATAGTAACCTATCCCCTGGGACGGGATGCCAGGGAAATAGGGGTTTTGGGTGGGGGAGTTTTAAAAAAAATCGAGTAATAAATTAATACTCGGGTATTTAAATAAATACCCATGTATTTTTTTTAATTGTTATTTTTTCAATCATTCCTCAAATTTATTATATCAGACATCGTTTTAATAATTTTTTCGTAAGTGCCAAACAAAGAAGTTTATTTTCAAAATATCCTCGAAATACACTTAATCTACTCTGAATTACCTCTACCAACTCATATACCTTTAATACTTTCATCCATCCATTCTTCTCGTCCATTACCCCTCTAATCTCTTAATCACGTAATTTCGTTTTTTCTTTTACGCTCTTCTTTTTCTTAAAATTATAAAATCTTCAATTTTCTAAGTTCTTAACTTTTACAAACCTGCCTTCCTTTTTTTGTTTTATATTATACAACTATGTGAAATAACCTCCATCATTACCATTTACTTTAATTTTTTCTTCGACTAACTTTTCAAAATATTCTTTTTTTCCCCTTACCTATACATTTTTTCTTGCATGCTTCTCTTCTTCCGCTCTCCGTCTTCCTCCGCTCTCCCTTCCAGTTGTATGACGTATTCACGTTGATGCGTGTACGTATTGTCGTTGATGCGTGTACGTTTCGATCTTACATAGAAATTGAAAACGGACACTTCTTTTTATTGATACAAATGAAAATACCGGAGAAAATAATTGATGCACACAGAGAGTGGTAGTCTCATTGCATCCCATATCCGGCAGCATGGGTAATCTATTCCCGCCCGTTTGGCTCGCGCCACCTGTCAGCCCCTGAGGTCTCTGCACAGGCACCCTGCAACAGTCACTGTGCTCGTCGTTCCGGATTCTCTCTCTCTTCTCCGCATCATCCACCATCTCATTAATACCTAAGTATTTTTCTGCATTAGAATCAACTTACGCCAAATCAAATATTACCTTACTATTATATTACCTTACCAATTTTTCAGCATAATACTCAATTACTTGTTTCTCGCAATGTATTTGCGAAGTAACGGCATGCGAAGTAAAAGCATGCGATATAACAGTTCCTGCGTAGTAAAAGATGCGTAGAAATGTAAACTCATAGAAGTGGGCGCGTAGTAATGGTAGATTACCGTTCCAGCACGTCATTGACTGTGAAGTCCATGCAGTGCTGGAACTGGGGGTGCATGCACACAGGGGGCAGATGTTGTGCCCCCCTGTATTCATCCACATGGAGTGAGGCACAAGGGGGCCCTGTAGGGCCCCCTTTCTTTCCTCACCGCCGCTGTTTTCATGAAGGAAAGACCTCCATGAAATCAGTGATGGTGAGGAAAGTCGTAATATGATTGGCTAGACCGTGGAAGTCCTGCCAAGCATATTACTGCCTCAAGATCGCTGCCCCAGCACCAGGGAACAGTGATTCCAAGGAGGAGTCGGCGGCCCCCGCGGCACAACCGCCATGGTCGTAATGTGGTGGTTGGAAGACCACCACCTCCGCCCCACCATGAGTCTGACTGTCCCAGGACCCCCAGACTCATAATTATACCTATAGAAAGAGCAAAAAACGAGGAGAAATTAAACATTTCGCCTTGTATCGCCATACTAAGAACAGGTATTATGTGGCCTTAGTTGTTGGACCTGCCCAAACCTTGTAAATCATGGGCAGCGTCAAAAAGCAATTGGTGTTGCAGTTCTGAACACCCACAGCAACACCCACTGCCCGCCCGTTTGCAGCAGCAGACTGCTGCAGAAAGGCACATATTTACAAGGTGGCATTAACGTGGCTTAGCGCCACCTTGTAAATATGTGAAATGGAGATATGCCAGCGGAGCGTCAAAAAAAGTGACGCTCCGATTGCGAAATGGGCTTGTAAATATGCCCTCTAGGTATAACTAATGTTCATCGTAAGAACTAGCAACTATTGTGTTGTAGGAGATCTTGGCATAATCTTCAAATTTGATAAGTGGAACAATTCTACTGAAATGTCACTGTAAAAAAGCATACACTCTGTTCCGATTAACTACTCTCAGGCAACAAAGTAAATGAGCCCCTTACATTTTATTTTCTAATTCTAAATACGTTAAATCTGTATTCAAAATGATGTAGGGAAAGTGTTTGTTTAATCCTATCAATTAACCATTTTATAACCCTTTCAATATATGACAATGAGCTAATAGCCATCCACAAACTGTATCTCCAGTTCCATACATATACAAATAAACAATATCACTATGGCCCTTGTTAGTGAAGGTTAGAAATGCACAATTATCCGAATGCATTGTTAAGATAAGGTCCTTTATGATTGTAATATCCATTGGAGAATTCTCTACTGGAAGAATGTGTTGTAACGTTTCCTTCCGTGTAGAATTTGCAGGTGAAATTATACTAATGGAGGAATTTATCTTACTACTGTTTCAAAGGATTACATGTTACCACTTTCCCCAAATAAGGCCATAGTTACTTACTAGTAATTGCACCTACAGCTATAAATATGACCAGGGGCACAGACAATAGAAAAACAGAAGCATGGAAAAGGAGAATTATGCTGATTGATCCAGGCAGTAGTACTCCTTTCTATAAGCTGGTGTCTCACGACATTGTCACCATAACTCCTGCTTTTTGGTGAGGAACATGATTTTAATTGCCTCAACTCATGGAAGAGCAAGGGTTATAAATTGGTTTTTACCGTCAAGAAATGAAGATGTATTTGCTTTATTATTTACCAGCACTGGTAAACCTGGGAATGCGTCAAAATGCTACGCATCCCCAGGGGGAGGCGCAACGAGGAGAAATATCTTTATTTCTCCACGTTTTTTTCCTCTTTCTAAGTGGGCTACATTCTGCAGCACACTTAGAAAGAGGTAAATGCCTTTGAGGATTGTTTTTGTGCAGGAAGGTGCCCCTTCCTGCACAAAAGCAATCCTGGCTACAACGCAAACACCCTTGAGGGTGCCTGCATTGGGACTAGGCAGCCAAAAGGGCACCAGTGAAACGAAAGGACAGGAATGAGCCCCATAATGTTAAATACGGCTCATTCCTGCCCTTTCCCTTTCACACAGAGCAGCAAGGTGGCTTGCTGTGCTGTGTGAAAGTTTGATAAATCTGCTCCCCAGCAACTATTAGAATTGCAATGGTCTTTCAGGAACGACTACTATTTCTGTTTCATCTCCTGCTGATTTGCCAAATGTTTTTGTTCGGGTAAACTAGACTACTGAGTGGGCAGTATCATAATCATGTTCTCTGTATTATGCTGACGCAGGAGTCTGTGCACTTAATTTTTCCATCTTCAGCACATATATTAACCCAAAATTTCTGAGTTAGTGCATAAACTGCAGACAGCAGAGAATGTGAGAGCACAATTTCCGCTTTCTGAGGCCCATACAGTAACTCGCAGATTTTTTAATTTAGGGGCATATTTACCAAAACGTAGTGCAGCAACTCACCTTGCTGCACTGCGCTGGCTGACAGGGAAAGGGCAGGAATGTGCCGTATTTAACATTCCTGTCTTTTCCCAGCACTTGCACACAATGTGCTGTCTATCACCATGGTGCAAGGGTGACCGTGCTGTAAGCAGTATTGTTTATGTGCAGAAAAGAACACCTTCCAGCACAAAAACAATCCCCTGAGGCATTTTCTTCTTGCACACATAGAAAGAGGAAGTAACGAGGAGAAATAAAGATATTTCTCCTTGTTACGCCTCTCCAGGGAAGGCGCAGCATTCTGACGCATTCCCAGGTCTACCAATATTGCTAAATTTGAGAATGCTTCAGAATCCATGTGTGGATGCCTGGGAATACGGGAAGCAGCCTTTACAACGCAACCGTTACAACGCATGCAGTTACATCGCATGCCATTGCAACGAAAAAGGTGTGCAGCAGTGGGTAGAAGGTGTTGGATTTAACTCCAACACCTTCCCTGCTGTTGCACACACAGGAGTTGGAAGAGAAAATTATTCTATTCCAACTTCCAGCGCTCCCTCGACAGAAAGTCGGGGTAAAGTTTGGCGTTGCAACGGCATGTGATGTAATGGCAAAGCGTTGTAACGTCACATATCCGGGAAAACCCACGCTCCACCCATGCAACGCCTTCCCAGAGCAGAGGAACACAACACAACAATTTGTGCTGCATTGTGATACTCTGGATTTATCAAGCTACTCAAGGCTACGCAAGGTGGCCTTGCATGGCTTGATAAATAAAACTTAAGGGTTGCATCACTTTTCCACCACATTGCATGGCACAAAAGCGACGCAACCCTATGATAAATATGCCCCAAATGTAAGAGCTGTGCACTGAAACAATAAACCCACTGACTCTTTCATTTTCGGCACAGTACAGAGAACGCGATAATGATATATATAGCTCGGGTTCAGTGCAGAGAATTGTACATCAAATTTTACAATAATTTTCTACACTAGTGCCGGACTTGCAGTTGTAAGTAATGGAAACTGCCACAATCAGTGCTGCAGGCCCTCTAGCAGCATTTAGGTAACAGGCCCTGGGAATAAGGTATACCACTTTACAAGGGACTTACAGGTGAACTAAATATGTCAAGTGTGTATACACCACTGTTACCCTGTTTAGGGGAGAAGCTCACGCACCTTTGCACTGGTCTGCAGTGGTAAAGTGCTCAGAGTCCTAAGGCCAACAAAAAGAATCAGCAAAAAGAGAAGGTAAGTAGGCAAAATGTTTGGGGGGAGACCACCTTAAGGATGACAGGTCTAACAATAATGAATTGAAAGGCCCAATAAAATCCACAGCTAATTTTGACCATGTTCTTTTGGGAAGATTAACAGGATGAAGTGGTGGTGTAAAATCTTTTAAGGACTTGTCACTCGTTGGGCAAATCATGGACGCTCTGACTGTTTGAACAATGTCATTATCCATACTCGGCCACCAGCACACCAAGCTTATTCTTCGTTTGGTGACAGTCTGCCCCATCTGCTTTTTCTACCAAATTGTGAAGACAGTTATATGTGCTGCTTAATGTTAAATAAAACGGAGTACCCTTGTAGAGAAGAAAAGTAGTCTGGTTATTTTGCCAAAAAGGACATCTGTAAACTGAACATGTAAACCATGTTCAACATTTATGGTGTATTTATCATTTACACTGTATTGACCAACTCGTTTACTAAGAAAAGACCAATTACATGTGTTTATTTACAGTTTAAAAAAATTAAATTATATACCTACTATTATTTTAAATAAACTAAAATATATATAAAATAAATGCATATAAACACATTCCTTTCGAAACATTTTGGAACAGTTTAAAAAAGGATCACAGCATGTCTTACAATAGCCTATTTAGAAACCTGTGAACAGACTCATCATTATTAAAACACGTCTATAAAATACAATGTGATGAACTAAAACCGTCAGCCTCAGGACTCATAGACGGTCTCCCTTCTTCCAGAAGATGGATTACACAGACTTCACCACTGTTTTTCTTTGCCAGACACGCCTATACTCAACGGACAAGTAAAACCGGTAGCTGGCAGAAACGTTCTTTCATTATGTGCTCTAATTAGAAAATCCAGATTGCAGGGCTAGAGTGTTTAAAGACCGTACTTAGGATACATCTATGAGCAGAGAGTTTATTGACTACAATATAACATACCCTGCATGCTAATACTGCTCAGCACTTGTTAATAGCTGTATTAAAAATATCCCCTAGATAATAATTTAAAATATTCTTCTTTGGTCTACATGCAGGGGACAAGAGGCTTCATCGACAAACCCTTTGGGATGTATGCAATGTGTCATTGCCGAGCCCCATCGTACGTCATCATCAAGCTGCGCAGTCTGTCGAAGCGATTTTGTTGAGCTCAGCCTCAAAGGGAAATCCGTTGGTTCCGATCGGCGCAAAGTGGTTGATGCATCGGTTTTGATGGGTCAGCACAGTGGAAATCACCTTTCAAGGAGCCAAGACTGGATTGGCACCAATTGGCAGGGCAGGACTCACATATGGCAGAGTCCAGGTGCTGTTGAAGAATTGAAGGACCTCTTTGATGGCCCTGAGACTTCAGAACAGGGAGCAAGCCAGCAAGCCCTTGGAGTCAATCTGGGTTCAAGTGAGATGGGTCCAGTCCTTGTCCGCAGAAGGGCAGAGATCAGCAGTCAGCAGGGCAGCACAGCAAAGCAGAAAAGTAGTTCTTCCAGAGCATCAGTCAAGCAGAGTGGCAATCCTTGTAGCACTGCAGACTTTACTCCTGGCAGAGTTCTTCACTGGTCCAGTAGTGTACTGTCTTAGTAGGGTCAGAGCCCCAGTGCTTATACCCATTTGTGCCTTTGAAATGAGGGTGACTTCAATTAAGAGTCTATGAACTGCACACAGTCCCTTTCTTCGCAGCTGTGGCTCCAGATTATCAGTAGGTGGAAATCAGGCCTTCGTGTGTTAAACAAGACCTGCCTATTCAGGGGTAAGTGTCAGCTTCCCCCTTCTCTTTCTGCCCAGGAAGAGCTATCAGAATGCAGATGAATGCAAATGAATTCTCTGTCACACCTACTCTTCCTGTATTTGTGGCTGTCTAGAGGGAATGCACTAAGTGTAGCTGTTGCCCACCCCAGACATTGGAGATATGCTGCAGACACACAGACAGGCAAGTGCAGAGAAATACCGACTTTCTAAAAGTGCCATTTCCAAAATAGTAATGTTAAATCCAACTTTACCATTAAAGCAGATTTATCATTTCCATACCAAAGATAAGAAAAATGAAGTAGCTACTCCTTTCTAATCAGGAATTACAGTTTAAAAGGGATTTACGGAATTCCCAAATGTTAATCAATGAGAGAAGTAGGCCTCACAGTAGTGAAAAAGGAATTTGGGTGTTTGCCACTGCCAGGGCAAGCAGGACATAAAAGTACATGTCCTACCTTTTACTTACACAGCACCATGCCCTATAGGCTACCTAGGGCCTACCTTAGGGGTGTGTCGCTAACCTGGGACTGACAAGACACTATCTTATCTCCCCAGAGCCAACTGCGCATTTTTTTTCTAGCAGAGCCAGTCCGTCCGGAATCTACAGGCAGGAAGTCAGGCAACTTGGGACGGACCAGAGTTTCCTTGGGACTTGCTTGTCCCAGAATGAAGGAGGCGGAGTCTATAGCTGGAAAATAAAAGACGGAAAAGCTGCACTGGCAGGAGTCCAGAGACGTCATGACGA
Organism: Calotriton arnoldi; assembly: GCA_963921515.1. Classification (NCBI taxonomy): domain Eukaryota; kingdom Metazoa; phylum Chordata; class Amphibia; order Caudata; family Salamandridae; genus Calotriton; species Calotriton arnoldi. The sequence continues at coordinate 616,208 of CAWUFW010009774.1, read as the reverse complement.
AGGAGGATGGATGCGAGATTGGAGAACCAGAGAGAGCGGAACTGACTACTGACGAGACGAGGGAATCGGAATGAGCAGAAAGGAGCAGATGCTGAGTCCTGTTTGCTGGTCTAGCTTAACTCCTAGCCACGTTCCTGGAGGGATGTGGCTACATCAAGTCTGTGGATAGCTCCTGAATGGAGCCGATAAGCGGGAGGGTGAAATTTAAGGGGAGGTGGGAAATCGAGGGTCGTACCTTAAAGAAAGGGAGTTCATGTGAGAACCAATATTTGGGTTATCCGTATTTCTCACTAAATATCTCAACCACTTCCTTATTCTACGAGCACCATTTTCCTATAACCTCATGAGAGAAAGAGAAAGAGAGAGAGCAGATAGTAGAAGCAGGAAACTAACCTCACTCAAAAGAGAAAGTAAAGACAATAGTAACTTACCTGACCTTTCCTTTCTGTCGCGGGTTTCGGTGTACTCCAAAAGCCAAAAAGAAAGGAAACATAAAAAGGACATTAATTTTGGAACCTTCCATCATCACTTTACCAGAATAAATAAGGACATTAATTTTGAAACTTTCAATCATCACTTTACTAGAATAAATAAATAAAGTATTTTTTTTTCTTTACTCTAAAAAGAACTTGACTGTTCTCCTATACTTTGCTATTGGTGACTGGGTTACTTATGTGTAAAAAAAGGGGAGTTTAGGACTTGGCAAGTAGTTTTAATTGCCAATTCGAAGTGGAAGCAAACTGCACACACCGGTCCTGCAATGGCAGGCCTGAGACATGTATGAATGGCTACTTTTGTTGATGCCACAATCATTGCTGCAGGCCCTCTAGCAGCATTTAGGTAACAGGCCCTGGGAATAAGGTATACCACTTTACAAGGGACTTACAGGTGAACTAAATATGTCAAGTGTGTATACACCACTGTTACCCTGTTTAGGGGAGAAGCACACGCACCTTTGCACTGGTCTGCAGTGGTAAAGTGCTCAGAGTCCTAAGGCCAACAAAAAGAATCAGCAAAAAGAGAAGGTAAGTAGGCAAAATGTTTGGGGGGAGACCACCTTAAGGATGACAGGTCTAACAATAATGAATTGAAAGGCCCAATAAAATCCACAGCCAATTTTGACCATGTTCTTTTGGGAAGATTAACAGGATGAAGTGGTGGTGTAAAATCTTTTAAGGACTTGTCACTCGTTGGGCAAATCATGGACGCTCTGACTGTTTGAACAATGTCATTATCCATACTGGGCTACCAGCACAGCAAGCTTATTCTTCTTTTGGTGACAGTCTGCCCCAAATGACCCTCGCTTCTAGCCTGAATGATCTTGGCTCTTAATGACATGGGAGATATAAGTTTGCCTCCCCTCAGGAATATGCTCTCTTTCTCTAATGTCAGCTCATCAGCAATCTTAAAGTATGGTTGCAAACTTGACTGGGTAATGATCGTTCTTTTGGCTACTCCTCAATGACATACTTTGAAACCATTTTCAAAACTTCATCCTTCTCCAAACAATCCACCCATTCATTTTGATCAAATGTGCCTTTAATGCATACATCAACCGCAGCTATAAGACACACTTCTTCCTCTTCTTCTGCGTCACACCCTTCAGTCTTTGAAGGCGGTATTATCAGTTAATCTGCCCTAATTTTCTTGCCACCTGGGATGTGTTGAATATCAAAATTGTACTATAGTAGTTTCATACTCAATTCAGTTATACTGGGTTTAAGATCCCTGATCACATCCCCACCCAAAATGCTGACCAATGGTTTGTGATCAGTCAAAGCACAACTTTTCTCTCCCAAACAAAACACTTTAACCACTAAACTGCCCAACAACAAGCCAGTAATTATTTTCCGATCACCAAAAGTATTTTCTCATTATCTCATATGACCCTGGAAGCAACTCCCACTGTTCTCTCTGCCTGGTGAACTACTTGAGACAAAATTACCCCTAGGCCATTGATGCTTGCGTCAACTGTGATCAAAGACTGACTTGAAGTATCATTTGGTGCCAGTATTTTTGCAAACCCAATCTCTTCTTTAAACCTTAAGAATCTGCTTGGCATATCTCATCCCATTTAAATACCTTGTTTTTCTTTAGTAATTCTCTCAAATTTTCTGCCTTATTGGCAAAATGTTTAACAAATTTGGAAGAGAATTCACAAACTCCTAAAAAAGATGAGACTTGCTCTTTATTGCCAGGTATGGGAGAATTAGCATTAGCATCTACTAAACCTGGACGTGGTTCTACTCCATGCTTTGAAAACACATGACCCAAATATTCAATGCTTGGTTTAGCAAATTCCACTTTATTAAGTTGGCCACAATACCTGCTTGTTTCAATCTTTCTAGTACCATTCACATCGTTTCATTGTGTTCCTGAATGTCTGTAGCCGCTACAAATATAATCTTGGAATGCAATCACCCCTCCGATTCCTTTTAACACAGATTCCATTATCCGTTGGAACACTAAAGCCATGGACGCCAACCTGATTCGCATACTATTGAATTGCAATGTGCCTGCTGAACAAATGAAAGCAGTGAGATGTCTGCAGGATTATTCTAATTCCACCTGATGGTAGGCGGATGCCACGTCGATCTTACTAAAAATACTTGCACCAGCAAAGCTCATCAAAATATCGTCAATTTGTGGTAATGGATGAGAATCTACCCAGATTTCTCACTATGCAGGTCAATGCAAACTCTTTAATCCCCTGTTTTTTCCTCACTATGACTAACAGAGATGACCCCTTCAATACACATTTTCTCATGAATAAATACCAAACCTTCCCTATTTCACATTTCTCAACCTATGTTTGCTTGGTACTCCATTCTCCTGGACCTTTATTTTATGCTAAAATCCCTTGATCCTTCCTATTCTCCCTTCAAAATTTTTGGGGAATGTTTCAAATCATATGTTGCTTATGTCAGTATCATTCTCTCTCACTAAAGAAACTTGGACTTACTTTCCTCGCCTTAAAGTCAAACCAAATATCCCTTGGTGATACCAACACAATATGGTGAGTCCTTTCTTTGCAATGTAGACCTTTCCATAAATAACCTTCTCTTTGAACTGTAATGTGCTCCTAAAATACCATTTCAAATCAATCCTCTTTCCATTATACGACACCAGACATGTGTCTGGCGCCATTAATTTTCTGTCTGCTCATACATTCTTGAACAACTCCTCTGTGATGATACTCATCTTGGCACCCGAGTCAACAAGTAATTTCAAAACCCTACCATCCACACAAAAATCTCAGTATGGAACTCTACAGTCAGAATCATCTTCATTCCTTATTACTAACATTAAGGGCCTAATTACAATGCCGGTCCGACCGACATTGTAAGTTTAAAATCAGACCGCCATATTACAAAGACAGCGGTCAGAGTTTAAACCAGCCGGGGAATCTGACTCGGTTCCAACAGGCTCAAGGAGCCCATCGGCCAATTGGAAAGGCCTCATAATCCCTTAAGGATGGCGTTTCTGCTGTTGGGATTATGATGACACTTTCCGACAGCAGTTCCATGTCGACTTTTTCCGACATAAAACTGCAGTCGGAAAGTGCCTTTGGGAACCTAGCAGGGCCCCCTTCCCCTCTGACCCTCCGCATGTGGCCCTCCCCCTTCACATCACTGCACAATGTGGCAGACACCGTGAGTTGCCTGCCACACCGTGCAGGGTGTTTAAAAACTTAACTTTTTCAATGGGAGCCTGTGCTGCGGCCGTTTTTGGCCTGCCGCACAAGCTCCCATTGAAAAATGGTTGTTTGTGACAGCACCATGTGCGGTTGCATCCTAATTGCAGTGTCGGAACCACTGACCTAAGTCAACTCCGAACAACATCGTAATCAGGGCCATCATATTTTGTTTTTTCCAGCAATTCAAGTGTATTGGCGCTGGTGTCACACTCAAACAAAGCATTCACCCTGTTTTTCTTAGGTTGGAACACTTTGGCAAAATGCTCAGCCTTGCCACAATTTATGCACGCAGCATTCTTTGCGGGACATGTATGCCCCATGGAAGACTGTTGTGGGAAGCCACATCTGAAACAAATGTTTCTTTGCTCGAAAAACTGATTTTATCTCCTTTTGTGAATTCCTACATTTTTTGGGAAGTATTGACCTAGTATTTTTCAAACTACCTGCACTATTGTCTGAAATCACATGCACTCCAAAACTCTCTTTGTTAACCAATTATCTTGATGTCTTGTGCGAAATCTCTATGCTTTTTACAATATCGGTTGATTCTGCTAATGATGGGGTTTCAAACGGAAGCAACTTTTCTTGTCCTTTTTTGTCCCAACATCTGACCACTATTTGGTCTATAATCAACTGGCTTGTGAAATCTACAAAACAACAATGTGCAGCTAACATGCGTAATGCTGCTACGTATGAGTCTATTGACTCCTCCTGGTGCTGCTCTTCCATATAAAAACATATGTCTGTTGACAATCAGACTTGGCTGTACATCAAATTGTTTCTCTAAAGCCTAAATTGCTTCCTCATATTCATAAAGTCCCTCTTCATCTGATCCTTCATGTGTCGCGAGTCAATGTTCACTGATTGCTTGACCATCAAAACCTTTCTTGTGCTCAGATAGAAATCTTTCCTCTCTGGGCAATACCTATTTCCTCCGTTGGCAACCAAATACTTTGTAAATGCCATGACCAGGTTTTCAACTTGATTCGTGGTTCACCTGCAGTTTGCAAATGAGGCGGAGGAGCATTTACTGACTGCATTTTTGTGAAATGTAGAACACAAACCGTCACAGACCCAAATAATGCAATACACATTTGCTAATTACGTTGAAATTGTTATAAAAGGGAAAACTATTCCTGCTAAACTTATAAACCAAAATAAGTCACCTGAAATATTGGGTTCATGTCTGAAAATGTAAGGAATTTTCAAAATATAGTGAGTATTGAAATGGCCCTTTTTGCAGGGTTATCCTACATTTTTGCTTCTTCCTCCTTTGTTTTTCCTGACCTGTGGTTGTTGGCTATAGAACTCTGGGCATTTTACCACTGCTGATCAGTGCTAAAGTGCATATGCTCTCTGTGAAAATTGTTATTGTGATTGGTTATCCATGATTGGCATATTTGTTTTACCAGTAGGTCCCTAGTAAAGTGCACTGAGTGTGCCAGGACTGGTAACTCAAATGCTACTAGTGGGCTTGCAGCATTGATTGTGCCACCCACATAAGTAGCGCTGAAAAGATGTCTCAGGCCTGCCACTGCAGTGCCTGTGCGCAGTTTGCTAACTGCCATGTTGACCTGGCCAGTGTACCCACTTGCCAGGCCTTACCCTTCCCTTTTCTTACACATTGGACACCCCTATGATAGGCCCAAGGTACCCCCCCGGGCAGGGTGCAGTGTATGTGAAAGGTAGGACATGTACTAGTGTGAGTAACATGTCCTGATAGTGAAATACTGCCAATTTTGTTTTTCACTATTGAAAGGCTATCTTGCCCATAGGACAGAATGGGGAATGCTGTGTAACATGTTTACCTGCATATCTTCCCATAGGAGCAAGATAGAAATTTGGAATCTGGTATCCCTGAACTCAGAATTTAGTAACACATCTTTTAGGGTGGATGGTTTTTAAATTCAGTGTTTGAAAATAGCACTTTTAGAAAGTGGCTATTTTCTTGTTCAACCTTTCTGTGTGCCTCTGCCTGTTTGTGGATTGACTGTCTGGTTTGAGAGTGACAGGGGCTGGGGTGGCTCCAGGAGTCTGGGTGAGTCAGCACTAGACTGAATAGACCTATCTGCATTTGGAGTGGTGGGAGGAGTAGCACCTGGGCTTGAATATGGCTGTGCCTGCCTTCCACAATGCTGGCTCCACCTCTTGCGGTGTGTCTGATGACCCTGGCCCACACTAACAAAGGAAGAAGTTGTGCACTGGCAGAGTGCACCCAGAACTGGTTTGGACTGGGTCCAGGACCCCTCACACATAGAGAACAAAGACTTTTGGGGTATAAATATGAGAGCTGAAACCCCTGAAAGGGAGACTACTTCGTGATCAAGAGGAATCCCTGCCAATGAAGATCAGCTGAAGAGACTGAGGAGAAGTACTGCCCTTGCTGTGTGTCTGGGGTTGGCCTGCAGTTTTCTGTTTCTACTGAGGAGAGGACCAAGGGACTTTGCTATGTGCTGTGTCCCCTGCTTGAAGAAGGACTTTGCTGTGTGCTGGGTTCATCTGAAGAAAAGTCTCCAAGGGCCTGAGAAGAGCTGGCCTCCTGTTTCTGAAGTCCCAGGCACGAAAGGACTTCACCCCAGGCTTCCCTGAACTTCCTTGCTGGGAGTTCCAGTCTGCCAGGAGGGCCTGTAACTGTGTGTGAGGCCTTTTTGCTGTGGGGAGCTGGAAGCGCGACGCAACGAGAGAGAAGCGTGACGCCCCCGCAGCAGCCGCTGTCGCATCATCGAGGAAGCGTGTCGCCGCTGCCGCTGTCCGCCGTCGCATCACCTGAGAAGCGCGCCGCCGCACAGAGGGTGCCGTCGCATCACTGGAGAAGCGTGTCGCAGGGCCGTCGCATCGCTGAGTAAGCGCGCCGCCGCTGATCGCCATCGCAACACCGGAGAAGCGTGTTGCCGTCACCGAGGGTGTTGTTGCATCACCGGAGAAGCATGTCGCAGGGCCTGTCGCGGCTCAGAAAATCACCGAGTTCGCCGCACGGCCGTCGGGCGTGCACGCATCGCCTCTACATTGTTGCATCGCAACAAAGATGCCATTTTGTCGCATCGCACCGGATCGTCGCAACGCATCAAGGCGCCATCTTGTCGCATCGGAACCGGAGCACAGGAAGAACCGACGCATCGCCTTCTCTGCGCCCCTTTTGGTTGTTTTGCGTTACGCATCCCAGGTACTTTGAGACTGAGTGTCGCATTTGATCATCTACAAGTTTATTTTTTTTGCAACAACCTTTTTTTAAGGACATTCTATTAAGTTCCTGTATGTTGGATTTTTGTCGTTTTGGTCTTGTTAAGTTTAGATAAAGATATTTTATTTTTCTAAACTGGTGTGGTGTCCATTTGTGGTGTTTTCACTGTGTTACTGTGAGTGTTGGTACAAATACTTTACACATTGCCTTTGGGATAAGCCTGTCTGCTCATGCCAAGCTACCAAGGGGGTGAGCAGGGGTTATCTAAAGTGTGTATCCCCCTTACCCTGACTAGAAGCAAGGGCCCCTATTTGGTCAAAGGTACCTACCTCTGCCAACTAGAGACCCCCATTTCTAACAGTGAGGATATGGCAAGATTGTAATGCCTTGTAAATTAAGCGTCAAATAACCTGAAAATGTCAAATGAGTTGAAAACCGTGTACATGTCACTGATTTGTAGGACAATGAGAGTAACACACCATTGATTAACTGTAACCAGTGTGCATAACCTAATTGTAGATAGTGGGCATGTAAGTGTATTTGTGACTGATTTATGAGCCAATGACAGTGTTCCAGTGGACACTGTGCCGTTTTTGATCAATTTAGTTTTCTTTTCACTATCTCTTTCTGACACTCATTTGGTCCTCCGATTGACCTTTTTTGTGCCAATGAGGGGTTGGACATAGAGGATCCAATATCCAGCTATCCAAAGAAGACCAGGAATTTGACAACCATCTTACAAGCTAGTAATTACATTCATATATATGACTCTTAAAACCAAACTATATATTTAAAATAATTACCACTGCTAGTCTGAATCTTCTGAAGACATTTAGTCAGACCAGAATCATACAAACCAATAATGCTGTTAAGGCAAAGCAAAACAATAACATTAGTACATGGTGTTCGGAGATTTCTCTACGCCGATCTCTTAATAAATCAACTGGACTGCACAATCAACTTTAGGCAATAAATCATGATGGCACAGAATCTATAGTTTATTGAAAATTCAATTTTATTTAATGTTTCCAAAAGGGCAAGTACATCATTATTAAGTATTTAAGATCTAAAGAGTGCAGGACAATCTAATTAGTTTGGGGCTTGCTATAAGGTGACAAGGAGCTCTGATAAGTTTAGCAAGGACATGAGCTACGACAGCTCATGGGAAGTGCCCCATGGAGAAAGAGTCCAAGAAAGGCACACACAGCGAATGTGACAACCCAAAAGAAGAGGACATAGAGTCCTCAGCAGTTTCTGGGGTCAGTATGCCAACTCGCGGTGGTCCAGAGGTTGTCTCATCCATCAAACCAATGCATAATATAATCCTCTAGTTGCAGGGAGACAGCTCCATGGTCACCTCATCATGTCAGACCACTCAGTCCATTGGTCTATTCATATAGAATGATTGTCTTGCAGCATAAAGAAGACACATGTTATAGAAAGAGGTGGTGCTGATCACGTAAGTAGTCAGACCATCCGATATACGTAAACTTTCAAATAATGATCCTTTAGCAGCAGGCACATGAGCAAGCTCAAGAGAATGTAATTATATGTTTCATAGGGGAAAAACAAGATTCTAATATTCTTTTCAACTTATAAGCACTCAGAATATATGATTAGTTGAGTTGCAAAACTCACATGCAACTATGACATATTACTACATTTTCAAAGTACCAACGTATAAAACTATTTCAAATCATAAATTATTAATATAATTTCAAGTATTTTACATTAGTACATATATGAAGATCATAATCTGAAGGTTTCGTGTCGTTTACATTCAATGTGGCTTTGCAGCACCATTTTTTCTTTTCTCATTTGGTGCACAATTTTACATATGCCACTTTTGGAATTCAGAATGAAACCCTTCAATATCACATGTCAAACTATCTAGATTACATTAGATGTCATTAATTCTTTACACACATTACTATTTCAATGAAGATAAGCCGGAATTTCATAACACGTGAGTACATCACTTTAACATTCTAATACTAAAAAGCTAAAGCTTTTTAATAAGATATGAACCTATATTATTCAAATGAATATGATTCCATCTAGTCTACAATAATTTGCATGCTTTTACGATGCAGTAACTAAGTCCCCTCACATTTATTTCTCAGGTTTTCTTTAACGTGTAATTGGTGCACATTTATTTATAGGTTACTCAAAATGTCTCATAATCGGTTTATATGTCAAGTAAAGGATTTAGCAGCTTTTTAGCCTATTACCAGTAACATGCCGTTGACAAACTGTAAACAGTGCAAATATCAAAATTGAGATAGTGTGCAAGTCACACATTTTCTGTCAGCTGCTAATAATCACAACAGGCACACGCTGTAAATAGTGTGCGAGTCACTGAGTTGCCATCAGCTGATCGTGCCATGCCAGTTTTCCTAAGATGCGCACACCACAATTGGGGCATATTATCCAGAACGGCGTTAAAATTATCCCCGGTTTAGCGGCAGAAAACTGCAGCTAAAGCGGCGATAATGGGCTTGATAATATGCCCTGGAGAATTCCAATAGAAGCCCATGTTGACACCAGAACATGGGCTTCTATTGGAATTCTCAAGGGCATATTATCAAGCCCATTATCGCCGCTTTAGCAGCAGTTTTCTGCCGCTAAAGCGGCGATAATTTTAACGCCGTTTCTTGATAATATGCCCCTTGGTTTTTACGAGTGTGCGTGTCACTGATGGACAGACACACTGTCAGAAACACTCCACATGTTGAAATGGCTTAAATGTTTCCTAACTAAAGATGCCGTCTACGTTGTAGAAGCACTATCATGACATGATGCGTAAATACAACAGGGACAATTTCAGAAGCTGTGCGCCATTTGAATGCCAACAATGCTTGTGGAATGTGTGCTCAACAGCACAAGGAGTCCATAGCTTGTGGAGTCCTTGGCAACGGTGAGGGTGGCTGAGACAACACTAAGCACACAAGTGAATACACGCAAATCAAAAGCAGGCACTACTTTTCCAAATCTTGGCATGCACACATGCGCACAGGATAGGTTCATCTCTCAATCAATGAGACACCGCCAGAGCGCAATGCATAGTGCTTGATACAATGAGTTTTCAAAATCCTGTCATCGTCTCTGTAGCCATCCAGGGGTCCCTCCTCCAACAGAAATAGCTTGTCGCCAATTTGTGGAAGTACAATGCCATACACTCTGTAATTTCAGGGAGCGTCTTGTTTATTAATGTTCATCAGTAACAGCACCAGGAGACAGCTGTCCCCTTAGTTTAAACCACAACATTCTATGACAGAACTTAGAATGTTATGCGAATGCTAAACTCTCATGTATCACACACTGCACGAAGCAAGCAAGCAATCTGCAGGATATGACATGAACACATATCACCACACACACTCACTGATTTCCAAAGATCATTGTCCTACCCTTTTCCGATGCTGGAATGGAAATTTCATGTTTTTAATCAGCAGTGAAATCAAAGCACACAGATCATCATTCTGCAGCTATTGTGCTTTCCCACTGTCTTTCAGAGTTTCTAGGCCTGAATGACAACGAGGGGAAATGTATAACAGCCAAGCCATCAGAACTTACATCTACATGGTTATAGGATGGGGGTACATTAAAAGTTCATCTCTGGAGAATGGGGAAATATTTGCCAAATTCACTTGATTGTAGTAGCAAAGATTTGAATTTGCACACCTGTAGAACAAAATAGGCCAGTACGTAAGAGTTTGTGAGTCTTCCTGTGAAAACCACCCCAATATTTTGGATAATATGATATCACTAGATTTGGTGGGTGTTAGATGAAACACAGAAAATTACACCTTCATTCTTAAGACCCTGTAAAGGCATTGAGACCTGAGAAGGAGCCCAGAAAAAAACAGAGTTGTTGACCCCTGCCAGGAGCTTTGAAGGTGCATAATCGGTTAATAACATAGCCAGCCTACCTATGAATCTGATGAAGGATCAGATGCATGGCATATACTTACCAAACAGGTTAACATCTGCTTCGCCGCCATTTTTTTTTAATCACGCGCCTCATCGAGTGTTATTCACTGGTCCTATGAAAAACACGTAGGAGAGGATATATATTTTTTGTCCTGAAGAAGGTGGTGTCATTCGTCTTAACCCACCGAAACGCGTCGACACCATGTTTGTTGTTAAATTTCTATAATACAGAGCCACATTCTGACAAAGAACTGGTTTTTGCTGCATTTTGGTTTTATGTACTCTTACGAATTAACGTCCTGATGACAAATGTGTTTGTCTTTTTAGAATCCTTTCCGATTTTTATATCATCAAATCTGTCTGACATGTTTTTAAGATTTTTTAATGCTCAATATGATGTGCATGTGATTGAAGGCTTTTATTAAATTAAATTTATAAGTTTTTCGATATCCTGTAAATCTGTGCTCCCGTTGGGTTTGTACAACCCAATGTATGTATACGGAGTGTTTGTAAGATAAGCGCATCTAAAGGGAACTATACACTTGACATTTAAGTCTTACTCGGTGCCCTTTCCCTTTGATTTGTGGGGCCCCTCTCTCTGTATTTTATGCTATTTATCAATGACATTATGCTTTACTTATTTTTTTGTTGTAGAATATGTTAACGTTAAAAACAACACAAAGGCTGTTGTAACTATGCCTATATTATGTGTATGTTTATTTTGTACTGCAGGACCTGCTAGATGCTATTCCATAGTACTGCAGTACTTTCGTATTTTGTTAAACAGAATTTTACTGGCTTAGAAGTATCTATTGCAGAAAACAGGAAGTTTGCACCCTGTACCCCAAGTACATTTAGATCTTGAAAGGTAAAGGGTTTATTATTTCGTTAGGGAAAATCTTGTCTTTGAAGCCACCTTCAACATTTTGAACTACTCCAAATACTGACCAACCAGATCCTGTCCTGCTTCAGGAGGTTCATGAATATGAAGAGCAGATGATGCAAAAGGAGGATCAGGAGGTGGAGCACAGGAAAAAATGTAAAGTGTCTGTTGCTGGCAGTTCTTCTGTTTGCTTGCTGGACAAAAAGAAAGTAAATCCAAAACTGGCAACCTCTAATCTTTGTAAAAAGGTAATTTCTCATAGCAACCAACAGCAGTTCTCTTTTGGGATGACAGAAACTTGCACAAGTAACTGGAAGTGATCCACTGAACCAGGATGGTGCAGGCCTAAAGAAGGTGGGAGAAGGTGTTGCAAGAGGTCGCAGCAGCTACATCTGCAGCAGCTACTTCTTCCAACACTGCAACACCTTCAACTTCTGCAGCGTCAGCAGGACCTCCACCACCACCCACACCATCTGTCCTGGCATCAGTACCTGCTCTGGGTACCGCGTAGCCAGTCCACTATTGAGGCAGGATAGTCACATTGTGGACCTGTATGCAGGTACTGCAACATGCTGTCTGCTGTGCCATACAGTACTTTTTTGCAGGAGAGAAAGGTCTAAAAATATAGTGCTAGCTTGTCACGGTTCACCAGTTTCCTCCCCAACATCCTTATTTTGTCCCTTTGCTGTCCACCTACTTCCTGTTCACTTTTTCAGTTGGTTCAGCATTTTGACCTGTGGATAAATTTTTTTTTTTAGATTAAAAAAAAAAAGTCATTTTCAGAACAAACTATCTTAACAATAAAGATCTTCTGCTAATACTAACCATATTTTCTTCAGGTATCAGAAACAAAACATTGTAATTAATATAGAGATAAAAGGTAAGTATAACGAAAGTTAAAAATGTCCCTTATTTTGGCTCCGTACTACATGGTAAGTTTATAATACAGTACGACAGTGAGAGCTGCTCGTATTTAAAGTGGAGTACACTGTCGTAGAGAGGAGTGGAATAAGGTGGAGTGGAGTGTCATAAAGTGCAGTGTTGTACAGTTCAGTGTCGTCGAAAGGCATGTTGTTGAGTGGAGTCTCATTAAGTTGAGTGTGGTCAAGTGGATTGCTGTTCAGTGTAGTGTTGTATAGTGGCATAGAGCCAGGAGTGTCTTAAGAGTGGAGTGGCATACAGTTCGGTGTCATAGAGTGGAGTGGTGTACTATTCAATACAGTGGACTGGAGTGTTCTAGACTGGAGTGTTGTACAGTGGAGTGCCATACAGCAGAGTCTTGTACAGTGGAGTGTTGTAGAATGTGGTATAGTGGAGTAGAGTTTTGTACAGTGTCATGGCGTGGCATACAGTGGAGTAGAGTGGCATAAAGTGCAGTAGAGGGTTGTAGAGTGGAGGAGCAAAGAGTGGCCTACAGTAGCGTACAGTATCATAGAGATGGTGTAGAGTGTTGTACAAGGTATTATAGTGGAGAGGCATACAATCAAATGGTGTACAGTGTATTGCTGTGCCATAGAGTGCCTTGTCGTAGAGTGCCTTGAAGTGGAAGAACATAAAGTGGGGGGGCATACAGTGGGGTGGCGTGTCATAGAATGGTGTGTCGTAGACCGGAGTAGAGTGTCGTAGAGTTATATAGAATGGAGTAGAGTGTCAGACAGTGGTATAGAGTGTAGTACAGCTTCTTAGAGTTGAGGAGCATACAGTGATGTACAGTGTAGTCAAGTATTGTAGAGTGGTGTAGAGTGGAGTACAGTGTATAGGCCTGGGCGGAAAACTACGCTACGCTCGCATAGTTTGCGTAGTTTGCGCAACTACGCGCTACGCGAATTGCACGTAGCACAGTGCAAAACGCATAGCGGGCATTTTTGCTTGCTCGCGGTCCTCAACGTCAAGTTGGCGACCGCGGAGCGAGCAAAATGACATCCCGGCGAGACTTTTTCCTCGTTCGCGATCAGCAACATCAAGTTGCCGATCGCGAGCGTGGAAAATAAACCTCCCGACGAGATTCTCAACGCGGAGAGGTCAGGTTTCTCATTGCGAGTGGTCGCGTATGCTCGCGACCGCTCGCGATGAGAAACTACCAGTCCGCGTTGAGAAAACTGCAGCTCGAGTACAAATCTACTCGAGCGGCAGAAAATGACCGCTTGCACTGTGCAAGATGCCTTTTGCAATGATTGCACAGTGCGGACAAGCATCCGGCACTGTGCAATCATTGCGAACAGCATTTTCTTACCGCACTACGCAGTTCGCGTAGTGCTACGCGTAGCTCGCGAAGTGCACTTCGCGTATCTACGCGTAGCGCTACTACGCGAACTACGCCCAGGGTTAGTACTTTGGCATACAGTGGAGTTGAGTGTTGTAGACTTAATGAGCGTAAAGTGAAGTAGAATATCATAGAGTGGCGTAAAGTGTAGTAGAGTGTTGCAGAGTACTATAGAGTGGAGTAAAGTGTTGTTGAGTGGCATAGTATGAAGTAAAGTGTTGAGTGTTGTAGAGTGGAGGAGCATGAAGTCTCGTACAGGGGAGTAGACTATCACACCGTGGCATAGATTGGAGGGAGGTGCAGTGGAGTTGTGTTTTGTAGACCACAGTGGAGTGCCATACAGTGGATGGTCATTGGGTGGAGTTTCGGATAAAGGTAATTGGGTCGTGGAGTCCGTTTTGAGTGGAGTGGAGTGTTGTTGAGCTTAGTGCCTAATGTTACACAGTGAAGTGGAGTGGAATATTGTTGAGTGTTGTAAAGTGGAGTACAGTGACACAGAGTAGAGGGACATATGTACTTTTGCAAAACTGATTTTCATTCTCCTTTCCCTTTGAAAAACAGCATTTCGTTGACTTACAGCTCTCCCAATTGTAAGAAATAGGGAGTATATACATGTATCACCATTCCTTTTGATATTTTACATAGAGAAGTTTGCTGAGCTTGGAGAACTAAAATTTATATTTTCTCAAGCCAAATTGCCACATTTATCAAACTTTCACGCAAAGCAGGGCAGCATACTACCTTGCTGCACTGGATGAAAGGGCAAGAAAGCACTGAATTTAACATTATACTGCATCTTGATGTCCTTTCCTTGTGCTGGTGCACAAACTGCTGCCTAGTGCCAATGCAGGCACCCATGTGTTGTGGTGCAAGGGTGCCTGCATTGCAGATAGGGTTGTTTTTGTGCAGGAAGGGGTACCTTCCTGCACAAAAGCAATTTTCAGAGGCATTTTCCTCTTTCTATATGTGCTGCAGCACACATGGAAAAAGTGGAAAAAATGAGGAGAAATAAAGATATTTCTCCTTGTTACGTTTCACCTGGGGAGTCGTACAGTTTTGATGGATTCCTAGGTCTACCAGTAATGGTAAATCTGGGAATGGGCCAAAATCCATAGGTGGATGCGTGGGCACATCAACTCTCCATGCTTGGAACACCTGCCTGTGGAAGAATAACATAACACAGTGGTTTGAGCTGCATTGTGTTACTCTAGATAGATCAGGCCTCACAGGACCACGTAAGGTGACCTTGTGTGGCTTGATAAATCTTAATTAGTAGTTGCAGCCCCATTCCGCTCCATTGCATGGTGCAAGGGTGACACAACTGTTCCATAAATCTGCCCCTAAATGCATCTTCATAGCATTCAAAGGTACCTATAAGTTCTTCTTCTTTGCACCATAGTTTAAATAGTTGAAGACATGCTAAATAGTAAAAACTAAAACAGTTTGCCTGTGTCACAGCTTAGCTTACATTAATTAGTAGGAGTAGGTTTACCATTGGTACCTTAAACTCGACATTTTCCATTGTTTTTTTTTTTAACATATGTTTTATTGAAAAGCTTACAGCAAGGATATACAAAAGTCCGGATGGAAGGGACAATCAGTAGTCACATAAAGCAAATGGCAGTGTGAGCATTAGTTTACATCAGCAACAATGCTAAAGGAACAAAACCCCCACCCACTACCCTCCCAAACCAACGCACATCCCCCACCCAAACCCAAGCAGAACAGATCGCAGGATAGTACACACTATAATAATATATCCTGTACATTATAAATAGACACCTATGTGGCATATACAAAAAAAAAGGGGACAGGTGCAATGACAGAGCTCTACTAGCATACCCGCTGTGACATATAAGGTAGGAGACGTATGTTACTACATTAAATCTGGATGGGACAACAAATAGGCAGTCAACGGGGCCCAGAAATCCTTGGGGCGCGAGGCTACGGGCAGTTCCTCCTCATAAATCACCAGCTGGTCCCTACAGTAAAGTAGATCACGGAGCCATTTTTTAACCGTGGGAATGGTTCTAGCTCCCCAGCACTGTGCAACAGCCCTTTTTGTGAAAATTGTGGACACCTCAACTATGCGTCTATTGCAAGGCTTAAGGCGTTTCACATACCCTAGGAGGCAGAGCTCGGGAGTGCAATCCACTGATTCTATCACAACATCTGCGAGCACCTTTGTTACTTTGGAGCAAAATGCAAAGACACCTGGACACGTCCAAGCCACATGCAGAAAATCAGCATCAGCTTGCAAACACCGCACACAGCACGCGGACTCACGCAAACCATACCTGCAGAGTTGCAGAGGAGTATAATATAATTGATGTAAATATTTAAAGTGAATGATGAGAACATTGCAATTCGCCGTGAGGCGGCCAGTAAGATCACAACACTCTTTCCAAATGTCGAGAGTAAGGGAGGGACCTAGCATTGTCCGCCACCGGAGACAAGAGGGGGAGTCTTCCAGGTCACGTTCTCGCAAAGAGGCGTTCTAAAGTCTGGTAATTAATCCCTTACGATCCTCTCTTGCCAGTATCGCCTGCAATGCTCGCAAAGCCGCGGGCTCCTCCGGGAAGTTCGGGTAGATAGTCTTGACAGCTTGTCGGACCCGGACATAAGTAAAGCCCAACATAAATCCGCGATCGGTATCCCCTTGTACTGCATGCAAAGTCCTGAACCGGCCTTGCGCATATAAGTCCCCCATCCGGGAGATACCGACCTTTGCCAGCACTTGGAGGGCCGACTTCTCCCACGCCACAGAGATGTCAGGGTGCGAGGCCAGAGGCAGCAGAGGAGCGTACAAGTACGGCAGCTGCGCTCGTTTTGCTAACATTCGCCAGGCCCATGCCGTGCACTGCACCGGATTTATCTCAGTACGGGGGCCACCCGAACCCCCAGAGAGGGTCGCTGCCTGTAATGACATAGGTAAAACAGCATCTGATTCAATAGCCGTGTGCGGTTGAAACCGTTGCGGGAAGTGCCAATAGTGCGCAAATTGCGCCTGTGCGCATAGGTAAGATAGCCGAAAGTCAGGAGCCTCGAACCCCCCCCGGTCGAAGGGCTGAACTAGAGTATCCCAGCTGCATCTAGGTTTCTTTCCGCCCCATACAAATGTAAGTAGTGCCAATTGGAGCATCTTGAACGTCGCCACATTCAGTTTAATAGGTATATTAATAAAAAGGTATAGCAACTTGGAGAGAAAGGCCATTTTCAAAATTGCTATCCTGTCCGCAAGGGAGAGGGGCAGGCGCCCCCATCGCTCAGCCAATTCGGTGATACGCGTAATGGCGCAGCCGTAGTTCTCTGAGATTACCTTATCTGGATCTGTATGGAGCCAAACTCCCAGATATTTCACCGGTTCTGACGTCCAAGTTAGTGGGAAGTCCAGCTCCACCTCCCTCGTGCCTGTTGTGAGCGGGAACACTACCGACTTCGCCCAATTGATCCCAAGGCCCGAATATCGCTCAAATTTAACATATTCCCGGAGCAGTGCAGGCAAAACGTGGCTGGCTCACGCACATACAATAACATATCGTCGGCATACAATGAGACCGAAAGTGGTCTCTGCCGAAAGCGTACACGCAGCTGCTGCATGCCTCTGACGGAGCTTGCAGGCTAGTGGCTCCAATGCGAGCGAGAAAAGCATAGGCGATAACGGGCAGCCCTGCCGAGTGCCTCTTTCTATAGGGAATACTGAGGAAACCCATCCATTAACACGCACACGTGCAGCCGGTTCCTCATAAAGCACTCTAATCCATTTCGTAAAAAATGTGGGGAGACACATTCTGGCAAACACAGTAAACATATAAACCCAATTGAGGGAGTCAAAAGCTTTCGCTGCGTCAAGCAGCACCGCGACAGCCTGGAAATCAGACTCAAAGTAGTGCAAAGTGGAGAAGACAGTGCGCAAATTATGAGTCGTAGAGCGCGCAGTTACAAATCCGGATTGGTCAGGTAAGACCAGGAGAGGAACCAGCTGCTGGAGCCTAGTAGCGATCATTTTTGCCAGTATCTTCGCATCTATATTAATAATAGAAAGAGGCCTATAGGACTCACACATGTTAGGGGGTTTGTCCGGTTTCAACAAAGTCACCAGCAGTGCCTCCTTAAGAGAAGGCAGCAGCCGACCCGTCTCATAAGCTTCCGCATATATGTCAAGAAGCCTGGGGGCAAGCTCCGATTCATATGCCTTATAGAACTCGCTGGGAAGGCCGTCCATCCCAGCTGCTTTGCAAGTAGGCAGTGACATTATGGCGAGTTTCACATCCTCGACATCAAACGGCTGCACAAGATATTCCCGATGGGAGTTAGAAAGCCACCCCAGCGCAACGTCATCCAGATATGCATCCAGTTCGTCAGATGGTGGAGAGTCCCTGGCCGCGTAAAGTTTGGTATAGAATCATATAATTATATCACACAGATCTGGAGTAGAGTAGCGTGCAACCCCTTCCTCATCTAACAATTCCGTTATAGGCTCCTGGCTATAAGGTGCTGCCAATTTCTGCGCTAAGGAGCGGCTCCGTCGACCCCCTTCCCCATAGTATCGAGCATAACTATGGCGGGAACAGTGCAGTACCTCCTGGTCTGCAGTTTCGTTATGTTCCGAAACTAAATCCCTTATTTTAGCCAATTTATCAGGGGACGGATCGAGTTCATATGCGCGTTCATGGGACGAAATGTCAGACGCCAATTTATGAATCCTACGGCGAAGATCCCGCAGCACACCAGATTGCACCCCAATACAAGCCCCTCTGATAGTAACTTTAAATGCTTCCCACAGCACTCTGGCACTTTCAACAGATCCCTCATTTTCCTTAAAGAAGTTTTGAATGGCTTCTCCTATCGTATGCCGAAAAACTGGGTCAGTCAACTCAGTCGGTTGCAATCTCCACATAAAGGGCGGGCGTGCACATGTGGGTACCTGCAACTCAAGGACTACAGGAGAATGGTCAGAGAGCGTGTGTGCCATATGCCCAACTTTCACAGCCCAAGTACACACAGCTTCCGAAACAAGCCAGAAATCTATACGGGACCACGTCCCATGCACAGACGATACAAACGTGCCCTCTCGACCGGCAGGGTGCCGAAGACGCCAAACATCATGTAGGTGGCCAGCATCTAGCAGCCCCAAAAGCACTTCCGCTGCTTGTTTAGTCCTCGTTATTCCACTGCCAGCCTTTCTAATGTAGCATCAAGACAAACATTAAAATCGCCTCCCCATATCACTGCAGCTTGAGGAAACCTAGAGATTCTTCGCCAGACGTCAGAAAAAAAAGACGGTTCATCAGTGTTTGGTCCATAGACATTAACCAGCAACACACTCACGCCACCCAATTGCCCATATACTATCGCCACACGCCCATACTCGTCTATGTCAGTGCGATCCACAGTAATCAGCTAGATTCAGCACGCCGCTAGAGTAGGTTGAATAAGAGGAGGCAAGCCTCGCACTCACCCAGCGTGCACCCACTCTCTGCTTTGATTCCTTAGTGAGGTGGGTCTCCTGAAGAAAGGCTATGTGTATCTCCATCCGATCCAGGTATGCGAGCACCGATCTTATCTTTTTTGGATTATTAAGCCCACGCACATTCCAGGTGAGGAAATTAACCTTACCACTCATACCATTGAGACAGTGTCAAGGAGCCACCCGCACCATAGAGTACACTATGCAACCCTGAGGAATCATATTGCTCAGGTACAGGACGTGAAAAAAATACTTGCAATACCAGTCTGCCGTTACCTAAAAAAAAAACACCACCCCCCACCCACTTCAGCGACCCAAACACGCCAAAGCCATCCCGACCCAACCAACTCCCCTCCCAACAGAACAAAACAAGAATAATATGCATTCGGGGTACACCCATGTAAGGGGCGCAGAGTGCTACTAGCCTCCCAACTAGTAGGAGGTGGCCGAGCAAAGCTAGAAACGTGCCAAGCAAGTAAACTTCAGTTCACACAGCGTGAAACATTATAGCGTGAGTCACCCCCGGGGAGAGACAAGTGTCAAACCAAAGCACAATCATTCAGTAGGCACATAATAGCATGAAAACAAAGCATTCCTGAGAAGAAAAACAAGGTAAATGGGTAAGCAATACTAGTGCAGAATAAACTGGTGTAGCAGTCAGTCGTCTTCTTCCTGAGGCGTGCCCGGCCTGGGACGCCTGCGCTTGAGCTGCTTTGCATGTTCGAGGGCTGCCTTGGGGTTGGAGAAAGTTTTTGAGGCACCCTCCGGACCTATATGCAACCTTTCCGGATAAAGCATTGCATAGGGGACCCCCTCAGACTGCAAAAACTTCTTGACTGCGGCAAATTCCCGTCTGGCAGATTGAACAGCAACAGTAAAATCAGGAAAAAAAGCCAAGGTGTTGCCCTGGTGTTCGATAGTCCCCTTCTCACAAGCCAGACGTAGAATAGTGTCACGGTCTCTATATTTCAAAAGCCTGGCTATTATGGGACGAGGCGGAGCTCCAGGCACAGGCCGCGCCGCCAGGGAGCGGTGAGCTCGTTCAATAACAAACATCGTGGAGAGGTGTTCAGTGCCAAACAGTTCCTTAATTAAGTTCTCCAGATAGTGCTCCATTTTCCCCACATTTGTAGACTCCGGCAGCCCCGTGAGTCTAACGTTGTTGCGCGGGACCGTGCCTCCAAGTCCTCGTTCTTGGCCAGGATGAGGAGCAACACCTTCTCCATATTGAGTGCCTTGCCAGCAACCTCGCTCAGACCATCCTCGGTTGCCGATACATGCTGTTCAACCTCACCCATGCGGGAATTTTGCTTCTCCAACTGCGACGATAAGTGATCCAGGTGGTGATTTACTGAAGCCATGGCGCCCTCTATAGATTGGAGGCTACGTTGCATCGCCAGAAGAGTGGTCTCTAACATGGGGGGGCTGTCGCCCCGGGCTTCTGCCTCCGAGTCCGATGCCGCCTTTTGCAAGGCTATCGCAGGCTTGCGAGCCTCAAAGGTGAGACGTGGCTGCGTTTTATCAGTTCTCCCATGGTGGGTCGGGAAGAAATCACCCCCCAGGCAAGCAAGTAGGACCCTGGACACTATGCTAGAGTCGCAAATCAGGACGAAGGTGGAGCAGGGGCGAGCGTATTAGGGATCCGTAAGGGCCACAGAGGATCCACCCAGCCAGCACTAGTGAGCGAAGGTACAGCGGCGACTCCCAATTGAGCAGACCACTCAGGAGACACACAGATCCCCTGGCAGCCCGGTAGAGCGTAGGGCACTGGAAATGCCCGGTAATGCAGCAGGAGGACCAGGGGCAGCTCTCAAAAAGGTGGCGGGCCGCACAAGCAATGCAGCGGTGTGCACCACCACCCTCAGCGCAGTCTAGGTCAGGGCACAAACAATGAGGGGGCCAGTTGCAGGGTAGCAGTTACAGGGCAGCGTTCACAGACTTCATAAACCAGGGGGAGCCCAGCGCCCCAGCGGTAACCCAGGCCCAGCAGAATATACGATGATCACAGGGACGGACAACCCCGCAGTCCAGGCCCCAGCTCCTCACCGGGCCGCGGCACCGCCAGTCTCGCGCTCCCACCGGTTCCAGCAGCAGCAAACTAAGCACCGCACCCGCCAGGGCCCCCACCCGCCTCCGCAGCCGCAGGCCCTTCAGGCGCCGCACTCCACTCACCACAGCCAGTCCCTGGAGCGATGCGGTCCGCCGGTAGCCCCCAGCCGCACAGCTCCGGTCCCAATGGGTCACAGGCCAGCGATCCCTCTCCGTAGTGCGTCCCACCGCTCACAGCCGCCCGATGATCAGCCAGGCGCCGCGCTCTCTCCGCACCTACAGGTCCGCAAATTTAGCACCGAGGAGTGCCCAGACAATGAAAGCACCGCAGCAGCCGCAAGACTGGATCAGCGGGAGCGCCCGGGAGCCGCCATTTTGGAAGCATGGGTCGGGCAGACCAGCGAGGCAGATCTACAGCACAGTGGCAATCCAAAGTGAAATTGTAAGATCCCAGCACCAGCAGACCGGTACCCCAGTACCAACCGGTCCAGTCAGGGTCTGAGATGGCGCGATTTCAGGCAGATAGTTGGCGGATGTCAGCTCGGCCGGGCGGAGCAGCACTAAGGTGCAGCCATTTTGCCGTGCGCCCTCTAGCGCCCCCGAAATTTTCCATTGTTGATATCGTCTGCCGCATTGTTTCTGTTTCTATATTTGTAGAACAGAGCAACTTCATAGAGGGATAGTTTTTTAACAATGGACTTCTCTTTGTGTGGTATGTGTTCAACATATTTGTTTTCAAAATGTCTTTGTCTGTGGAATCAAAATCTGCAAGGTATTCAATTTCAGGTAGACTGTTTGGAACTCTTCGACTTGATGATGACAAGCCTAAGCTAAGCCACATAATTGCCCTTGATTTTCCATATAAGCTTGAGGAACTTGTGAGATATCATTTGTAGGCTAAATCTGTATAATCTTTTACTTATACTGCCATGTAGTCTCCAGGATTGACTATTATAATGGTCTTTATGTCAACCTACCCAAGGTCCATCTGAATAAATTGCAGATTCTACAAAACACAGCAGCAAGATTGCTGATGAAAATCTCGAGGTTCCAGTCGGCCTCACAGGCCTTGGCAAGGCTGCATTGGCTCCCTGTTCATCAAAGAATTCGCTTCAAAGTGCTTTGCATAACCTATAAAGCACTTCAGGGACAAGGCTCAACCTTCATAAGAGAAAAACTTAGAAGGTATGTGCCTAACAGAACACTTAGGTCCAGCTCAGCAATGAATTTGGTGGTGCCTCCATACAAGCTCTCTTCTTGGGGAGGTAGGAGCTTTCTGGTCTGTACAACTCAAAACTGGCAAATCAAAGAAGAGGGACTGGGGGCTATTTGAGAAGGTCCAGCATACGTGCCCCAACTATAATTGATACAAAGGGTATGCAGTGCCTCACTGTTAATGGGGGACAGAGAAGTTTGTTTGGTCATGAGATACAGAAGGGACGGGGGTTCCTCCTGTTGGAATTAGGGCCCTCACACACCCGGCTGGGTGTCAGCTTCATCATAGGGCTTTGCTCCTCGTCAGGTCGGCGTTGCAATACCTGACGGGCTCCCTATGAGGGGCTCTTTGGCGGAGATGTTTTATTCCAATTAGCCGTATGATGCCGTGGGTGTAAGGGGCCTAGACGCTGTAGATGAGATGTGTGGAGGTTTTGTGGTTCTTGAGGAAAATAAAACAGGAAATGGAAGTACCAAAGAGAACAATTTTAATCAATAGGCCTTCCAACCTGATTAAAAACTGAATTGCGCACTGCTGAGGTAATGTCTCAGACTAGGCGCTTATTTTAAATGGTCAACATGTTTCCCGCCTATCACTCAAAGAATCTAGCGGCGATTCGTCAGGACCAAAGTGAACAATTCTGTCTATACAAGGGTGGTTGTCTGGTGAAGTGTCCTTAATGAACCAACCTTACAAAACTCAAGGTAAAGTACCTGTTCGAGACATGACCAACCTAATAAGATAAAAACAATAATTAGACAACAAAATAATTAAATGCAGTCAAATATAAAGCACACGTGTCCCCTTGAAATTCCCATGCTCAAAACACACAGTGGTGCAAGCTAAAAACAAGGTGAGAGCCAAGTGAGTGTCGATCAAGATGATCATGTAAAGGCTCTTATTGTAATAAAATCTGGTGGAACAACCACCATGGTAGCAGAAAGAAATAACTCACCCTATTTGGGTGGGCAATTTACCACATCGCACCCTGGCAGGATTTTACACATGGAACTCCCTTGTGTCCTGGGTGGGCGGCAGAAACCACATTTTTCAAAATAATTACAGGTGGATTGCGGGCAAAAAAGGAAAAAGCACACGTCTACACTGGAGCATTGTACATCAGTAAAACATATCATCGGCACTAAGTTTGTTCAAGTCAGGCAGGTATGGTGAGCGCCGTGATTTTAGAAAAGCAGGCAAGACATCAAGGTAGTTAAAAAGGTAGACATCGGGTACAATGGCTATCGAGTGGGTTCAAAGTGGTTGTAGTAAGCGGCAGATGTGGGAGCTCACTTATCATAAAATTGCAGGAAGGTTAACATCGGGCGCAATGGCTGTCGAGTGAGATCAGAGTGATAGTAGTGAGCCGCAGGCGTAAGAGCTCACTTATCATTAAGTTACAAAGAGGCACGCAGTGTGAGGAATTTAAATTATGTCGGGGATGTGAAAACGCGCCTGGTGCGGCGCGAGTGTAAGTCCTTTAAATAAAGGGAAGTTAAGCAATTTAGAGGGAGTAGTATCAGGCACATCCGCTGTCAAGTAAAATCAAGAGCGTACTCACGTTTGCTTCATTGCAACCCAAACAGCGGACCTACCCTCTTGCTGCCGCGGACCGGGAGGTAATGAGCCAACGTGGGAGACTCCTAAAATGGTACCCGGCTTCCAGCGCTGGAGGGCTGAACAAGTGTCTATAAATGCTGATTGGCACTAGAGAGTGAGAGAGACGGCTCAAAGGCGTTAGATGGTGGCCATCTTGTGTGAAGTAATGTATGTAAAAAATCGCCGCCATCTTGTAGGAGGTTAGATTGAACACCAACTTTTGGGTGAAACTCGCCTGTATCTCAAATGGGAAAGGCATGAAACATAAGCGATTCAGCCAATCATGCTGGATCGAATTGTGCATGGAGTAGTACGTGTTGGGCTGTTATTAAGGAGGCTATTAGAGGTGCTCTAAGACTAGTCAGAGTACACAGGCTAACATGAGTGTTTACATGAAAGTCATCACTGTTTATGTATTAAGTTCGCTCCAGGGAATTTCCTCATTCAACCCATTTCTGTCGGTTGAGAGGCTTTCATTAACCAATCATATTTGTACTGCGGTTTACTGAGGCCCAATATATCACTAGGTTGTTGTGCCTTAGAACTAAAGAAACTACTGAACCAATTCACTGCAAATACCAAAAAGGATCCTTTCCATTATCAAAATCTATGTTCCTGCCAAATTTAATAAAAATCTGTTAAGCTGTTTTGCTGCTACGTCTCTGTCAAAAGTTTATGAAAAATGCATTGGTGTAAAAAAGGAATCATCACAAAATTTTGTGACATCTGTCAATTTAGAAAAAGGAATAGGTATGCAAAGTTTTGTGGCAATTCGTGAAATGGCTGCAAAGTTATTGCTAAGCAACAATCTGAACAAGTCCTATCTCTGGGAATCCTAACTATAACTATAGAGTGGCTACTGCCACTCTGAAATCTATCTATCTATCTATCTATCTATCTATCTATCTATCTATCTATCTTTCTGTTTGTCAGTCTATCTACCATTATAGTTAGGTGAACATATTACATTTTAAGCTCTAGAAACCACTGAAATTCACCAGTTATAGTCAGAGCCACTGAAATTAAGCAATTGTTCAGCTGCAGCATTGTTCACATGATTATGGATTTGCCACATAATCCATCATCTGGTGCATAATCTGCAGGTATTACCCAAAAGAAAAATTGTTTCTAGCTCAAATGGTTCAAAGGTTACTGAAAATGTGTTGGTGTGTAGTGGAAATCCCTTTCTAAAGGTTGACTGGTCACTCTTCTGTTGCTTATTGCTATATTTGGGTGTTAAACTGGTACTTATGAGGTGCAACCTATGACCAGAAAGTGTTAAACAGTGTAAAAATGACAAAATAATGAAGAAATATTATCACAACATGTGCTGCATTACGCCACATAATTGCCTTTTCTTGCTGCATAATTTAGTCAACCCTGATGCATAATTTAGGCCTCTCCTGCTGAATAATTTCAGTGGCCCTGGTGAGAGTTAACTGAATTAACCATAACTCTCACCCCTGCAATGCACAGTGCCATTTCAGATGCCATTAGTAATGTTATTGATATGTCATAGAACATGTCATGAGTGATGTAATATGTGAGCTCATAAGCAGTGAATGGTGAGGGCCCGAGTTATAGTTAATTCAGTTAAATGTAACTGGTAAAGGTCAGTTGTTTTTAGAGTTAAAACATTAAATTTTCACCTAACTATAACATCACTCTTACCTTTGTTTTTGTAGTTAATTTTTGAAATTTTGATCTAAATTAAGATTTTATTACCAGACAAAAAAATAATGTCAATTTAGCCTTTGTTTTTTTTTCAGTGACTTTCAGGGGGGGTGGTTTACCGTAAAGTAAGGCAGGCCTGGTGGCTTTGTCAAAAAGTCACCACAATAATTTATCAATAACCATATTCCAAAATAATCATACTAAATACAGCCATGTCAATGCATAATATATTCACAAAACAATTAAAATAAATAATGTTAATTTCAAACAACTATGAATGTGTATTTGAGCCTGTCTTTAACAATCTCCGGGCCACAAAATGCAGCAATAGAAGCAACCTCAAGGGTTCCGTCACTCCAGCTGAAGAACATTCAGCTCCACCTCAAACAGTTTTTTTTAAAAAATGGCATGCTCCTGGGGTCATGCAGTCAATGACCCCAAAGACTTGTTGTTTTTCTTTTAATCTTTCCTATGGGGCTGCTATGCTTGTGGCAGCCTCACACAAAACCTTTTAAAGTTGTAGGTAGTACTGCTGCCCCTGCTTGGGGCACCATAGCAGTCACAATTGTTCTAAAAAAGCCCATGCTGGACATTATATTTTATTAGTTCACTTGCCGCTTCAATGATGAAGGGCCCCCATTCAATATCCCTACCCTGTCCCCTATCTGTTTTTTAGGGGACAGGGTAGGATGGAGTCCCCAAGTCCCAAAATGGCTGCTGCAACATCTTTGTGGCAGCCAATCACATGTTATCTTTGATCTATTGGAATTGCTGATCCTCTGCCTCTATATATACACATACATTTTTAAACCTTAAATTCTGAACGGATCTACTCCAAATAAAAAAACATGCTTTCTGCCACATTTGATGTAGTTCTTTTCAGCCGTTTTGGCTACAGCTGTGTCTAATTTTCCAACAGAAAACTGCATGGCACTCCCTCTCCCCTTTTTATCAACCTGCAACTTACAGATCCCCCTAAAACTTCCCAGGAAAGAGCTGAGTTGGATGGGACATTTTTGGGGAAAGTTTCGTTAGGATTACAAAGAAGTAATTTCACAGGGACACACTTTAGTTTCAAATTGATGCCATTAAAAGTGTTAAATGTATGTAATGCTATTTCTCAGTAGATTCAAAAATCTTCAAATTAACTAAGTAAAGCATAGTGGGGTTCTTCATCTTGACAGATCAATTTTGTTAAACCACCAAAACACTGCTTTGACCTTCTAAATTACATGTCCATGATATCTGCTAAATGAAATTACGCAGAATGAATTATATTGAAGGGCCATTTGTATAGCACATTGCTAAATAAATTGGGCAATGCAACTTATAAGTGAATTTTTTTTATGTAAAACTTTTTCATAAGGATGCATTATTTATATATTGCAAAAAGTGAAAAATTGGGGAATCACACAAAATGATGTTTGCTCTTGCAAAGACATTTTCAGAATCCTGCCCTTTTTATTTAGAATAAAAATTAAATAAAAACACAAAGGATTGCTAGATTAATATATTCCAAGTAATTTAAGTATTTTGTTTTTAAGACCTATAACCTTTTTTGTTTACCTAAATATAAACAATTATTGCAAATAGACACGTATGATTCATTAATAATAGACTTAAGACTTAATTTTCATGAATGAGTACAAAAAACTTTGAACAGGTAGCTGCTTTCACCAAAACATTACATGATTGTCTGCCTTATCCTAATCACATTACTCTCCATGGTTTGCTATATTATTAATAATCCTGCGAGGCTCATTATTTTCTAATTTAAAGGCAGATCTAACAAAGTGACATATGAAAGATGATCCAACCTTAGGGCCTACAGTCAATTGCATGAATTCTAATCTAATTACCACTGAAAATACGGTTGTACAAGCTTTTCAAATATGTCTGTGTATATCCCAGAAAGAATTGCCTTCGTAAGTATGAAATGAAATACTAGATTGACTCATACCAGTGTTAGAAGTTGAGAAAATTCAGCATTAAGTTATCATTGCAGACTTAGACTGCAGACTCTGTTCTACAATAGCAATAATGTTGCCGGAAAGTGTGCAAATCCAGTGAACATATATTTCCTTATTCTTATTTCACAAAATAGTTTACCTCTATTTTAAAAATGTTACAGTAGAGGTGCTACTTTCATTGGTAAAACACATAGACCTAGATTCACAGGGGCTTAGCTAATTTTTATGCCACAGTGAAAATTTGGTCCGACAAAACCTGTCAGGAGTCCCTCAAAGTCATGTCCTTCTTATTTGATGCTCTACTCAGGTGAGTTGTACTGCTTCTTCTCTGAATGTCCCTGCACAGAGGATTGAGTCGATCTATCACTGAGGGAGAAGTCATCAAAAGGCACGCTTTGATATGAGCTTAGTTGGCCAAATGACATCAGAGGCCATGCGGAACGTCTGTTAAAAACATGTGACCAGAATACTCACTTAAGTTAAGCTTGTTTGAGCCTGTCCATGCCAGAATGGAGTCAGGGAGCCTGGAAATACTGGCCACATTCAACAAGACATTAGATAACTGTACACAACATATATGGGATTTATACTGGTAAGCTCACAATCTGCCTTACACAATAGTCTAAACTATAAAAAAAAAATTCAGGGGCAACCTTGCACTTCTGTACTGATTTGCCTCAATACAGATGGTCACAAACATGCATTAAAGAAAAGAGTCACTGTCAGAGGTAGTGGGTAGTAATTAGCAAAATACCTGTGTAGTAACAAAGCTTCAGCCATACATTGTAAGCACCTTTATTCAACTGAGATGCGGAGCGCACTGCCAACTGCCCACTAGCCGAGTCTCTCCCTGTAGTGTAGCTCCTATTTCCCTTATAGGCTCTGCGCATTGGAATAATATATCCTATAGGTTTGACATAGGACTAAGGTCGGTATGTCCCTATCGAGTATATTAAACTTAATTACTTGTGCCAGCTAGCTCAGAGGCCACTAGAAACTTCTTGACGACAAGAAGGGAGTAGTTTCTGGCAGCCGCAAAACATGACCACTGTGTTTCCCTTACAGAATCAGGACGTGTCCCAGAGTCGTAGAAACAATAGATAACTATTTCACTCAGCTCAGTCGTGCATATCTTGGTTACTCTCAAAGTTACACAGAAATAACAGACGGGCGTTTCAATAAAAGATTTATTGAACAGTCTTGTTTCTGTTGTAAGTTAGATGTGCTGTTACGATCACAAGACAGTATGCGAGATAAATAATGTACAGAGTGAGCAGTAGAAATAAATAATACTGCGTTAGCATTATCTTTTCAGTATATATGCATTTACATAAAATGACACAGCCTAAAAATGCGAGTACTCATACGATGCGTTTCTAGCCTAGTTCTACCCCAGTGTACCTAACCTGTCCTAGGTGTAGGGAGAAGTAGAAGTAGGTGATGTATTCCTTACTATAGTATACTAAGAGTATGTTAAGCCTAATATGCCTAGTATGCCAAGAGTCCCTCTAGGTTCTAGTCTGCTCCATACCTGAAGAATGAGAGAGGTAGGAATCTCTTTCCTAGACTCGAGCTCCAACACCCCGCAAGGGAAGTTAGATCACTGGAAGCTGGACTCTCTGCGTGCAGGAATGACAGCGTCTTCTCAGTGCGTCCGGCCGGGAATCGGGCTCCTCTGAAGTCGAGGTCTCCTCTGATTTACAGGGGTTTGGGAAGGTATATTTATACCTGAAAATGTTAGCATTGACGTGAGTTGGGCAGCGAAAGACGTCATGAATGAATCCCTAAGGAATAATGGTTCATGCATAATATATGAGTCCTTGAAGAAATCAATAGTCCTGGGCAAGGGAAACTCCCGCAGCCTAAGGGTCTGTTTTTTCATGAACTCGTTGTGAGGCTAGGGTGGACAGATGTCGGAATCCATGAATCCATGCCTGTATTTGGAGTGCATGGTTTATGCCTAAATAAGGTCTGGGATTTTATGCCTATATAAGGGCAAGGCGAATTGTGCCTATATAAGGACATGAGTCTGGAAAGCCCGTTTATGGACACCCTAGGAAATATACAACATCCCCTGAGTTTCCCGATCCATGTGGAATCAAATCCTGGTGGCAGCATTCCATTCCACAGTGAGGCAAGTCACAACACCCCCCCCTCATTACAACAACTTAAAAATCGAATCTATAAATATACATAAGAAAACAAATAACATTATGTATAAATAGTGTAAAGAAAATACATCAGTTCAATTACATAATAATCTATAAATGTACATAAAAAACAAATAATATATGCCGAAATACTGTACAACCACCTGCAATATACACAAGTAAAAAATGTAACACAGATTAGAACAACATAGTTTTACCATACCTGCATAGCTTACTTATTTTGTACAATTACATCTTTTAGCTATTGTTGTGGTTTCCTACACTTTTTTCCAATCAAATCTATCATCTCCAATCCAACTTCCTTTTCAATATCAAGACATTCACCAGTGGTATCTTGCATTTTACAACCATTCTCATGAACAGGGTCCGCACCAGAATCAGTACAAGTATTTCCAGAACTATCCACTGTTTCACAAGTAGGCATTGATTTACATACTTCATCCTGCAACCAATCGAAATTCTCATCTTAATGCTCCATATTCTTCCTCCATATTGGTTAAGATCCCACATCCACCCTTCTGAGTTTCCATACTTTACCATCCTTCCACCTAACACCATTTTGCAGTACCTCTACAACATATTCAGGCTCATAAAGCTGACTCTCAGCCTTCGCACCTTGATGGGTTCCTAATACACACTCAATCCTGAACCTTAATATGGACAGGTTGGGCAGCACCTTTAGCTTTGTAGTAAGCTGTAGTCTTGTCTTGCTTATTCAACACTATGTCACGAGCATCCTCCAACGACCATTGTTCAACCCCAGAAACAAATAACCAATGAGGATTGTATTTAGAACATGGTTTCCTTCCTCTCATCATAACTAATGGAGCAAAACCAGTGTTGTCATTACAAAATACTCGATAAGCCCAGACCGCCTTAAACAACTGAACTACCCAATCCTCCTTCGAATTCATAGTAGATTGAATAATGCAATACAACAACGGCAGACCATAGAAGCCGCACCTCACCGTACCGTTTATTCTATATCCAAAAGATGTGCACAGCTGTTCCTGCACCTGCAATTGTTGGGTGCAACTGCAAACGCAGAACAGAAATGACGGGTATTTGGAACAGTGCACCAAAAACGTTTCTTGTCCAAGGTCAATAGGAAAAAGAGTCCGGCAATATGTGCTCTTTAGTCATCTCCTTTATTAAGTAAATTCAAGTGCATTGCATCAATAAAAAATATCCAGCCAACGCGTTTCGTTCAGTTGTCACTTGAACTTTGTCAGGGCTATTTGGAATAAGAGTCGAAATAGGAAATCCAATAAAATCACAGTCCTCTTCAGTTGAAGGCCTTCGAACTGGTTCGTGTGAAGACGTGCGGCTGCTATCATACGGCATCCTTTACAGGCTACCAAACCCGCGGCCCAAATATGAGGCTCTGTTACCTTAACAGTCACGATCTCTGTTTATGACGATTAGTGCATTCATCAGCCATACAGGTTCTACACTCCTCAACTGAAGAGAACTGTGATTTTATTGGATTTCCTATTTCAAATCTTATTCCAAATAGCCCTGGCATAGTTCAAGTGACAACTGAACGAAACGCATTGGCTGGATGTTTTTTATTGATGCAATGAACTTGAATTTACTTATTAAAGGAGATGACTAAAGAGCACATTTTGCCGGACTCTTTTTCCTATTGACCTTGGACAAGAAACGTTTTTGGTGCACCGTTCCAAATACCAGTCATAGATTGAATAATGCCTTTAATAACACGGTTGAACCTACCCACATGCAATTTCCACTTGGATTGGTTAATGATGTGCTTCTATGTTTAATACACAATTTCTCAAAATAAGCTTTCGCTTTGCAAGATGTACACTGCACACCATTGTAACTAAGCAAGAATACCATCTGACATGAAGGTCTGATCTTCAAATACTAACACTGAGGGGTCGATTCCGATTCGGGCCGGAAAAAGCACCGACCGACTCGGATCCGGAAAAAATACCGACCGACACGTACCAGTGGCGCCCGACACGCCAAGTACGATGCAAGCCGCGATAAATCCGACCGACACGTCAGGAAACCAAGCCGACCGACCGAGCCGCTCGGAAAATAGCAATCCGGCCGGAAAAACCACGCGAATCCAACCGACCGACACGCACCCGGAACAAATCCGACCGAATCGTACCCGCCAACTCCAACCCGCAAAGTACGATGCAAGGCGCGAAAAACACGACCGAGTCGGACGGAGGACAAGCCGTACGACCGACACGCATACAAAACCGAGCCGAAGCAACACAATACACCGCGACCGACGCGTACGCAGCATACAAAACTGCACAAACACAGCGTGAACGAAACGGAAAACACCGTACGAGACCAATGCAGGGTCCGACTCGGTCACAAGAACGTTTCCAACATACACAAACAGCACAAAGGAAAAATCACCCAAAAAAAGGCCAAACAAGCAATTACCAAGCCAATAAATACTGGGGGGGTGGGGACAGAGAACAAAGACACACCCACAACTCCACCTATATAAAGGACACAAATCACTACCATGAGCCTTTGCAAATGCCATTTCACTGCCAGCACCCAAGAGAAAGCAACCACACACCCACAGCTCATCCCTCACACAAGCCACACACCATCAGCACACCAACAAATACCTACCTCACATACACCCAGCAAAACACACACTCACACACCCTCACCTGCACACCAACACACACATCACTCACCATCACCACCCATCACCATGCCCCCCAAGAAGAATCCCAAGTTCCTAGATTGTGAATTGGAAGTCCTGGTAGACGAGATCCTCAGGGTGGAGCCACAGCTGTTTGGCACTCTGGTCCAACAGACCCCCATGTCGCAGAAAACCAAGATGTGGGAGAGGATCATCAACAGGGTGAATGCCCAATCATCATGTCGGCGCACAAAGACGGACATCCAGAACAGGTGGTATGACGTGCGCAGGAGGGTACGGGACCTGCTGAAGATAGACTACATCAACAGCCAACATACCGGCAGTGGCCCTCCTGCCAAGCCAATATACCTCAGGCCCTGGGAGGAGAAGGTGCGGGCCATCCTTCCGCCAGTGAGCGTATATGGACTAGAGAACATCCCAGAGCCTGGTGAGTACACAACAAATGTACACAATAAACTGCCACAAAACACACACATCACTGTCAAGGGGAGAGTCAAACCATGCACACATAGCAATTACACAGCAACTAGAACAGAATCATCCCAAAATGTATATGTCAGTCAGATAAACACAACACATGCCATCAAAAAAGTCACATCCAACTGTGCCAACACATGTACAAACACAACCACAACTACAGCTAGGCAGTGGCACAAATAGAACTAACACACACATCCACACATGTAGCCACCACAACAACACCAACACACAGTGAAGACCACTCAAAGGAAGGAATTCTGTGTATGCTGGCCAAGTCAGTGTAGCCAATAGCATCATGGGAGTCGCAGTCACACATATTGCCCCCCCCACAACTGTCCCATCAACACCACCCTGAACCATGCTCACATCACAGGGAGTGGAGAAGGACTCACAAGATGGCTGACACTGGCTACTGCTGTGGGGAGCACAAGGCCCTGCTGCCAACTGTGCACCAACAAACAGCAGGACACCACTGACTGACATCCTGAGAGACAACTTACACTCCCTGCAATGCAAGCACGTTCCATGGTGGGCTATCTGGCTGGCTGGGTGGGAAGGGGGACTTGCAGCACTGACTATAGTCACCAGCACCTCCCCTCACACCCCCCCAACACAAACTCCACAGTACCCACCTGGTAGAATGCAATGCCCTCCATCCTAACACAAGATCCCACAAAGCACCACCACCCTGGGTTATGTTGTGTGAAGCACAGGGACACTCTTGGGACTCTTAGCCAAACAACTGCCAGGACAACACTCCCAGCCATCCTGTCAGCACAGCCAGCCCACCCCACAGGGAAGCAGAGTCAAAAGGAAGGAAGCATGGGCATGCTGGGAAGGGGGTGGAGGCAATAGCATGATGGGAGTCGTAGTCACAGACATAGCTCACCCCCACAACTGTCCCATCAACACCACCCTGAACCATGCTCACATCACAGGGAGTGGAGAAGGACTCACAAGATGGCTGACACTGGCTACTGCTGTGGGGAGCACAAGGCCCTGCTGCCAACTGTGCACCAACAAACAGCAGGACACCACTGACTGACATCCTGAGAGACAACTTACACTCCCTGCAATGCAAGCACGTTCCATGGTGGGCTATCTGGCTGGCTGGGTGGGAAGGGGGACTTGCAGCACTGACTATAGTCACCAGCACCTCCCCTCACACCCCCCCAACACAAACTCCACAGTACCCACCTGGTAGAATGCAATGCCCTCCATCCTAACACAAGATCCCACAAAGCACCACCACCCTGGGTTATGTTGTGTGAAGCACAGGGACACTCTTGGGACTCTTAGCCAAACAACTGCCAGGACAACACTCCCAGCCATCCTGTCAGCACAGCCAGCCCACCCCACAGGGAAGCAGAGTCAAAAGGAAGGAAGCATGGGCATGCTGGGAAGGGGGTGGAGGCAATAGCATGATGGGAGTCGTAGTCACAGACATAGCTCACCCCCACAACTGTCCCATCAACACCACCCTGAACCATGCTCACATCACAGGGAGTGGAGAAGGACTCACAAGATGGCTGACACTGGCTACTGCTGTGGGGAGCACAAGGCCCTGCTGCCAACTGTGCACCAACAAACAGCAGGACACCACTGACTGACATCCTGAGAGACAACTTACACTCCCTGCAATGCAAGCACGTTCCATGGTGGGCTATCTGGCTGGCTGGGTGGGAAGGGGGACTTGCAGCACTGACTATAGTCACCAGCACCTCCCCTCACACCCCCCCAACACAAACTCCACAGTACCCACCTG
Organism: Calotriton arnoldi; assembly: GCA_963921515.1. Lineage (NCBI taxonomy): Eukaryota > Metazoa > Chordata > Amphibia > Caudata > Salamandridae > Calotriton > Calotriton arnoldi. The sequence continues at coordinate 581,195 of CAWUFW010009774.1, read as the reverse complement.
GTAGAATGCAATGCCCTCCATCCTAACACAAGATCCCACAAAGCACCACCACCCTGGGTTATGTTGTGTGAAGCACAGGGACACTCTTGGGACTCTTAGCCAAACAACTGCCAGGACAACACTCCCAGCCATCCTGTCAGCACAGCCAGCCCACCCCACAGGGAAGCAGAGTCAAAAGGAAGGAAGCATGGGCATGCTGGGAAGGGGGTGGAGGCAATAGCATGATGGGAGTCGTAGTCACAGACATAGCTCACCCCCACAACTGTCCCATCAACACCACCCTGAACCATGCTCACATCACAGGGAGTGGAGAAGGACTCACAAGATGGCTGACACTGGCTACTGCTGTGGGGAGCACAAGGCCCTGCTGGCAACTGTGCACCAACAAACAGCAGGACACCACTGACTGACATCCTGAGAGACAACTTACACTCCCTGCAATGCAAGCACGTTCCATGGTGGGATATCTGGCTGGCTGGCTGGGTGGGAAGGGGGACTTGCAGCACTGACTATAGTCACCAGCACCTCCCCTCACACCCCCCCAACACAAACTCCACAGTACCCACCTGGTAGAATGCAATGCCCTCCATCCTAACACAAGATCCCACAAAGCACCACCACCCTGGGTTATGTTGTGTGAAGCACAGGGACACTCTTGGGACTCTTAGCCAAACAACTGCCAGGACAACACTCCCAGCCATCCTGTCAGCACAGCCAGCCCACCCCACAGGGAAGCAGAGTCAAAAGGAAGGAAGCATGGGCATGCTGGGAAGGGGGTGGAGGCAATAGCATGATGGGAGTCGTAGTCACAGACATAGCTCACCCCCACAACTGTCCCATCAACACCACCCTGAACCATGCTCACATCACAGGGAGTGGAGAAGGACTCACAAGATGGCTGACACTGGCTACTGCTGTGGGGAGCACAAGGCCCTGCTGCCAACTGTGCACCAACAAACAGCAGGACACCACTGACTGACATCCTGAGAGACAACTTCCACTCCCTGCAATGCAAGCACGTTCCATGGTGGGCTATCTGGCTGGCTGGGTGGGAAGGGGGACTTGCAGCACTGACTATAGTCACCAGCACCTCCCCTCACACCCCCCCCAACACAAACTCCACAGTACCCACCTGGTAGAATGCAATGCCCTCCATCCTAACACAAGATCCCACAAAGCACCACCACCCTGGGTTATGTTGTGTGAAGCACAGGGACACTCTTGGGACTCTTAGCCAAACAACTGCCAGGACAACACTCCCAGCCATCCTGTCAGCACAGCCAGCCCACCCCACAGGGAAGCAGAGTCAAAAGGAAGGAAGCATGGGCATGCTGGGAAGGGGGTGGAGGCAATAGCATGATGGGAGTCGTAGTCACAGACATAGCTCACCCCCACAACTGTCCCATCAACACCACCCTGAACCATGCTCACATCACAGGGAGTGGAGAAGGACTCACAAGATGGCTGACACTGGCTACTGCTGTGGGGAGCACAAGGCCCTGCTGGCAACTGTGCACCAACAAACAGCAGGACACCACTGACTGACATCCTGAGAGACAACTTCCACTCCCTGCAATGCAAGCACGTTCCATGGTGGGATATCTGGCTGGCTGGCTGGGTGGGAAGGGGGACTTGCAGCACTGACTATAGTCACCAGCACCTCCCCTCACCCCCCCCCAACACAAACTCCACAGTACCCACCTGGTAGAATGCAATGCCCTCCATCCTAACACAAGATCCCACAAAGCACCACCACCCTGGGTTATGTTGTGTGAAGCACAGGGACACTCTTGGGACTCTTAGCCAAACAACTGCCAGGACAACACTCCCAGCCATCCTGTCAGCACAGCCAGCCCACCCCACAGGGAAGCAGAGTCAAAAGGAAGGAAGCATGGGCATGCTGGGAAGGGGGGTGGAGGCAATAGCATGATGGGAGTCGTAGTCACAGACATAGCTCACCCCCACAACTGTCCCATCAACACCACCCTGAACCATGCTCACATCACAGGGAGTGGAGAAGGACTCACAAGATGGCTGACACTGGCTACTGCTGGGGGAGCACAAGGCCCTGCTGCCAACTGTGCACCAACAAACAGCAGGACACCACTGACTGACATCCTGAGAGACAACTTACACTCCCTGCAATGCAAGCACGTTCCATGGTGGGATAACTGACTGGGTGGGTGGGTGGGTGGGAAGGAGGTCTGGCTGTCAACCAAACACAATCAATGCAGACCATGTTCACACCCCAGAGAATACATAGAAATGCCCAAATAATGCAGGACAATGTGCCACACCAATATCAACCCCTGACTGTGACGACTTAGGACAATACAATGTACAGGCCCGCACCCCGAGGCACAGTCACAACTGTCAGGTGTGTCAACCACTGATGCCTGCAGAAACATGACATACATTGTTTGTGTCTCCCAAAAACAGGTGATGATAGGGACACAGCAGCAGACGCTGAGGAGTCCCAGTCCCAGGCTCAAGAGGATGCCGAGCTCACTGGCGTCGTACAGCCTCTGTCCTCCTCGGACGATGAAGAACAACCTGGCACATCCGGTGCAAGTCAACATGCTGCACCAGCAGGACCACCAGCTGCAGCACCAGCAGGTCCACCAGCTGCACCCCCTGCACCCACCCCTCCAACGACTGTCACCACGAATACCATCCCTGCCGACATGGACAGAATAAGGAACAACACCAGCGCAGTGACCCTGGACCAACCTGGGGCCATGGACACCACCACCACCACCAACCCCCAAGGTGGACCAGGGTTATCTGTGCGTGCAACTGCACACACTGCACATGTCAGCAGGGGTGGTGGGAGGGGTGGGAGACAGAGGTCGCTGCTTGCAGACGTTGCTGGTGTGCATGAAGACCCACAACTGGTACGCATAGCTGATGCGTACCAGTCCAGCACCGGAGAGCTCAGCCAGGTAGTGGGGCTCCTCAGAGACATCAAACAGCAGCAGGCTGCCCATCATGCCCGCTTGGACTCCCACATGTCCCAAGTGGAGTCACACATGTCACGTGTGGACTCCCACATGTCACGTGTGGACTCCCACATGACCCGCGTGGAGTCCAAGTGGGATGTACTACATGAGATGACGGCGGTGCACAGGGACATTTTACAATGCCTCCGCCAGATGAACAGCAACCAGTCCACACCTCCCTGTGTGCCAACAACATCTGGTACCGAACAAACTGCAACTGCCACAGGGAGGGAGGAGGACTCTGGCGGAGAGTCCCCTGCACCGCAGCAGCCTGCACTTGAGGGCCCCCCCCAAGAAGAGGGGTCGTCCGAGGAGGGGAAAGTGAGAGGCTGATGGCCAAGCGCAACTCCCAGGAAGCCTGAACCTGTTCTGGATTTTCGCCTTTGTGCACAGACTGTTCACCCTGTTGATGGCAACACTACTCCCACACATAGCATGGGGAGTACAAGTTGGAACAATGTGTCAGACAACTGTGGCCCCGATACTGGGGATCCTGTCTACCTGGACTTTCTATTCATCTAGGAACTTGGGATTGCAAGATTCATGTACAGCACAATCCATCCTATGCACTATTATCACAATAAACACACTAATACACCATACTTGCCTCTGTCGTGATTCCAACGTGGGTGCTGTTATGGGGATGATGAACTGCAAAATTACACAGTGTATGCGAACTGCAACAGCAAGGACAACACAGGCATGTGAGTACAGGCAACGTGACACATATGAGGGAGACACACCACCAGGGCTACACAACACATACACACCTAGGCCATCTGACTCATTGCCTACACTGATGTTGCCAGGGAAGACGGTGCAATGCACAGACACCACACCCATTCCCAGTTGTAGTCAAGTAGCCCACAGGTGCAGTAAGCAAATGGCACTCAAATGTGTGACCACAGACAACGCACATCACTAAGTGAAGCACAGGTTTATTACACAGTAGCAACATGCCGTAACCACTACAGATGCAAGGTAACCCCACCTGGTAGCGGGCACACAGTCAACAACTGTAGACAGAAGGAAGTCCATGGGTGTGGCGCACATCACCTGTAGGGACACAACAGCTACCAGCCTGGATGTGCAATCACGTCGTCGGTGGACACAGTTGACCAAACGAATCTGAAAGTACCCTGTGAAGGACAGAAATGACACACAGTCAAAAGCAATGCAGTACAGGACAGAACAGCAAAACTCATGCACAATACATGTTACAAGATACCCACCCAGAACCAAGTTAGCATGTCAACACTGTTGGGGAGTACAGCCCACCTGTCACCACACATCGCAACACACATCCTGTCAAGTAGCCCATGGACACACTCCAACAGCACCAGAGCACCACCCACACATCATGCCAACTCACATCATTCACATGACACCTCAGGATACTCACATTCAGCTAAAGAAGTTGGTGATGAGCTGTGTGCGGACATCACCATCACCATCATCATCATCATCGTCACTGGCATCGTGGTCCAGGCCAGGATCCTCCACAGGTGGCGGATGTTGGTCATCGTCATCCTGGATGAGAGGCAACTCCTTCCGCACTGCCAGGTTGTGGAGCATGCAGCAGACGATGATAATCTTGCACACTTTCGCAGGGGCATATGGGAGGGACCCTCCGGTCTTGTCCAGGCAGCGGAAGCGGCTCTTCAGGAGACCAAAGGTCCGCTCAATCACTCTCCTGGTCCGACCATGTGCCTCATTGTAGCGCATCTGGGCAGGTGTCACAGGGTTCCTGAGGGGTGTCAGCAACCACGGCATGTTGGGGTATCCCGAGTCACCTACGGACAGACAAGTGCACATCAGCTGACTTGGAAAAGTGGGCGGAATACTACAGATCAGATCACACACAATGGCACAAAGTCAGTACACACCGACAAGCCAGGCACGCTGGTTCTGCATCTGTGCCATCAACCTGGGGATGCGACTACTCCTCATCACAAAGGCATCGTGTGCTGAACCAGGGAAACGGGCACACACGTGTGTGATGGTCATGTCTGCAAGACACACCACCAGTGCATTGACCGAGTGGTAGTGCTTGCGGTTCCTGTAGGCCTGCTCCTGGGCCTGTGGTGGTACCAAAGCCACATGTGTCCCATCAATGGAGCCAATTACATGCGGCATCCTCCCCAGGGCATAAAAGTCACTCTTCACGTCAGTGAGTCGTCGCAGTCTAGGGAAATAGATGTACCGGTTCAGGAAGAGCAACATTGCCGCCAAAACATCGCGGAGCACACGGCTGAACATGGTCTGTGACATCCCACCAGCAGACGCCACAGTATGTTGGAAGGTACCGGTGGCAAAGAAGTGTAGGGCTGCCATCACCTTCACCTTGGGGGTCAGCGCTGTAGGATACGGCCGGCCAGGCTGCAAATGTGGGGACAACTGCACTGCAAAATCCTCAATCAGCTGCCTGGTGAAGCGGTACCGTCGGATGCTGTCCCGTTCCACCATCGTTGCCAGGTCTGGGAATGGCCGATGGACAGCAGGAGCCCTGCAGTGCAGAGGAGAAGTAAGCAAGATCGTCAGTCACCCCACATATGCGGCATTGAACACACTCAAGATCCCAACATACATCATCATGAGGCACAACTACATGAAGTGTGCAGTACCGGAACGACATTTATGGTACATACATGGCCAACATCTGTCAACACGGTCCTACAGGTGGCATCAATTTGTCCCAAGTTGGCCCATTGGATATCATGATGCTGTGTCACAGTCACCCCCCAGTGACATGTGAGGACAGATGTGCCCCAGGCACCACAGCTCAACGACAGGCACATTCCCAGGGACCCTGTAATGCCACATGGACACTGGCATCACCTGGAGTATCATGTGTACACCACAACAAAACAAACATGACCCCCACAGGTAGTGGCCACACTTGCCATGGCAGGAGAGCCATGGACGTCTGTGACACACACGCACAACATCAGAGTCCATGCACACACAACGTGGATGTGGAGACTGTCTCCCATTGTGCACATGAAATCAGAGACATTGTAAACACTACATGCACAAAGACTGTGGAGGGCCATCACTATTGTGCCACTGGGACACCCTGGCTCAAACATACCGTCCCACATGGGACTCACGGGGTATGTGACATGACATACACAAACACCACTGTGAAATGTGACCATGGCACATGCACAGATATGAACAGTTGCACATCACAGTGGTCACGTACACATAACACCCATGATCCTGTCCCCATGAACACGTGCACAGCCTGGGGGTGGCTGCCCACAGGTGACACCCACAGGACAACATGTACACCAACATACACACAATAGGAAATGCAGCCTTACATGCCTTATGATAAGGTTTGGACAGGCTGTCGTGATGTAGGTGTGCCCCTCACTCCCTGGGAGCTATCTGTGGCTGGCATATGTCCATCTGAGACAGGCATGCTGACATATGCCAGTCACATGTACAGTGATGCGTTGTACTGCAATGGACCGATCGGTGCCTCCGGCCGGCCCATTGCATTCAATGTGTGCGGGTACGCGTTGTACCCCTGTGCGCGTTGTACTGCAATGGACCGATCGGTGCCTCCGGCCGGCCCATTGCATTCAATGTGTGCGGGTACGCGTTGTACCCCTGTGCGCGTTGTACTGCAATGGACCGATCGGTGCCTCCGGCCGGCCCATTGCTTTCAATGTGTGCGGGTACGCGTTGTACCCCTGTGCGCGTTGTACCTGCAATGGACCGATCGGTGCGCACCCATTGACAATGGGCTTGCCTGGCAACGGACGCGTTTTCGAATATTCGAACGAGTCGGTTGCTGGAAAATCAGTTGGTCACCCACAACAATGTTGCAAAATCATGTATGTCATGAAGTTGAAATTTTGAAGGATGCTGTGGGCGTGTTTTGGTGCTGCTATTCCATGGATTGGCCATATTCAGAAGATGCAAACGACTTGGACCTATCACTTTGGACACAAGGGACAGTATCTGCCTCTCCAGCACATATATATTGCTGCATGTTCCCCTGAGAGCCCACTTGCCTGCACTACATGCTCCAGGACGACATCTGCCACTGCACTGCTGCTGTCTCTGCCCCTCTGGACCCTGCAATGGCACGTACTGTGGAGAGAGCCCCAGCCTTCAGCCTTGAAGAGAACCAGGCCCTGCTGGACAGCCTACTTCCACAGTACAGCAAGCTGTATGGGACACCAGGGGAGCAGGTGAGTGTTCTGTGCACTGCCTTTCTGAATGTGCATTTTGTCTGACTAGCAAGGCTGAGAGTCAGCACACCACTGGCTAGCAGGCTCACTGAGTAGTTGTCACCCCCCATAGTGTGTAGTGACTTGCACTGGACAGGTATGGTGCAGTGACAGTGCTTCTGAACAGGGTTTTACTCCCCATGCTATGATACCATGTAGTGACTTCTGGAAAACTGTCCATGGGCAGCCGTGCACTGCCTGGGTACACCATGTGCCCCTGTGATTGCGACATGTATATGCAACTGTGTCATGCACGGATATGTTGCATGTGTAGTAATGTCCTTATCACTTTGTCATCCTGACAGGCTTCTGCCCATCGGAAGCATGAGATCTGGAAGGACATCGTCCGGGCTGTCCGGTCCGTGGGGGTCTACAAGCGCCGGATCCGCAACTGCCAAAAGAGGTGGCAGGACCTTCGGGGCTGGACCCGGAGGATTGCACGGGTCCAGCTGAAGCTGTCGCCTCCTCGCAGGAGGGGCGGAACACGGACCCTGACCCCCCACATGCTCAGGATCCTGGCGGTGGTCTTTCCAGACCTGGATGGGCAGCTGAAGGCCAGAGAGCAGCAAGGAGGGGGTGAGTCAAAGACTGCACTGTGTACTCTGTCTAACATGTTATGTGCCCTCCTCGGGCCAGGTTGAACTGCCACAGTACAGCAGTCATGTTGTCCAGGAGCCATGTCCCTCTATTGTGCACTGCCCACTCCTCATCTGATACCCAGGTGTGGCCCTTACATGCAGGGAATTCTGTCACTTAGGACTGTGTCCTTGCAGTTTGCTTGACTCAAGGTGGGAGACAGCATCTGTTTCCCTGACTCTGTGGTGGGCATCATGGGTGGGTCCATTGCTTACACAATGCCTGTATTCTGACATGTATTCAGCGTGTTACTTTGATCTGTGGTCCAATTGCTGAGCTGATCCACCACATGTGGCTGGGGTACCTGGCACACACCCATGCTGCGGGTGGGAACAATGTTTGGGCCCCAGGAGTATGTATATGACGTGTGTCACACATACTTAGCCAGTTGCCTACAGTCCAGGGCTCATCCCTCATTCATGTGGGGCTGGACAGTCATGCCTACTCCAGGCCATACAATACACTCTGTACTCCCACTCCCGTGTATCAGAGGACACATTGTGCACAGTGATTTGCCCCTCAGGTGTCTGCCTCTGTGTCAGTGTGCTGTGGATTAGTCGCCAGGACTGCTGTGGAGTTTCTTGGTAGGGGCTCAGCATGCCACTGGAGATGTGACCATAGGAGACGATACTTGTGTGACACATAGGTGTCTGATCAGCTGCCCATGCAGACTGGGGCATGTAAATGTGAAGTTCAGGCAGCTGTTCCCCATGCACAGCAGAGTGTGAGGGGCTCAGGTTCAGAGGGTAGTGTCACAGGTCTCCCATATGTCCAATAGGTATGACCTGGACAGATGAGGGTTAAGAGGATGTGTTGTGGGGGGATGTACATGTGCACTTGTGCAGCTCCAGGACTTGCATTCCCCATGACCTACTATTGTGACACAGTGCAGAGTGTTGTTGTCTGGCTGCAAAGTCATACATCACTGAGACAGTGATGTATGACTTTGCAGTCATGCCTCCGCCATGGCATGTGTCTACTGATTGGTGATCCTGCAGGGGAGTGACATGTGCTACATGCACACCATAGTGGCGCTGGCTATCAGGACATGGGTGCATCATGGTGTCTGTCGCTGGTATGCATCACATGCATTTCCTATCTGACTCTGGGCATCCCTTACATCCGTAAACCTGTACTGACTCAGTGGCAAGAGCTGTGATGTGTCCACACCGTGTCCTCTGCACTGTCCAACTACTGTGTACTTGGTGCATGTGTCAACACTGGGGTGTTGCAATCCAACAGACACCAGACAGATGGGTGCAAGGCCATGTGGGATGTGAGTGCCATGCTTGGCATCAGACTGACAATTGACTTCTCCTGTTCAATTAGTGCACTTTTAGCAATGCACAACTAATGATGCCAGGGCTTGCTCTGTGATGTGCTGTGCTCACAGTGGTGTGTGCGTTATGTGCAGGTGACTGATGTCTGTCTGTTTCCCCATTTTTTGCAGATACATCCACGGCCACGGAAGGGGACAGCTCCACGGACCAGGAGGAGCCGGAGAGCCAGACTGGGTCAGCAGCCGAGGAGTGGTCGGAGGGACCCAGTGGCACGGAGGGCGAGGGGAGCCACACCGAGGAGTCCTCAGCAGCATCCACCTCAGCTGAGGACCAGAGCAACTCGGAGGATGACTCCCTTGTGGAGGCGGGTGTCAGCAGCCACCACACCCCAGCTAGTGTTGCTGTCCCCGCCACCACCAGCACCACCACCGCCCTCCCATCGGCTCCCATTCCCCAGGTCCGTGGAGGCTCCCATGTCCGGGAGCGTGTCTCCTTTGGGCCAGGCACCGCACCCCCTGCCCCTGTGTCCCCTGCTGCCCTGAGTGAGGAGTCTGTGTACCTCCTTCGCCAGCTCCATGTAGGGCAGACAGCCATGCTGAGTGTCCTCCATGCGCACACCGCGCTGTTGACTCAGCTGGTGTCGTTCATGGAGGGCATCTCATCGGGCATGTCTGACCTACAGAGGGGCAATAGGTCCATGGACTCCTCCCTGACGGCAGCAGTGTCCCTCCTCAAACGGTCCCTCACCCCTCCTGCCTCTGCTCCATCCACACTCCCCAGCACCTTACCCATCCCAGGCACACACACACTGGCACACACCAGCACACACACATCCAGCACACTGACACACACGCCAATGACAAAACGCACACGCACGCACATTCAGGGGACTGAAGCCAGACTCACAGGGGATGGGGCCCTGGCACACACACACGCATCCACATGCACTGCGCAGTCCTCAGTTCCCTCTCCCTCCAAAGCACCCTCCCTTGCCTCACCTGCAACCCCAAAGTCACAGCAGCTCTTCCTCTGTGACCTCGGCCTCTTCCCCACCGATGAAGCTGCTCCAGCATCCCGGGGGAAGAGGAAGCCCACCCACACGGAGCAGAGTGCCCCTCGCCCCCGGACACCCTCCCCCAGGCGCAGACGGACTGAGGCCCCCACCCGCAAGTCCCCCCGGAGTGCTAAGAGCAAGACCCCGCCACCGCCCTGCAGCTCAGGCACAAGGTCTCCGTCCTCCATCCCTCAGGCCCCCACTGCACAGGTGCCCCCACCACACCCTGCCCCAGGTTCCCCCACCCACAGATATACCATCCCCAAGATGCTCCGGCCTTCTCCCCCTGCCACTTGCTCTCCCAGCACCACACCCCCCGCTGCGCTTGTCTGTGCCACTGATGTGGTGAGGGTGTCCCCCCCTCTGTCCAACCCACCTTGCCTGTTCCCCATTCTCCTCCCCTGGAGGTAGGCACTGCAGTGGAGTCCACTACCGCCCTGTCTGACTTGGGCACTGCAGTGGCGGACCTGTCCACCCCATCTGCAGGGTCCACTGCAGTTGTGCCGGCACCCACGACATCTGTGTCATGCCCCCCAGTTGTGCCGGCACACACCATGTCAGACACCTCCACTGCAGTTGTCAGTGGCTCTCCAGCACCCACCACCCCTTCCCTGACTCCCCCTGGTGAGCCCTGATCCTGTCCCTGCGGTGCCTGGCCTGCCCCCCGGTTGCCCCTCCTAGTGGATTGTCCCTGGTATTGTGCAGGCATGCGTAGGGTGACATCTGCCAGTGTCACCCTGTTTGAACTTTGACAATGGACTGGCCATTGGCCTTTGCTCTTTTTTCAGGACTTCGTTTGGCCTCAACACATATGCTGAATAAAGCAACTTTCTTTTCTCTAGTGCTCATGCTTCAGATGTACATGTTGTTGGTGCAGCTAACCATGCCCTTGCTGCAGTGATGGTGATATCTGGTCTCATGATTATGAAGTGTTACTGTGCAGGAACCCATGTGGTCCAGGGGGAATGTGTCCTATCATGTGGTGTATCCATGTCATCAATAGCAGCATCTGAGGGTGTCATGTGTTCAGTATTTGGCAATGGGTTTCCTACTTACATTGGCAATTTCATATCTGTGGCTTCCACCCCTGCACATCTGTTGTGCCTGCCATCGTTGCATTTGTCTACTTCCCTGACCGTGTTGCCATCTCCAGTGGACATGCAGGTTTGGGCATCAATGGGGAGGGACTCATCCGTGTAGTCAGTGCAACATTGCTATACAAGTGTGTTGGATCTGTGCTGATGATTCCGTTGGCACATCCATGACCAGGCTGATGTGATGGGAGCCCTCATTTGGTGCTAATTGTTGATTGTGTGACCAAGTGCTCAGCTGACATGATGGGGCCCTACTGAGGCAACATATGGCACAGCTTTCCTCACACAGGAGTGGAGTCCCCTCATGGCAGTGTGTACACGTGTGACATTGCCTGCGCCCAAGGTGTGTGTTGTATGTGCATGTCTGTGTGTTCACTTCCATTCATCTGCGCATGCTGTGATCCCTAGTGTTGTACCTGTTTGTGATGCTTGCTGACTTGAGCTATGTTCCCCCAAAGTCTTCTCCCTGTGTTCTCTGTGATGTGGGTGCATGGCACATTACTGGTCATCAGGGTGTCACCCATAGGTGTGTTTGCTGTCAGGGCAGAGTTTGTGTGCAGACGCAGATGGGTCACAGTCAGGTTTCCCTTTGGCACTTGTTGTTTGCCCCTGTCATGTGATTTCCAGTTTGTGTTATCTTTCAGTGATTGTGACACGTTGTGTGTGTGACTGCTGGCACTCCTTAGGGTCCGGGCTGCAATGTTGGTTGTTGTCTATGTGTGTTCTTTGTGGGTGACCTTGGCTTCTTCATTGGTGTGTGACTGTGGCTGGGATCCCATTGGTCGGTGTGGTATTGCCGTCATGTCCATGTACAGCGTAGTGTGCAGTGTGTCAGACATTCAGGAGTCTTGTTGAGTGTCCATGTGTGATGTGTTTCTACACCTTGGTTCCCACCCACCACCCTGGAATAGTAATGGGTGCATGTGCAATGTCACCAGTGCATGTGTACTTCACTGCTGCACATTGTTGGAGGTCGAGGGGTGTGGTCTTGAGTGTGTGCAGATGAGAGTTGTTGCCCGGCTAGTCCCCTGCCTCCATGTTGGCCTTGGCTTACTGGCCATGCTGATTGATTTGTGCTTGTGTAGGTGTGATGGTAGTTAGTTGCTCAGGACACCTGACTGTGGTTCACAGTGTGAACGACATTTAGCTTTGTCATCACAGTGGTATTTTTCTTCAGCCCAGGGTCACCACATTGTGGGGGCCCTGGGGGTGGTGCTGTGGTGTGTCTGTGACTTGCTGTGTCAGTTGTTGTTCCTACGTGCCTGTGTGACATGTGTGTTTTGTGCTCCCTCTCACCTGTCAATGCCTGCTTGCCCACATAGGGGATTTGGATCCATGAGTTACCTTAGTGTGGCAGTGTATGCACATCTGTATGATTGGTATTCAGCTCTCCTCATGTGTTGTGTTGTTGCCTGGGGACACTGGCACCCCCACCCCTCACCTGCTGTGTATGATGACAGTGTTGGTCTGCCTGTTTGTGTTTGTGCATCTGCACCACTGCATTGGCATATCTTGGGTGTGCCATTGGCTGTATGTTGTTTGGTGTGTTTCCCCTGCTGTCCCTGGGACTCCTAGGTCATCGGTCAGCACAGTGATCATGGTTTGTGTGTCCCATTGCTGCCATGGTATGGTATCTGTTCACCTCACATCTGCTGTCTCCACAGGGTATCTGCATTTGTGTGCCCATTGGTGCAAATATGTGGTTCTGCATTCTGATGGTCACTTCTGTCATTGTGTCATTGATGACTGTTGACGGTCTCAGCCCCCATGGGTGTTGTTTGTCTGCACATGGCCAAAGGAATGTTTCATTTGCACTGCAGTATTTGGCTCCCCCAATTTATGTTGCAATGGGACACATACACTACTTTGCCACAGATGAGTTTTTGGTTCTGTGACCAGGAATGATCCATGCAGTTTGGCAGTTGCAGCTCTTTCTTTGTCAACAATTACCTTTTGGTCACTGTGATGATGAGGGTGTAGACCCCATTGCCACAATGGTCAAAATGTGCTTCAGCTATGGACCCCACACTTGCCTTTTGGTCACTGTGATGATGGGGGTTTAGACCCCATTGCCACAATGGTCAAAATGTGCTTCAGCTATGGACCCCACACTTGCCTTTTGGTCACTGTGATGATGGGGGTTTAGACCCCATTGCCACAATGGTCAAAATGTGCTTCAGCTATGGACCCCACACTTGCCTTTTGGTCACTGTGATGATGGGGGTTTAGACCCCATTGCCACAATGGTCAAAATGTGCTTCAGCTATGGACCCCACACTTGCCTTTTGGTCACTGTGATGATGGGGGTTTAGGCCCCATTGCCACAATGGTCAAAATGTGCTTCAGCTATGGACCCCACACTTGCCTTTTGGTCACTGTGATGATGGGGGTTTAGACCCCATTGCCACAATGGTCAAAATGTGCTTCAGCTATGGACCCCACACTTGCCTTTTGGTCACTGTGATGATGGGGGTTTAGGCCCCATTGCCACAATGGTCATGGGCTGCTTGCATTGTGGGTGCCACACACATATATGTGTGGCACATGTGCTAGGGGGTCACATTATATGTTCAATGTCATGTTCGGTGTTGTAGGCATTTGACACAGCCTGCTCACACGCTTGTCATGGTGGTGGGGGGATGTCTTAATCTTGCATTCCCTAGGTTGTGGTGTGCTTGTTGTGTCATGCATTGTCCATCCTATGAGTGGGGGTGGTAGTAGTGGTAGGCATCCAGCCCCCTGGCTAAGGGTGGTAGTAGTGGTGGGCATCCTGCCCCCCTGGGTGAGGGTGGTAGTAGTGGTGGGCATCCTGCCCCCCTGGGTGAGGGTGGTAGTAGTGGTGGGCATCCTGCCCCCCTGGCTAAGGGTGGTGGTAGGCATCCAGCCCCCTGGCTAAGGGTGGTAGTAGTGGTAGGCATCCAGCCCCCTGGCTAAGGGTGGTAGTAGTGGTGGGCATCCTGCCCCCCTGGGTGAGGGTGGTAGTAGTGGTGGGCATCCTGCCCCCTGGCTAAGGGTGGTAGTAGTGGTGGGCATCCTGCCCCCCTGGGTGAGGGTGGTAGTAGTGGTGGGCATCCTGCCCCCCTGGGTGAGGGTGGTAGTAGTGGTAGGCATCCTGCCCCCCTGGGTGGGGGTGGTAGTAGTGGTAGGCATCCAGCCCCCTGGCTAAGGGTGGTGATAGGCATCCAGCCCGCCCTGGGTGAGGGTGGTAGTAGTGGTAGGCATCCAGCCCCCCTGGCTAAGGGTGGTAGTGGTGGTGGGCATCTGGCACCCCCTGGCTAAGGGTGGTTGTGGTGGTTGGCATCCAGCCCCCCTGGGTTGGGGTGGTGGCACGCATTCAGGCCCCTGTGTGCATATGTGGCATTGGTGATGGGCATCCCGCCCCTATGGTGCTGCTGGTGTAAGTATATTCAGATTCCCAGTGTATGTGTGTGATGTGTCGTGTACGTGTTGTATGTGTTTTGTGGTTGGTGTCTGACTTACCTTCTGCGCCGTACGCGTCCGTGCCTGTTCCGGTAGTAGATGTAGAATATTGGTATGATCGGGACGAAGGGATTCATGGTTGGTTCGTGTCGTTCGTCCTTCTCGTTGCTTCGCGTCGTCCTCGTCGCTTGGCTTCGTCCTCGTCGCTTCGTCCTCGTCGCTTCGCGTCGTCCTCGTCTGTGCTGTGTTCGTCTCGTAGCCGTGGATCGTGTTGTGGCGCGATTCGGAGCTTATGTGCGCCTCTCCCGGATGCTTTGACGTGCCGTGCGTAGCGACGGGTTCGGCGCGTACGGAAAGCGCATCGTACTTGTCCGGCCGGACGGGGCTGCATTTTCCCTTCCGTGCGACTCGATTCGGCGTTTCCGGATTCGCCTCGGTCGGAGAACAGGACCTGGTTTGGGTGAGTACGGCTCGGCCGGGATTTTTGCTGTTGTGCGCATCGTACTTGCTCGTTCGGTGTGCTGTACGGATCGGTCGGGAAACTGGCTTTCGCATGGCTTTTTTCCCGACCGAATAGTATTGGGTGCGCCTCCGACCGAGATCGGAATCGGCCCCTGAGTCTTTATCAGTTACCTTCACCACTTTGACCACTGGCCATTTAGTAAGCAAATCCAACAATACAATGATATAATCTTGTGAGCTGCCTGTTGGACACATTATATCAATGATAACACATTCCCAGGGAAACTTTGAAATCAACCCTTCCGGCATTGGTGGCTATAAAGTGCATAAGGATTTATTGGCCATTGAACAATATGTATAATTCCTCACAAGCCTTTTGATGCCTATGTCTACTCTAGGCCACCAAAACAAATTTCCTTACAGCAGTCTTCGTTCTGGGTATTCCAAAGTAACCCTCATGGCATAAGTCCATGATTAAAGTGCATAACCTATCCTTTGGTACAGCTTTGTCACCTCTCAGTAAGAAACCATTGTCCACAGATAATTCTGACCTCACCTCCCAAAAGAGATTGCATAACTTACTGAGTGTCTTTTTTAGGCCATCCATTCTGATTGCATGTCATCACCTCTTGCAACAAAATATCATTCTCATATTCTAAAATCCACGAGCAATTCTTAATGGCCAACAATCCCTTATCATGCACTAATGCTGCTTGAAAACCATTCCATTTGTCGTTCTCACATTCTACGAAATAAATTGACATTTTGGAAAGGAAGTCAGCAACAATATTATTCTTTACAAGAGTGTAAACAATTTTGTAGACCAAGGGCCAGATGTAGGTGGCCAAATAGTGGGCGCTAACGCTGAAATTCGCAGAATTTCAGCGTTTCCGATCGCTATTTGGCAGCGAGCAATGTAGGTAAGTTGAAACCTACTAGCAAAATAAGGAATCGCAAAATTGCGATTCCTTATTTTGCTCTTGCATTTAAGGAATCGCAAATTGCGATTCCTTAAATGCAATGTAAGTAGCACAAAAGAAAGTGCACTTTAGCCTTAAGGAATCGCTAATTACCACCAACTTCAAGTTGGTGTTAATTAGCGATTTCCTTTAAAAAAGCACTTTTTTGCTTTTTTTTAAGTGCCATGTGGCACACATTCATGCCCTTAGGGCATGTATGTGCGCCACATGTGCACACATGCACATTTCAGGGGTGCAACAGGGTGTCCTTTTGGAACCCTGGCACCCTTGAAATTGCGCCCGCAATTTGCGAGTGCCTCTTGGTGACTCGCAAATTGCGGAGCAATTCCTATTCATTCCTATTGGCCTCTTGGCCCATAGGAATGAATGGGAAGAGTATTCCTTAATTGAGAATCGCAATTTGCGATTCACAATTAAGGAATATTAAGGAATCGCTAAAAATATTGCGATTCCTACCTACATGGCATTTTGCGATTTACCTACATCTGGCCCCAAATCTTGCATACTCATAGAAACTCTTGCAATTCTGGCAGTAGCGTTCATCGTACCCTCAGTCATTGAAATCTTTACTAAAGACTTGTGATCACAATGTATAGTGAACAGTTTACCCCAAACAAAGATTGAAAATGTTCCAATGCCCATGCACAAGGGAAGGACTCTTTTTCTATGATGAAGTACTTCTTCTCAGTTAGAGACAAAGACCTAGATGCATAAGCAATGACTTGTTTTTTCCCATCATCACTTTGCTTTAAAACCACACCCAAACCTTTGTTACTTGCATCAGTAGTGACAACACAGTCAATACAAGGATCAAAATGTTTTAAAGGAGCAGCCTTAGCAACTGCCAATTTAGCATTTTCAAAATCACTCTCACATTCAGCAGACCATTCAAATGCAACCTCATTTTTAGAAAGTTGCCTGATGATGTATGTTCTTTGAGCAAAATTTGGACCAGATTTTGCTAAAAATTCAGCCATGCCTAAGAAGGATCTAACATCCTTCTTATCCATAGACTGTGTTTCATTCATAATTGCACTAACTAACATTGGCTTAGGTCTCACACTGTCACAGACCCATTGTTGTTTTCCCTATGTTAGCATGAGCACGTTGCAGACTGCCCTCTGCTTTGCGCATGTTACTCTACAGCCATATTTTACTTTGTGCCAACTGTACTTTCACACAGAACATGCTGTTGTTTTTGCATTCTGTTCTGTCCTGGGATTTAGTTAGAACATGTAGATAAAGCCGAACAGCAATGCCCCTTCTTATTCTGTTCTGGTCAGGCCCTAGCACCTAGACAAAACACACGCATGCAGCTGTTGTTTGGGAACACGTACTTTTGTCATATAGGCAATGCACAGATAGGTAACACACACTTGGAGAGGGACCTTTGCAGAGAAAAGCTTGTGACAGCATCTGAGATGTAGATCATTCATCTGTGTATACTAAGGTACGGGGTCTGCTGCTAATACCAAGAAATCTTCTGATATTTAATAATTTTGCTTCGGTAGAAGGTAATGGAGGTTAGGCTACACTGTCATATATAATGACAGCTTCATTTATGATTTACGGATTACTTGCTTTGCTGACCGTATTTGTGATAGGCATTTTCCTAGTTGTTGTGACACGTATACTGCATACTAGAGCACAATAGTTAAAATAAACATTTTAAACTTTCCTTGTGTCTCTGTCAGAAATCATTGTGGTCTAGTGTGAGTGTGAGAGCAAAAGGGTGTGTCCTGTAACTGCGATTCTTGAGAGGGTCGGGAGTGTGGTGTTCTGGGGTGTCTAATCGTTTGCTCCTCTGTGAGTGAGTGAGCATAGTTCTGTGTCTCAGCAGAATCCCTGCAACAACACCTTGTTTATTTATTACATGTTTTAGATACGTTATACTTCTTTCCGCAAATCTACATTTTGAAAACTCTACAATTAAACCCTTCTCCTCAAGAATGCTCAATTGACTCTTCAACCTGCGGTCATGTTCGGCCTTATTGATTCTAAAAATGAAAATGCCATCTTAAAAAAATGCGACACTCTTCTTGTAAAAAAAAAAATTTGAACTTTAGCCGCTGATATAAGCCCAAATGGCATGCGTTTGAGCTGGGAGCAACCAAAAGAGATGATAAAAGATATTAGCTTCATTGAATCAGGAAGCAAGGATATCTAATGGTACGCAGACGAAAGGTCAATGGTTGAAAACGATTAGGCTCTTTTGAGACATGTGACCAAATTACGTAAATCCACACATAACCGGATTTTGATTTTGCTGCGATGTACCACAACCAGTGGAGAAATCCAGTTAGAAGCTTCAATAGGTTCAATGATTTTTGCATTTACATTGTTAGACACTTCTTCCCTAATCATAATGGGAATGTTCCTGCCTTTATGAACCTTTGGTAATGGCATTCTCTGTGAGAATGATTTTGTGTTCAGACCCCTTGAGATTATACAAAGTACTACTGAATATTTTTGGGAATTCCTTAAACAGTTTGTGACCCTGAGTCAACCTTCATAAACTACTAATACCTGTTCACTTCTGTTGGGATCCAGTACAATGTGTAATTTCTTTTGATCCAACCATCCTAATACTGGTGGTCCCTTCTTTGCTACATACAACTTAGCTCTGGTCTGCCTGAATTTGAAGGAAAAATTAAGTTATCTGTATCCCAACATATCAATACGTTCACCACTATATCTTTCCAGGTGTATATCTGGTTCAATCTATCTATATTGCCCACTTTATAAACAAAGTTGTCCGCATGTCCTCATTAATTATGGTATATGGTGAACCTGAATCAGCATAAATTGTAACTTGAACACCACCAATAGTCATGCAACATTCTGGTTTGTTTCTTTCTTGCAACATCATTAATGTTCAAAACAAGATTATTCTGAACATTCCTTACTAAGTTACTAATTGTAGAATCTGACTCAGGCATACAATCCTCATCAACTTTGTCCACACAATCATCACCCACAGATTTGACACACAAATGTCTTTTCCTGCAAACTTTTGCAAGATGTCCAACAATTCCACAATTCTTACATTTCATCTTAACAGCTGGACAATTCTTGCTATAGGCTAAATGATCTCTGATACCACACAGATAACATTTAGCTAGTTACTTCCAATTAGATTTGTCTTTGTGGAAACTAGAAGCTATCTATTTATCTCAACTAGATTTCACTCTGCCCACAATTTCTGTGTCCACAACATTTTGTTTAAATGCCTCAGCACATTTTTCTAAGATTTGCGCTTTTCAAATAATAGCAAGAATTTCTTCTAATGTGGCATCGCCATCTACCCAAAGACGACGCTCTTGAATTGTTGGATTGCAAGTATGCATGACAACTTGACCCCTAATTAGGTCATTCTGTATAAAACCAAACTTGCAATCCATAGCCAATTAAGGCAACTCAGCAACATACTAATCCACAATTTGATGCCTACTCTGTTTCCTCCGAAAATATTTTTCATCTAGTAATACCTATATGCACCTTAAGTGCAAAATATTTGTCTAGCTCTAACACAACAATCTCAAACATATCATAATCACCCGAAACAGGTAGTGTAAAAAATTGATTATAGACTTTTAATTCTTTTGGCCCCAATGAATGTAAAATAATTGTTTTTTTCTGTGCAGAGGTCATATCACCAGAATCACCTACTGTTAAATGGATTTTGATATTCATTACCGTGCCTGCTTGAGAGTAAGATCGCCTTGCGATATGCACTTTGACCCACGTTATACCATACCATAGAGGCAAGCAAAAAAAAATTTCCCCCGCCTTCACATAAATACTATAATTTTTTCAGCCACTTGGGGAGTCACAGCGACACTCTGTGTTGCTCGCAACCTGATCTATTACACATGACCTCTCCAGTAGACCGAGTTACTACACTATCTACTGTCCCAGACATCTCGTTAAGTACCTCAGTGTAGATAGCATTAGCCCATGGTAGCGACCTGCTACATGCCGTAATATCAATGGCATGGTTACGGGATTTTTATATATTTTTTTATATATATATTTATAAACATTTATATTTACAGCGTCCCATACCCACTAGTCCCCATGGAAAGGTAATGGGGCTTATGGCCCACATTAGAAAGCCTGACTCCCGTTATCACAAGCTCTTATAACCTGGTTCGGCTTGTTTCACCACTTGGAACAGACCGAGTGCCCCACTGCAGGTACATTACAAGATGGCCGCCGTTCTTAACTGCCAGAATGCCATTTATTGGTAGCTCAACAGAGACGGGTAACGAACTAGACACGTGACCCTCCTCATGACGCGGTCACTCTGATTATATCTAGACCCGCCGCCGACATCCCTTTACCATCCCGGTGTCGGCGGCAGGGTAGGTCAATCGCGTACTACGTGATACTGTCGGTGAGTGTCTCTTGGCTATTTTTGGAGGTACCCGACTACTTTTGAGGGTGAGTTCACTCTGTATGGGTTGGATCCATGCTGGGATCTACCCGGGGGGGCGTTATACACCTGTGGGCTGCCTGGGGCTCTGGGACGGTTCGCCGGGGTTTCGTGGGGCTCCCGTGATGCATTGGACACCCGATGCACCGCTGGGACCGGCGTGACTCGGGCGGGCCGCTCTGGGTCCCGCGTTGCGTACTATGTGGGTTCTCCCCCTCTGAGGTTGGTTAACGGCGGTCTCCCGGTACTCCTGCTCAACCACCCCTCCAGTGTGTATGGAACCGAGAATACCAGTCAATTATTACCTTCCCTTTGACCATGCCAGATGTCACTATTTACTATATTACTTCCATGTTTCCTAATAGGACCCTATCAGTGTCCTTTTATTACCGCCGGCTACTGTAGCAAGCATGTACTTGCGGACAGTTTAGGTGAGTTATATGTTGTCCTGACTGCATATATACTAATGTATTATCCTTGTCATTGACCAGATTACTCCACAGATTACTCCACTGTTATAAGCTTGTAAGACCTATGAGCACTCTGTATATGGAGTATAGCACACTGCCGATTAAGGCTTAGTTCACTGTGAAATTAGCGTGAGACAGTGTCCCGTTTTTTTCGGATCACGAGCACGTCTGCCATGCCGGACATTGAATGTTTGGGCTGTAGAGACACCATATGGTTATTATATCATGTATTGTCTACATGTGATTTCTTTAATAATTAATCCGCATCCGCTTTTATTCAACCCACAGGTCAATAAACCTGAGATCGGGGTATGTAGAATCCACTTACCTATTTTTTAGTGTAGATAGCGTCCCTTTGATCCTGAGGAAGTGCCCAGATCTTTATGACACGATAGGCACGAAACATGTCGATCACCTGAGAGCAGGGCACACACCACTAGAAACATTACGTCTAGTCTTTTGCCCCTCTCGCTCTTTTATTTTAGGCAGTTTACCTTCTGAATAAATATCGACTAGGACTAACTGACCTATTTTAATTCACACGTCTTTCCACATCTACACACACTAGGGCCCTCACCCCCACTGCACCCACCGGCAGGAACAAAAGATCCCCGACAAAGAGCCCCGGTTTCGGGTGCCCGTCAGGAATTGCAGCGCCGACCTGACGAGGGGCAGGCTCAAATGATGAAGCATGACACCTAGCTTGCTGGGTGTGTGAGAGCCTTAGTTCCAACAAGGAGAACTCCTTCTCCTTAAACACCCGACAGCGGTTTGTTTTGACTCAATTGTCTCTATGAGCTCCACTCTCCTCCACTACCCGTCCTAGAGGAACTCCGTACTCGTTTTGTACACAGCCTTGTTGGGGTATGTACGTTGGACCTCGGTAAACTTGCCCCTCAGTCCCTCCCTTGTTTGATTTAGCTAGCACGGGTTACACCCGTGGGACCTTTTGATCAGGTTACCAGTAGATTACTTTTGGATCTGAACTGGCCCACTCCACAGTAATTTAGTCATTATGGACCACCACCAAGGATTGAGCTTTGGTGATGATGTAGTCACGAACATCTTAGACAAGACCCCGTCCTTGTTAGGGACTGATGGAAGTTCAGCATCTGGCTCCAATTCAGATGATTGGAACTCACTAACCTCATTGAAACGAGAGTGGCTTAAGATCACTCTCCACGGCGCCCTAATGACCGAATACTTACGAGCAAACATCGCTCCATCTGGCTTGATAGTAAACACTTTCCCCAGACTGTTCCTCGACGATGCAGTCTTTAAAAAAGAATGGTCCCTAGTCGCATGGAAGTGCACTAGGGACTGGTTGGTATTGATTATCAACACGGCCACAAGACTGGCAGATGCCCTTCTGGTGAGGATTCAAATTGCAGAGGGTGCACTTAAGACCACCATTCAAATTACAGCCTATAAAACAAAGCTTGCAGAAATCAATACAGAAATTGCTGACAATAAAGATTATCTACTGAATCAAAAAATTAACAAACTTCAAAAGGATATCCAGAGATTTTCAAAAGAGAAGGTTTATCCCTATCTTAAGGATGACTATACATCGTCAAAAACGAGTTACTCCTCTGACGATAACTCAGAGAGAAGAGACTCTAGTGACAGTAACTCTAGCACAGGGAGTTGGGGGAGTAACAACTCCAGGAAAAACCAACGCCCCAACCAATACTATAATGCACCTCTATACCAAGGGCCCCCGATGTACCATGGGCCACCATCACCTTTCTGGCAATTCCCACAATACCAACATGGTCTACCCCAATTCTTTAACAATGGTAACCCACCTTTTTTAGACAGAGGTTGGGGCAGAGGAAGAGGGCGCAACAGAAGAGGAACACAAAAACAAGTCCATTGGCAAGACCAACTGACCAGGGGCATGGACACTCGGAGAAAAACAAGAGACAAGAGGATTTAGTGGTGAACCTTTCCCACCATATCCTTACCGAATCTGAAAAAGCAATACTGCAGAAGGGTCTAGGTTTTGTTCCTACGCCCAAAGCAGACAAATTTAGAGATCATTGTGAAATACACAACTGGTTTCGAACCATACGACTCAAAGCCTTCTTTAAGGACACAACCCCCAGAGAACAGGATGACTCAGCATTGAGGAATCCGTCTTCTTTTGCACCACAGAACAACATGGTCCCGGTAGAAGTCCTAACCTTTGAACAAGCTGTTCTCACTGAGTTAGACCTACCACACAGACAGGCATCTTTTCACAACCTCTCCAAAATGGAGGAGACTACATTAAGGGCCCTAGCAGATGATGCAACCATCACGATAAAACAAGCTGACAAAGGTGGGGCCACTGTGGTACAATCCACCATAGACTATGATACAGAATGTAACCGCCAACTCTCTAATGAGAGGTACTACACTCCAATCACAACCGACCCCTCATCACACCTGACTACTGTGATTTCCACATTGGTCTATGAAGCAGAGTCCAACGGTTGGATCAGCCATAAGGAGGCTGACTTTCTGATCGCCAAGGAGCCGAGGATACCGTATTTTTACACCCTGCCTAAAATACACAAGAGTGTCTCCCCGGTTCCTGGCCGACCGATTGTCTCAGGAATTGGCTCTATCCTCGAGCCACTTTCCATTTTCTGTGATCACTTCCTACAACCGATAGTGAGAGAGACCCCATCTTTTGTAAGAGACACCACTGACATTTTGAGGATCATTGAAGATATTTCCAATGTAGGAGAGATTGACCTTCTCATTACCCTTGATGTAGAGGCTCTCTACACAAATATCCCCCAGAGAGCTACCCTAGTAGCAGTAGAATCCGCTTTGAATGACCGTGACTGGGTATCACCCACTCCCATTCCCTTCATCATGGAATGTGCGACCCTGGCTCTGACAGAAAACTTCTTTGAGTTTAAACAACAGCTATTTCATCAGAGCCAGGATACATCTATAGGAAGCACTTTTGCTCCAAGCTTAGCGTGTATCTACATGGCAGCATTTGAAAAGGACATCATCCACAACACCACCAACCCATACCACCACAACCTGAGAGGTGTGATAGGCCCTATGAAGGTAGCTGTGTCAAAGGTGCTCCCAGTCCAGTGTTTACTGGGCAATGATCTTGAAGCCACTGTGTGGTCAGAGGTGGAGAGAGGACTCCATATGAAAATATTGGAGCTCCCTGAGTGGGTATGTGCTGTGACTAGGTCACAGACTAGCCAGAAGGGAGGGGCTGGACACATGGACCCTGGAACAAAGGGCCAAGCATCCAAGGACAAGGGTACTGGGCCTGGTGAGCCAGCCCAGGGAACTCCAGAGGTGCAGGCAGAATCTAACCCTGATGGGGAGGATCTGGCCTCTGAGGGAGGGACTCCATCCCTGCCAGAGCTGTAAGATTTGGCAGACCTGACAGGAGCAGGTGGACACGAGTTCAGTAAGGGGCAGCGTGACTGTCCCACCCTTGAGAGCTTGAGGCGGATTGCTTCCAAGCAAGAGGAAGGGGATGACAGTGGGTTTCATAGAATCTACTGGGAAGATGGACTGCTTTATACTGAGGCCAGAAACCTCAAGGAGGGGGCCACCAGGAGGTTGGTGGTACCCCAGAGGTACAGAGAGTTCATCCTGACTTTGGGTCATGATATCCCCTTGGCAGGACATTTGGGACAGACAAAGACATGGAACCGGTTGGTGAACCATTTCTACTGGCCCCATATGTCTGAAAAGGTAAAGGAGTTTTGCAGCTCCTGTGTCACCTGTCAGGCCAGTGGCAAGGCAGGGGGCAAGACAAAGGCTCCCCTAATACCACTGCCAGTGGTTGGGGTTTCTTTTGAAAGGGTGGGGATGGACATTGTTGGTCCCCTGGACCCACCTACTGCATCAGGGAATAGGTATATCTTAGTGGTAGTTGACCCTGCCACTAGGTACCCTGAAGCCATACCTCTTAGAACCATTGATGCTCCTGCGGTGGCTAGAGCACTGCTTGGTGTGTTTACCAGAGTGGGTTTTCCAAAAGAGGTGGTGTCAGATAGGGGCACGAACTTCCTGTCCAGCTATCTGACTGCTATGTGGGATGAGTGTGGTGTCAACTACAAGTTCACCACCCCTATCACCCACAAGCAAATGGTCTTGTTGGGAGATTCAACAAAACCCTGAAGGGCAGGATAAATGGGTTGTCAGAGAAACTCAGGAGGAGATGGGATGTTCTCCTATGGTTACTGTTTGCCTACAGGGAGGTGCCACTGAAAGGGGTTGGTTTCAGTCCCTTTGAGTTGTTGTTTGGACACCCTGTGAGGGGGCCATTGAGCCTGCTGAGAGAGTCTTTAGAGAAGCCTCTTAAAGAAGCAAAGGACAATGTGCTTGACTATGTGCTAGGCCTGAGATCTAGAATGGCAGAGTACATGTACAAGGCAAACAGGAAACTGGAGGCCAGCCAGGAGCTCATGAAGCACTGGTATGATCAAAAGGCTACTATGCCTGAGTATACTCCAGGACAATTGGTGTGGGTGTTGGAGCCTGTGCCTCCCAGGGCCCTCCATGACAAGTGGAGTGGGCCCTATTCAATATTAGAAAAGAAGGGTGAGGTTACCTATTTGGTTGAGCTTGGCACCCCAGGAACCCTCATAGGGTCATGCATGTGAATAGATTGAAACCCCACCATGACAGGGCAGACATAACCATGTTACTGGTCACTGATGAGGGTGTGGAGGAGGAAACTGAGCCTGTGCCCGACCTCCTCTCCACTAATGTGCAAGATGGGTCAGTGGAGGGGGTGATACTCTCTCCCAAGTTGACAGACCAGCAGCACAGAGACTGTAAGCAAGTGCTGGAGCAGTTTGCTGACCTGTTCTCTTTGACCCCAGGCATCACTGAGTGGTGTGTGCACCACATTGACACTGGTGACAGCCTACCTGTCAAAAATAAACTGTACAGGTTGTCTGACCATGTCAGAGCCAGCATTAAAGCTGAGGTTGCTAAGATGCTGGAATTGGGGGTAATTGAACCGTCTGAGAGTCCATGGGCCAGTCCAGTGGTGCTGGTGCCTAAACCTAATCCTCAGGGGGGACCCAAGGAGTTAAGGTTCTGTGTGGACTACAGAGGATTGAATGCAGTCACAAAGACTGACGCTCACCCTATACCTAGAGCTGATGAGCTCATTGACAGGTTAGGGGCTGCTAAGTACCTGAGTACTTTTGATTTGACTTCAGGTTACTGGCAGATTGCCCTCACTGATGGAGCAAAGGAGAGGTCAGCATTCTCCACACCAGAGGGACATTATCAGTTCAAGGTAATGCCCTTTGGATTAAAGAATGCACCTGCCACCTTCCAAAGGTTGGTGAACAGGGTCTTGTCTGGGTTGGAACAGTTCAGTGCAGCTTACCTGGATGATATAGCTGTATACAGTTCTACCTGGGGGGATCACTTAAGACACCTAAGGGAAGTGCTTCAGGCCATGCAGCAGGCAGTCCTGACTATTAAGGCAAGCAAGTGCCAAATAGGGCAGAGTTCTGTGGTGTACCTGGGCCACCTGGTAGGTGGGGGCCATGTACAGCCTCTCCAAGCTAAAATTCAAACTATTTAGGATTGGACAGCTCCTGTTACCCAGACTCAGGTCAGGGCATTCCTTGGACTGACAGGGTACTATAGAAGGTTTGTTCAAAATTATGGGACCATTCTGGGGCCCCTAACAGAACTCACTTCTAAAAAGAGGCCCAAGAAGGTGATTTGGACCCCAGAGTGTCAGAAGGCTTTTGACACTCTGAAAGCTACCATGTGTTCAGCACCAGTGCTACTAGCCCCTGACTACACAAAAGAATTTGTGGTTCAGACAGATGCTTCAGAGCAAGGGATTGGGGCAGTGTTGTCACAGCTAAATGAAGAGGGCCTTGATCAGCCAGTTGCCTTTATTAGCAGGAGGCTTCTTCCCAGAGAGCAGAGGTGGAGTGTCATTGAGAGAGAGGCTTTTGCTGTGGTTTGGTCCCTGAAAAAGTTGAGACCATATTTGTTTGGGACTCACTTTCGTGTTCAAACTGACCACAGGCCTCTCAGATGGCTCATGCAGATGAGAGGGAGAATCCCAAGCTGTTAAGGTGGTCCATTTCCCTACAGGGAATGGACTTTACAGTGGAACACAGACCTGGGGTTGCCCATGCCAATGCAGATGGACTTTCCAGGTTTTTCCACTTAGCTGATGAGGACTACCAGGGTGTAGGTTAGTAACCCATCACCTTTTGTTTGGGGGGGGGCTATGTTGCAAAGTGATCCTGTGCCCTGGGCACCCCCCAACCTTTTGCTGACTGGTACTGGTGGTAACTGACTCTGACTGACCCTGGGCTCTACCTAACCAGGCCCAGGGCTAGTGCCAAGCTGAAAGGAACACATTAGAATACAGTTAAAACACCTAACATACACTAGGGTACACTATGGTATGGTGGGGTACCCCTGTAATTGGCATGACCTACCCCATAAGCCCCTAGTATATAATAGGGCAGGGGATTGAAACTACCTAGAAGTCCCCAGTACCCTGGGGCAGGGCAGTTTAGAGGCCAGCAGCCTTTTTCTGCACTTGCATGTGTGCACTGCTGAAGCCTGAGGTCAGTTTAAAAGCAGCACTGGGTGCCAGGAATGCTTTTAAAAGTAAATTGTGCCCAAACTCGACTTTGGTAGTAGGGGCACTTAAAAATGGATAACCTACAATGTTTTGGCATATTAGGGACCCCCAGGGTCTCGCCTAGGTATCCCAGGGGTGGGGGGTCAGATATTTATAAGGTACACCCTTATAAAATGAGTTTTTATTAAGCCCGGGCGTAGTTTGCGTAGTAGCACTTCACGTAGCTACGTGAAGTACAGCTTCAACTACACGTAGCTATGCAAATTGCGTAGTGCGTAGCTGTGTGCTTGACTGCACTGTACAATAATTACCAAAAGCAAACTTGTACAGTGCAAGTTAAGATAAAATAAATATCTCTGTCTTTATATGCTAAAAATGCATATAGTCATTTCACTAAAGTGAAAACAAAAAGTTAACAAGCAGTGAGAGAGGTGATGATTTTGGTATCCTCACTAACTTAGGGAGAGAACCAACAACCAAGCAGATGTCTTGAAAACAAAAAGCACATCTTATTGAACGATTCCTCCTAGGACCACCCCAAGCACAGTTATGGGCAAAAATACAATCCCAACCAAAGGCCCTGCAAAGCATTATGGGACGAGATTAGCAGTGGGCAGTGAATATTATAGTGTCCAATATCAAAATAATTCTACAAAGAGCTGCAGTTCAACTAGTCGTCACTGGGTGTCGTCCTCAAGAGTGAAATGCAAAAGTATTGAAAACCTTTCATGAAGCTTTTGCATTTGACTCGTGAGGGACGACACCCAGTGACGACTAGTTGAACTGCAACTCTTTGTAGAATTATTTTGATATTGGACACTATAATATTCACTGCCCACTGCTAATCTCGTCCCATAATGCTTTGCAGGGCCTTTGGTTGGGATTGTATTTTTGCCCATAACTGTGCTTGGGGTGGTCCTAGGAGGAAGGGACCACCATTGAATCGTTCACATGATATGCTTTTTGTGTTCAAGGCATCTGCTTGGTCCTCCCCCTAGGTTAGGGGGACTCCAAAATCATCACCTCTCTCATTGCTTGATATGTCAAAATTCATTTTTGTGAATTGGTTATATGCTTTTTAGCATAAAAAATTGCTTTATCAAAGCATTTGAAGGAGTTTGTTATTATTATTAAGCCTGGGCGTAGTGCTAGCTGTGTGCTTGACTCACTGCACTGTACAATAATTACCAAAAGCAAACTTGTACAGTGCAAGTTAAGATAAAATAAATATCTCTGTCTTTATATGCTAAAATTGCATATAGTCATTTCACTAAAGTGAAAACAAAAAGCAGTGAGAGAGGTGATGATTTTGGTATCCTCGCTAACTTAGGGAGAGAACCAAGCAGATGTCTTGAAAACAAAAAGCACATCTTATTGAATGATTAGGTGGTGGTCCCATCCTCTTAGGACCACCCCAAGCACAGTTATGGGCAAAAATACAATCCCAACCAAAGGCCCTGCAAAGCATTATGGGACGAGATTAGCAGTGGGCAGTGAATATTATAGTGTCCAATATCAAAATAATTCTACAAAGAGCTGCAGCTCAACTAGTCGTCACTGGGTGTCGTCCCTCACGAGTCAAATGCAAAAGCTTCATGAAAGGTTTTCAATACTTTTGCATTTCACTCTTGAGGGACGACACCCAGTGACGACTAGTTGAACTGCAGCCCTTTGTAGAATTATTTTGATATTGGACACTATAATATTCACTGCCCACTGCTAATCTCGTCCCATAATGCTTTGCAGGGCCTTTGGTTGGGATTGTATTTTTGCCCATAACTGTGCTTGGGGTGGTCCTAGGAGGAAGGGACCACCATTGAATCGTTCACATGATATGCTTTTTGTGTTCAAGGCATCTGCTTGGTCCTCCCACTAGGTTAGGGGGGACTCCAAAATCATCACCTCTCTCATTGCTTGATATTTTATTGTCAACATTCATTTTTGTGAATTGGTTATATGCTTTTTAGCATAAAAAATTGCTTTATCAAAGCATTTGAAGGAGTTTATTATACTCCTGCTACGCTACGTTTATTAGTACAGTTATTCACTCTGCTACGTGCAATTTGCGTAGTGCGTAGTAGCACAAACTTTGCATGCTTCGTGAGCGTAGCAAAGTATTATGCCCAGGGTTAGTTTTTATATGCCTGGGTAAAGTGAAATTTCACATTTCACTCCCACATTGTGTTAAATTGCTGCCCAAATTCGACTTTGATGCCAGGAGCAGTGTGAAGTGAGGATCTGCAATATTTTTGCAGATTCAGAACCCCTAAAGTCTCCCCTAGTTGCACATGGGGTGGGGTTCCTGTAGATATAAGGCAAGTACTTATAAAATGTGTTTTTGTAAGTCCTGGTGCTGGAAAAATGGCCCAAGTCATTTTTCCCATTGCAAATCCCCAGTTACATAGGTTAACATTGCAGGAAGTTATTAAATAATAACTCCTGATAGGAAGGAGATAGAGCTACCGTTCAAAGACTTCTCAGAATAGTAATGCTAAATCCAACAATATCATATTGTTGAATTTCTCCTAAAGTGTACATACAAGAAGTTATAAGACTTTCTTGTTTGTAAGTCCAAATCCAGCCTTCCAGTGGTCTGCCCTGATTGGTCAGAGTTAAGTGGATTAGCCAGGCTGCCTTGAAGAGGTGATAAAGAGCCCCTGGGGTTAACCAGCTCTGCTGGGAGGGCAGTGTGCTGTTCCATAGGAATGCCAGGCCAGGGGAAGGAGTCAGTAAACCATGGGCTTCAAAGGCAGAGGGATGGCCACAGTGTCAGTTTCCACTTTACACTTTTGACCCCCACCAGACCTAGGATTAGGGAAGGTATGTGCAGATGGTAGGGGGAGAGTCTATGGAAATAAGCCATCCTAGGGGGTGTGTTTAGCCAGCTCTTACCTCCTTGCTGGAAAATCAGCCATTATGGATTTGGAAGATTTGATGCACTCTGGGACAAAATAATGCCACACTCTACAGGATGTGGTCATAACTATGAGGAGTTACCCTGCTCCCATTGGTCAGGAGTGACCTGCTGCTTGACCCAGAGAATTTTGAATAAGTATCTGAGAGGGGCGGAGCCCTCCAGATCTGCTGCTGGAAACTTACTGAAACAAGATATTGCCAAGCTGAGAAGATTTTGCTGTGCAAAGATTTCTAAGGCCTGACCTCTGAAAACTGCACCATCTGACACTACAGCCCTGTGGAATATTTTGCTGAAAAAGAACTAAAGAGTGGACTTCCTGAAAGCTACAGGTTAAAAGAGCTCATCTGGAACATCACCAACTAAATCTGCACCTTGGGGAACTACCAGTGGATTTGTAAGGGTGACGTCCCAGTGGATTGTGGGAACTGAAGTCCTCAACTTTCAAGGACCATCTTGGAGCTTCCAGACCCTTGGAGTGAGTTTGAGACACTTTGGGACCCTTTGAGGAACTTCAGGAAGAAGTTCAAGAAGTTTGGAGAACTTTGGAGGAACTTTGGAAAAAAGCTCCATAGAGGGACCGACTCAACCTGGTCAGCCAAGCTGCCTGCCTTCAACCGCGAGTCGGTCAAGCCATCCAGGTTCGTCCCGCTAAAAGCTCCGTCGGTCCGACTTCCAGAGTTTGACCGGGAGTAGAAGAAATCTGAAGCCGGCGAACCCTCACCGGATCCGGCTACATGAGGAGCATCGAGAGACCCCGCGAGAAAAAGCTCCAGAAAAGTTTCTAAGTCCGCTCGTAGAAAAGTCGACCGGGAGCAACCGCGAGAGCCAAGCCGCCTGTCTTCCATCGCGTGTCGGCCTGGGCTCCTGGGTTGCCCCGCTGAAGCACTAACGAAAAAGTTTCTAAGTCCGCTCCAGGGAAGTTGACCGGGAGTTCGTCAAAAGGCAAGCCGGCGAACCCTCACCGGATCCGGACTCGCTGGGAGCTTCGAGGGACCTCGCGAGAAAAAGCCCCAGAAAAGTTTCTAAGTGTGAAGGTAGAAACTGAGACCGGGACCTGCCGCAAGCTGTAGCCGCACAGGGCTCCATCGCGGTCCGCCTGAAACTTTGACTTTGCCCCGGTCTATCGCAAGCACGTATCCCAATATGGTGCTATAAACTTCTAAGTGCTATATTTTATTAAATCTTTGAAAATTCATATCTCCGGTTCCCTACATTGGATTTTTGTCGTTTTGGTGTCATTGTAAAGATAAAAATATTTCCTATTTTTATAAATTGGTGTTGGATTTTTATTATGTGTTGGGTCTTAATTATTTACTGAATTGGTGTTTTTAAATGCTTTATATACCTGTCTTTGAAGTTAAGCCTGTCTGATCGCAGCCACGTTACCAAGGGTTGAGCATAGGAGTAATTTTCTAAGACCTATGCTGAGTCCTATCATGTGTTAGTGGCCTTATTGCCAGTGGCAGACCTACATTTGCCCCTACCAATAATCCACTTTCCAACATTTGGTGCTCAGCGGTGTGGATGAGGACTTGTGTTTAAAAGTACACCTTTCAGTGAATGAATTAAGATGATAAAAATCCTCTAAATTGCCTTAGAACAAAACTGTTGAGTTTGATTTTTGGAATTTGGACTAAACTGTTTTTAATCCATTGTTTTGATTTTTCCAAATTGTTCTAAGTCTGTTGTGCCTAGTTTTTGTGACCCAAAACTAGGGAACCATGGAGCTGGACCTGGCTAAACTGTCCCAGTTTAAGATGGCTGATCTTAGGGAACAGTGTAGGCTTAGGGGGCTGCCTGCTTGCAGGAAGCTTAGGAAGGTAGGGTTGCTTGAGTCCCTAAAAGCCTGGGCTAGGGCAGCTGAGGAAAGTCAAGGGGGATAGAGGGTGTCCCCCGCAACCTCCTCCCAGAGGAGGTTGAGGATGATGCCTCTTCCATTTTAACTAGTGTTAGCCAATTGAATCAAGGTGGTGGTGGGAGTGGGGAAGGGTCCCTTACTCAGGAACCACTACCGTCCCTTGCAGAGAGACAGCTTCAGGCTCAATTAGCTTTGATAGCTTTAGAGCAGGAGAAGTTTGAATTGGCTAAGTAGAGATGGAAGAAGGAGGAGTTGAGAAGAAATGGTGGCAGTGAAAATGATGAAGATTTTGAGATGTCCAGGGGTGGTGCATTTGAACCGAAACTTCCCAAGGGTATAGTACCCAAGTACACTGAGGGGGATGACATTGACAAGTGGCTAGCAGATTTTGAGAGGGCCCTTAGAATGAGTAGGGTCCACGCTAGGTATTGGGGTGCACTCCTGTGGGAGTTGATTTCAGTAGCTGGGAGGGATAGGCTCCTGACCCTGAAGGGAGAGGATGCAGAATCATACCAACAGATGAAGGCATGCTTAGTCAAGAGGTTTGGTCTGACTCCAGAGCAGTACAGGGTGAAGTTTAGAGGCACCCAGAAAATGAGTTCAAAGTCTTGGGTAGACTTTGTGGACGTTTCAGTGAAGGCACTGGAAGGCTGGATTGTTGGTAACAAAGTGGACACATATAAGGGATTGTATAATTTGTTTTTGAAAGAACATATTTTGACTCATTGTGCAGAAGAGAAGTTATGCCAGTATCTAGTGGACTCTAAGCTGACAGACCCCAGAGAGCTGGGGAAGCAGCTGATGAGTGGGTCAGAACCAGGGTTTCCATACAGCACCAGGGGGGGTGACCAGAAGAAAGGAGGACAGGTCCCTCCCCAGGGGAAAGCCCAAGGGAAAGAAGGTCAAAACCAGAAGGAGTCCTCCAAAGACCCACAAACACCTGCACAAGGAGGGGGGCCCCCGAGCCAACCCAAATCCAAAGAGAGGTGGATTCAGGGAAAGAATGGTAGGTCCTTTGATCCCTCAAAAGTGGGTAAGTGCTTTGACTGTAACCAGCCAGGGCACAACCAGGAAGATGCTGTCTGCGCCAAGAAACTCCCCCCTAAGGGGCCATCCACAGGGATTACCAGTGTCAGTGTAGGGGTGAAGAGTGGTGCCCCAGTGAGGAGTAGTCAGGTGGTGGAAGCAACCTTAGTGTCCCTGGGTGGGGTGAATATTGCAACCCTTACTGCCTTACCTCCAAACATGGACAAGTACAGGCAGAGTCCTAAAGTGAATGGGACTGAGGTTGAGGCTATCAGAGACACTGGGGCTAGTGTAACTATGGTCCTGGATGAGCTGGTACCTCCAGAGAGGTTGTTACCTGGTGAGTTTCACCAGGTGACTTATGCAGACACCACTACCAAACTCCATCCTATGGCTGTGGTGGATTTGGAATGGGGAGGTGTGACAGGCCCTATGAAGGTAGCTGTGTCAAAGGTGCTCCCAGTCCAGTGTTTACTGGGCAATGATCTTGAAGCCACTGTGTGGTCAGAGGTGGAGAGAGGACTCCATATGAAAATATTGGAGCTCCCTGAGTGGGTATGTGCTGTGACTAGGTCACAGACTAGCCAGAAGGGAGGGGCTGGACACTTGGACCCTGGAACAAAGGGCCAAGCATCCAAGGACAAGGGTTCTGGGCCTGGTGAGCCAGCCCAGGGAACTCCAGAGGTGCAGGCAGAATCTAACCCTGATGGGGAGGATCTGGCCTCTGAGGGAGGGACTCCATCCCTGCCAGAGCTGTCAGATTTGGCAGACCTGACAGGAGCAGGTGGACACGAGTTCAGTAAGGGGCAGCGTGACTGTCCCACCCTTGAGAGCTTGAGGCGGATTGCTTCCAAGCAAGAGGAAGGGGATGACAGTGGGTTTCATAGAATCTACTGGGAAGATGGACTGCTTTATACTGAGGCCAGAAACCTCAAGGAGGGGGCCACCAGGAGGTTGGTGGTACCCCAGAGGTACAGAGAGTTCATCCTGACTTTGGGTCATGATATCCCCTTGGCAGGACATTTGGGACAGACAAAGACATGGAACCGGTTGGTGAACCATTTCTACTGGCCCCATATGTCTGAAAAGGTAAAGGAGTTTTGCAGCTCCTGTGTCACCTGTCAGGCCAGTGGCAAGGCAGGGGGCAAGACAAAGGCTCCCCTAATACCACTGCCAGTGGTTGGGGTTTCTTTTGAAAGGGTGGGGATGGACATTGTTGGTCCCCTGGACCCACCTACTGCATCAGGGAATAGGTATATCTTAGTGGTAGTTGACCCTGCCACTAGGTACCCTGAAGCCATACCTCTTAGAACCATTGATGCTCCTGCGGTGGCTAGAGCACTGCTTGGTGTGTTTACCAGAGTGGGTTTTCCAAAAGAGGTGGTGTCAGATAGGGGCACGAACTTCCTGTCCAGCTATCTGACTGCTATGTGGGATGAGTGTGGTGTCAACTACAAGTTCACCACCCCCTATCACCCACAAGCAAATGGTCTTGTTGAGAGATTCAACAAAACCCTGAAGGGCAGGATAAATGGGTTGTCAGAGAAACTCAGGAGGAGATGGGATGTTCTCCTCCATGGTTACTGTTTGCCTACAGGGAGGTGCCACTGAAAGGGGTTGGTTTCAGTCCCTTTGAGTTGTTGTTTGGACACCCTGTGAGGGGGCCATTGAGCCTGCTGAGAGAGTCTTTAGAGAAGCCTCTTAAAGAAGCAAAGGACAATGTGCTTGACTATGTGCTAGGCCTGAGATCTAGAATGGCAGAGTACATGTACAAGGCAAACAGGAAACTGGAGGCCAGCCAGGAGCTCATGAAGCACTGGTATGATCAAAAGGCTACTATGCCTGAGTATACTCCAGGACAATTGGTGTGGGTGTTGGAGCCTGTGGCTCCCAGGGCCCTCCATGACAAGTGGAGTGGGCCCTATCCAATCTTAGAAAAGAAGGGTGAGGTTACCTATTTGGTTGAGCTTGGCACCCCAGGAACCCTCATAGGGTCATGCATGTGAATAGATTGAAACCCCACCATGACAGGGCAGACATAACCATGTTACTGGTCACTGATGAGGGTGTGGAGGAGGAAACTGAGCCTGTGCCCGACCTCCTCTCCACTAATGTGCAAGATGGGTCAGTGGAGGGGGTGATACTCTCTCCCAAGTTGACAGACCAGCAGCACAGAGACTGTAAGCAAGTGCTGGAGCAGTTTGCTGACCTGTTCTCTTTGACCCCAGGCATCACTGAGTGGTGTGTGCACCACATTGACACTGGTGACAGCCTACCTGTCAAAAATAAACTGTACAGGTTGTCTGACCATGTCAGAGCCAGCATTAAAGCTGAGGTTGCTAAGATGCTGGAATTGGGGGTAATTGAACCGTCTGAGAGTCCATGGGCCAGTCCAGTGGTGCTGGTGCCTAAACCTAATCCTCAGGGGGGACCCAAGGAGTTAAGGTTCTGTGTGGACTACAGAGGATTGAATGCAGTCACAAAGACTGACGCTCACCCTATACCTAGAGCTGATGAGCTCATTGACAGGTTAGGGGCTGCTAAGTACCTGAGTACTTTTGATTTGACTTCAGGTTACTGGCAGATTGCCCTCACTGATGGAGCAAAGGAGAGGTCAGCATTCTCCACACCAGAGGGACATTATCAGTTCAAGGTAATGCCCTTTGGATTAAAGAATGCACCTGCCACCTTCCAAAGGTTGGTGAACAGGGTCTTGTCTGGGTTGGAACAGTTCAGTGCAGCTTACCTGGATGATATAGCTGTATACAGTTCTACCTGGGGGGATCACTTAAGACACCTAAGGGAAGTGCTTCAGGCCATGCAGCAGGCAGGCCTGACTATTAAGGCAAGCAAGTGCCAAATAGGGCAGAGTTCTGTGGTGTACCTGGGCCACCTGGTAGGTGGGGGCCATGTACAGCCTCTCCAAGCTAAAATTCAAACTATTTAGGATTGGACAGCTCCTGTTACCCAGACTCAGGTCAGGGCATTCCTTGGACTGACAGGGTACTATAGAAGGTTTGTTCAAAATTATGGGACCATTCTGGGGCCCCTAACAGAACTCACTTCTAAAAAGAGGCCCAAGAAGGTGATTTGGACCCCAGAGTGTCAGAAGGCTTTTGACACTCTGAAAGCTGCCATGTGTTCAGCACCAGTGCTACTAGCCCCTGACTACACAAAAGAATTTGTGGTTCAGACAGATGCTTCAGAGCAAGGGATTGGGGCAGTGTTGTCACAGCTAAATGAAGAGGGCCTTGATCAGCCAGTTGCCTTTATTAGCAGGAGGCTTCTTCCCAGAGAGCAGAGGTGGAGTGCCATTGAGAGAGAGGCTTTTGCTGTGGTTTGGTCCCTGAAAAAGTTGAGACCATATTTGTTTGGGACTCACTTTCGTGTTCAAACTGACCACAGGCCTCTCAGATGGCTCATGCAGATGAGAGGGGAGAATCCCAAGCTGTTAAGGTGGTCCATTTCCCTACAGGGAATGGACTTTACAGTGGAACACAGACCTGGGGTTGCCCATGCCAATGCAGATGGACTTTCCAGGTTTTTCCACTTAGCTGATGGGGACTACCAGGGTGTAGGTTAGTAACCCATCACCTTTTGTTTGGGGGGGGCTATGTTGCAAAGTGATCCTGTGCCCTGGGCACCCCCCAACTTTTTGCTGACTGGTACTGGTGGTAACTGACTCTGACTGACCCTGGGCTCTACCTAACCAGGCCCAGGGCCAGTGCTAAGCTGAAAGGAACACATTAGAATACAGTTAAAACACCTAACATACACTAGGGTACACTATGGTATGGTGGGGTACCCCTGTAATTGGCATGACCTACCCCATAAGCCCCTAGTATATAATAGGGCAGGGGATTGAAACTACCTAGAAGTCCCCAGTACCCTGGGGCAGGGCAGTTTAGAGGCCAGCAGCCTTTTTCTGCACTTGCATGTGTGCACTGCTGAAGCCTGAGGTCAGTTTAAAAGCAGCACTGGGTGCCAGGACTGCTTTTAAAAAGTAAATTGTGCCCAAACTCGACTTTGGTAGTAGGGGCACTTAAAAATGGATAACCTACAATGTTTTGGGCATATTAGGGACACCCAGGGTCTCGCCTAGGTTCCCAGGGGTGGGGGGTCAGATATTTATAAGGTACACCCTTATAAAATGAGTTTTTATATGCCTGGGTAAAGTGAAATTTCACATTTCACTCCCACAATGTGTTAAAGTGCTGCCCAAATTCGACTTTGATGCCAGGAGCAGTGTGAAGTGAGGATCTGCAATATTTTTGCAGATTCAGAACCCCTAAAGTCTCCCCTAGTTGCACATGGGGTGGGGTTCCTGTAGATATAAGGCAAGTACTTATAAAATGTGTTTTTGTAAGTCCTGGTGCTGGAAAAATGGCCCAAGTCATTTTTCCCATTGCAAATCCCCAGTTACATAGGTTAACATTGCAGGAAGTTATTAAATAATAACTCCTGATAGGAAGGAGATAGAGCTACCGTTCAAAGACTTCTCAGAATAGTAATGCTAAATCCAACAATATCATATTGTTGAATTTCTCCTAAAGTGTACATACAAGAAGTTATAAGACTTTCTTGTTTGTAAGTCCAAATCCAGCCTTCCAGTGGTCTGCCCTGATTGGTCAGAGTTAAGTGGATTAGCCAGGCTGCCTTGAAGAGGTGATAAAGAGCCCCTGGGGTTAACCAGCTCTGCTGGGAGGGCAGTGTGCTGTGCCATAGGAATGCCAGGCCAGGGGAAGGAGTCATAAACCATGGGCTTCAAAGGCAGAGGGATGGCCACAGTGTCAGTTTCCACTTTACACTTTTGACCCCCACCAGACCTAGGATTAGGGAAGGTATGTGCAGATGGTAGGGGGAGAGTCTATGGAAATAAGCCATCCTAGGGGGTGTGTTTAGCCAGCTCTTACCTCCTTGCTGGAAAATCAGCCATTATGGATTTGGAAGATTTGATGCACTCTGGGACAAAATAATGCCACACTCTACAGGATGTGGTCATAACTATGAGGAGTTACCCTGCTCCCATTGGTCAGGAGTGACCTGCTGCTTGACCCAGAGAATTTTGAATAAGTATCTGAGAGGGGCTGAGCCCTCCAGATCTGCTGCTGGAAACTTACTGAAGCAAGACATTGCCAAGCTGAGAAGATTTTGCTGTGCAAAGATTTCTAAGGCCTGACCTCTGAAAACTGCACCATCTGACACTACAGCCCTGTGGAATATTTTGCTGAAAAAGAACTAAAGAGTGGACTTCCTGAAAGCTACAGGTTAAAAGAGCTCATCTGGAACATCACCAACTAAATCTGCACCTTGGGGAACTACCAGTGGATTTGTAAGGGTGACGTCCCAGTGGATTGTGGGAACTGAAGTCCTCAACTTTCAAGGACCATCTTGGAGCTTCCAGACCCTTGGAGTGAGTTTGAGACACTTTGGGACCCTTTGAGGAACTTCAGGAAGAAGTTCAAGAAGTTTGGAGAACTTTGGAGGAACTTTGGAAAAAACCTCCATAGAGGAACCGACTCAACCTGGTCAGCCAAGCTGCCTGCCTTCAACCGCGAGTCGGTCAAGCCATCCAGGTTCGTCCCGCTAAAAGCTCCGTCGGTCCGACTTCCAGAGTTTGACCGGGAGTAGAAGAAATCTGAAGCCGGCGAACCCTCACCGGATCCGGCTACATGAGGAGCATCGAGAGACCCCGCGAGAAAAAGCTCCAGAAAAGTTTCTAAGTCCGCTCGTAGAAAAGTCGACCGGGAGCAACCGCGAGAGCCAAGCCGCCTGTCTTCCATCGCGTGTCGGCCTGGGCTCCTGGGTTGCCCCGCTGAAGCACTAACGAAAAAGTTTCTAAGTCCGCTCCAGGGAAGTTGACCGGGAGTTCGTCAAAAGGCAAGCCGGCGAACCCTCACCGGATCCGGACTGGCTGGGAGCTTCGAGGGACCTCGCGAGAAAAAGCTCCAGAAAAGTTTCTAAGTGTGAAGGTAGAAACTGAGACCGGGACCTGCCGCAAGCTGTAGCCGCCCAGGGCTCCATCGCGGTCGGCCTGAAACTTTGACTTTGCCCCGGTCTATCGCAAGCACGTATCCCAATATGGTGCTATAAACTTCTAAGTGCTATATTTTATTAAATCTTTGAAAATTCATATCTCCGGTTCCCTACATTGGATTTTTGTCGTTTTGGTGTCATTGTAAAGATAAAAATATTTCCTATTTTTATAAATTGGTGTTGGATTTTTATTATGTGTTGTGTCTTAATTATTTACTGAATTGGTGTTTTTAAATGCTTTATATACCTGTCTTTGAAGTTAAGTCTGTCTGCTCGCAGCCACGTTACCAAGGGTTGAGCATAGGAGTAATTTTCTAAGACCTATGCTGAGTCCTATCATGTGTTAGTGGCCTTATTGCCAGTGGCAGACCTACATTTGCCCCTACCAATAATCCACTTTCCAACATTTGGTGCTCAGCGGTGTGGATGAGGACTTGTGTTTAAAAGTACACCTTTCAGTGAATGAATTAAGATGATAAAAATCCTCTAAATTGCCTTAGAACAAAACTGTTGAGTTTGATTTTTGGAATTTGGACTAAACTGTTTTTAATCCATTGTTTTGATTTTTCCAAATTGTTCTAAGTCTGTTGTGCCTAGTTTTTGTGACCCAAAACTAGGGAACCATGGAGCTGGACCTGGCTAAACTGTCCCAGTTTAAGATGGCTGATCTTAGGGAACAGTGTAGGTTTAGGGGGCTGCCTGCTTGCAGGAAGCTTAGGAAGGTAGGGTTGCTTGAGTCCCTAAAAGCCTGGGCTAGGGCAGCTGAGGAAAGTCAAGGGGGGATAGAGGGTGTCCCCCGCAACCTCCTCCCAGAGGAGGTTGAGGATGATGCCTCTTCCATTGTAACTAGTGTTAGCCAATTGAATCAAGGTGGTGGTGGGAGTGGGGAAGGGTCCCTTACTCAGGAACCACTACCGTCCCTTGCAGAGAGACAGCTTCAGGCTCAATTAGCTTTGAT
The DNA here is from genome assembly GCA_963921515.1 of Calotriton arnoldi. Classification (NCBI taxonomy): domain Eukaryota; kingdom Metazoa; phylum Chordata; class Amphibia; order Caudata; family Salamandridae; genus Calotriton; species Calotriton arnoldi. The sequence goes on along the minus strand of CAWUFW010009774.1, from coordinate 540,722 downwards.
AGCTTTAGAGCAGGAGAAGTTTGAATTGGCTAAGTAGAGATGGAAGAAGGAGGAGTTGAGAAGAAATGGTGGCAGTGAAAATGATGAAGATTTTGAGATGTCCAGGGGTGGTGCATTTGAACCGAAACTTCCCAAGGGTATTGTACCCAAGTACACTGAGGGGGATGACATTGACAAGTGGCTAGCAGATTTTGAGAGGGCCCTTAGAATGAGTAGGGTCCACTCTAGGTATTGGGGTGCACTCCTGTGGGAGTTGATTTCAGTAGCTGGGAGGGATAGGCTCCTGACCCTGAAGGGAGAGGATGCAGAATCATACCAACAGATGAAGGCATGCTTAGTCAAGAGGTTTGGTCTGACTCCAGAGCAGTACAGGGTGAAGTTTAGAGGCACCCAGAAATTGAGTTCAAAGTCTTGGGTAGACTTTGTGGACGTTTCAGTGAAGGCACTGGAAGGCTGGATTGTTGGTAACAAAGTGGACACATATAAGGGATTGTATAATTTGTTTTTGAAAGAACATATTTTGACTCATTGTGCAGAAGAGAAGTTATGCCATTATCTAGTGGACTCTAAGCTGACAGACCCCAGAGAGCTGGGGTAAGCAGCTGATGAGTGGGTCAGAACCCGGGTTTCCATACAGCACCAGGGGGGGTGACCAGAAGAAAGGAGGACAGGTCCCTCCCCAGGGGAAAGCCCAAGGGAAAGAAGGTCAAAACCAGAAGGAGTCCTCCAAAGACCCACAAAAACCTGCACAAGGAGGGGGGCCCCCGAGCCAACCCAAATCCAAACAGAGGTGGGTTCAGGGAAAGAATGGTAGGTCCTTTGATCCCTCAAAAGTGGGTAAGTGCTTTGACTGTAACCAGCCAGGGCACAACCAGGGAGATGCTGTCTGCACCAAGAAACTCCCCCCTAAGGGGCCATCCACAGGGATTACCAGTGTCAGTGTAGGGGTGAAGAGTGGTGCCCCAGTGAGAAGTAGTCAGGTGGTGGAAGCAACCTTAGTGTCCCTGGGTGGGGTGAATATTGCAAACCCTTACTGCCTTACCTCCAAACATGGACAAGTACAGGCAGAGTCCTAAAGTGAATGGGACTGAGGTTGAGGCTATCAGAGACACTGGGGCTAGTGTAACTATGGTCCTGGATGAGCTGGTACCTCCAGAGAGGTTGTTACCTGGTGAGTTTCACCAGGTGACTTATCGCAGACACCACTACCAAACTCCATCCTATGGCTGTGGTGGATTTGGAATGGGGAGGTGTGACAGGCCCTATGAAGGTAGCTGTGTCAAAGGTGCTCCCAGTCCAGTGTTTACTGGGCAATGATCTTGAAGCCACTGTGTGGTCAGAGGTGGAGAGAGGACTCCATATGAAAATATTGGAGCTCCCTGAGTGGGTATGTGCTGTGACTAGGTCACAGACTAGCCAGAAGGGAGGAGCTGGACACTTGGACCCTGGAACAAAGGGCCAAGCATCCAAGGACAAGGGTACTGGGCCTGGTGAGCCAGCCCAGGGAACTCCAGAGGTGCAGGCAGAATCTAACCCTGATGGGGAGGATCTGGCCTCTGAGGGAGGGACTCCATCCCTGCCAGAGCTGTCAGATTTGGCAGACCTGACAGGAGCAGGTGGACACGAGTTCAGTAAGGGGCAGCGTGACTGTCCCACCCTTGAGAGCTTGAGGCGGATTGCTTCCAAGCAAGAGGAAGGGGATGACAGTGGGTTTCATAGAATCTACTGGGAAGATGGACTGCTTTATACTGAGGCCAGAAACCTCAAGGAGGGGGCCACCAGGAGGTTGGTGGTACCCCAGAGGTACAGAGAGTTCATCCTGACTTTGGGTCATGATATCCCCTTGGCAGGACATTTGGGACAGACAAAGACATGGAACCGGTTGGTGAACCATTTCTACTGGCCCCATATGTCTGAAAAGGTAAAGGAGTTTTGCAGCTCCTGTGTCACCTGTCAGGCCAGTGGCAAGGCAGGGGGCAAGACAAAGGCTCCCCTAATACCACTGCCAGTGGTTGGGGTTTCTTTTGAAAGGGTGGGGATGGACATTGTTGGTCCCCTGGACCCACCTACTGCATCAGGGAATAGGTATATCTTAGTGGTAGTTGACCCTGCCACTAGGTACCCTGAAGCCATACCTCTTAGAACCATTGATGCTCCTGCGGTGGCTAGAGCACTGCTTGGTGTGTTTACCAGAGTGGGTTTTCCAAAAGAGGTGGTGTCAGATAGGGGCACGAACTTCCTGTCCAGCTATCTGACTGCTATGTGGGATGAGTGTGGTGTCAACTACAAGTTCACCACCCCCTATCACCCACAAGCAAATGGTCTTGTTGAGAGATTCAACAAAACCCTGAAGGGCAGGATAAATGGGTTGTCAGAGAAACTCAGGAGGAGATGGGATGTTCTCCTCCTATGGTTACTGTTTGCCTACAGGGAGGTGCCACTGAAAGGGGTTGGTTTCAGTCCCTTTGAGTTGTTGTTTGGACACCCTGTGAGGGGGCCATTGAGCCTGCTGAGAGAGTCTTTAGAGAAGCCTCTTAAAGAAGCAAAGGACAATGTGCTTGACTATGTGCTAGGCCTGAGATCTAGAATGGCAGAGTACATGTACAAGGCAAACAGGAAACTGGAGGCCAGCCAGGAGCTCATGAAGCACTGGTATGATCAAAAGGCTACTATGCCTGAGTATACTCCAGGACAATTGGTGTGGGTGTTGGAGCCTGTGGCTCCCAGGGCCCTCCATGACAAGTGGAGTGGGCCCTATCCAATCTTAGAAAAGAAGGGTGAGGTTACCTATTTGGTTGAGCTTGGCACCCCAGGAACCCTCATAGGGTCATGCATGTGAATAGATTGAAACCCCACCATGACAGGGCAGACATAACCATGTTACTGGTCACTGATGAGGGTGTGGAGGAGGAAACTGAGCCTGTGCCCGACCTCCTCTCCACTAATGTGCAAGATGGGTCAGTGGAGGGGGTGATACTCTCTCCCAAGTTGACAGACCAGCAGCACAGAGACTGTAAGCAAGTGCTGGAGCAGTTTGCTGACCTGTTCTCTTTGACCCCAGGCATCACTGAGTGGTGTGTGCACCACATTGACACTGGTGACAGCCTACCTGTCAAAAATAAACTGTACAGGTTGTCTGACCATGTCAGAGCCAGCATTAAAGCTGAGGTTGCTAAGATGCTGGAATTGGGGGTAATTGAACCGTCTGAGAGTCCATGGGCCAGGCCAGTGGTGCTGGTGCCTAAACCTAATCCTCAGGGGGACCCAAGGAGTTAAGGTTCTGTGTGGACTACAGAGGATTGAATGCAGTCACAAAGACTGACGCTCACCCTATACCTAGAGCTGATGAGCTCATTGACAGGTTAGGGGCTGCTAAGTACCTGAGTACTTTTGATTTGACTTCAGGTTACTGGCAGATTGCCCTCACTGATGGAGCAAAGGAGAGGTCAGCATTCTCCACACCAGAGGGACATTATCAGTTCAAGGTAATGCCCTTTGGATTAAAGAATGCACCTGCCACCTTCCAAAGGTTGGTGAACAGGGTCTTGTCTGGGTTGGAACAGTTCAGTGCAGCTTACCTGGATGATATAGCTGTATACAGTTCTACCTGGGGGGATCACTTAAGACACCTAAGGGAAGTGCTTCAGGCCATGCAGCAGGCAGGCCTGACTATTAAGGCAAGCAAGTGCCAAATAGGGCAGAGTTCTGTGGTGTACCTGGGCCACCTGGTAGGTGGGGGCCATGTACAGCCTCTCCAAGCTAAAATTCAAACTATTTAGGATTGGACAGCTCCTGTTACCCAGACTCAGGTCAGGGCATTCCTTGGACTGACAGGGTACTATAGAAGGTTTGTTCAAAATTATGGGACCATTCTGGGGCCCCTAACAGAACTCACTTCTAAAAAGAGGCCCAAGAAGGTGATTTGGACCCCAGAGTGTCAGAAGGCTTTTGACACTCTGAAAGCTGCCATGTGTTCAGCACCAGTGCTACTAGCCCCTGACTACACAAAAGAATTTGTGGTTCAGACAGATGCTTCAGAGCAAGGGATTGGGGCAGTGTTGTCACAGCTAAATGAAGAGGGCCTTGATCAGCCAGTTGCCTTTATTAGCAGGAGGCTTCTTCCCAGAGAGCAGAGGTGGAGTGCCATTGAGAGAGAGGCTTTTGCTGTGGTTTGGTCCCTGAAAAAGTTGAGACCATATTTGTTTGGGACTCACTTTCGTGTTCAAACTGACCACAGGCCTCTCAGATGGCTCATGCAGATGAGAGGGGAGAATCCCAAGCTGTTAAGGTGGTCCATTTCCCTACAGGGAATGGACTTTACAGTGGAACACAGACCTGGGGTTGCCCATGCCAATGCAGATGGACTTTCCAGGTTTTTCCACTTAGCTGATGAGGACTACCAGGGTGTAGGTTAGTAACCCATCACCTTTTGTTTGGGGGGGGGGCTATGTTGCAAAGTGATCCTGTGCCCTGGGCACCCCCCAACTTTTTGCTGACTGGTACTGGTGGTAACTGACTCTGCCTGACCCTGGGCTCTACCTAACCAGGCCCAGGGCCAGTGCCAAGCTGAAAGGAACACATTAGAATACAGTTAAAACACCTAACATACACTAGGGTACACTATGGTATGGTGGGGTACCCCTGTAATTGGCATGACCTACCCCATACGCCCCTAGTATATAATAGGGCAGGGGATTGAAACTACCTAGAAGTCCCCAGTACCCTGGGGCAGGGCAGTTTAGAGGCCAGCAGCCTTTTTCTGCACTTGCATGTGTGCACTGCTGAAGCCTGAGGTCAGTTTAAAAGCAGCACTGGGTGCCAGGACTGCTTTTAAAAAGTAAATTGTGCCCAAACTCGACTTTGGTAGTAGGGGCACTTAAAAATGGATAACCTACAATGTTTTGGCATATTAGGGACCCCCAGGGTCTCGCCTAGGTATCCCAGGGGTGGGGGGTCAAATATTTATAAGGTACACCCTTATAAAATGAGTTTTTATATGCCTGGGTAAAGTGAAATTTCACATTTCACTCCCACATTGTGTTAAAGTGCTGCCCAAATTCGACTTTGATGCCAGGAGCAGTGTGAAGTGAGGATCCGCAATATTTTTGCAGATTCAGAACCCCTAAAGTCTCCCCTAGTTGCACATGGGGTGGGGTTCCTGTAGATATAAGGCAAGTACTTATAAAATGTGTTTTTGTAAGTCCTGGTGCTGGAAAAATGGCCCAAGTCATTTTTCCCATTGCAAATCCCCAGTTACATAGGTTAACATTGCAGGAAGTTATTAAATAATAACTCCTGATAGGAAGGAGATAGAGCTACCGTTCAAAGACTTCTCAGAATAGTAATGCTAAATCCAACAATATCATATTGTTGAATTTCTCCTAAAGTGTACATACAAGAAGTTATAAGACTTTCTTGTTTGTAAGTCCAAATCCAGCCTTCCAGTGGTCTGCCCTGATTGGTCAGAGTTAAGTGGATTAGCCAGGCTGCCTTGAAGAGGTGATAAAGAGCCCCTGGGGTTAACCAGCTCGGCTGGGAGGGCAGTGTGCTGTTCCATAGGAATGCCAGGCCAGGGGAAGGAGTCGTAAACCATAGGCTTCAAAGGCAGAGGGATGGCCACAGTGTCAGTTTCCACTTTACACTTTTGACCCCCACCAGACCTAGGATTAGGGAAGGTATGTGCAGATGGTAGGGGGAGAGTCTATGGAAATAAGCCATCCTAGGGGGTGTGTTTAGCCAGCTCTTACCTCCTTGCTGGAAAATCAGCCATTATGGATTTGGATGATTTGATGCACTCTGGGACAAAATAATGCCACACTCTACAGGATGTGGTCATAACTATGAGGAGTTACCCTGCTCCCATTGGTCAGGAGTGACCTGCTGCTTGACCCAGAGAATTTTGAATAAGTATCTGAGAGGGGCTGAGCCCTCCAGATCTGCTGCTGGAAACTTACTGAAGCAAGACATTGCCAAGCTGAGAAGATTTTGCTGTGCAAAGATTTCTAAGGCCTGACCTCTGAAAACTGCACCATCTGACACTACAGCCCTGTGGAATATTTTGCTGAAAAAGAACTAAAGAGTGGACTTCCTGAAAGCTACAGGTTAAAAGAGCTCATCTGGAACATCACCAACTAAATCTGCACCTTGGGGAACTACCAGTGGATTTGTAAGGGTGACGTCCCAGTGGATTGTGGGAACTGATGTCCTCAACTTTCAAGGACCATCTTGGAGCTTCCAGACCCTTGGAGTGAGTTTGAGACACTTTGGGACCCTTTGAGGAACTTCAGGAAGAAGTTCAAGAAGTTTGGAGAACTTTGGAGGAACTTTGGAAAAAAGCTCCATAGAGGGACCGACTCAACCTGGTCAGCCAAGCTGCCTGCCTTCAACCGCGAGTCGGTCAAGCCATCCAGGTTCGTCCCGCTAAAAGCTCCGTCGGTCCGACTTCCAGAGTTTGACCGGGAGTAGAAGAAATCTGAAGCCGGCGAACCCTCACCGGATCCGGCTACATGAGGAGCATCGAGAGACCCCGCGAGAAAAAGCTCCAGAAAAGTTTCTAAGTCCGCTCGTAGAAAAGTCGACCGGGAGCGACTACGAGAGCCAAGCCGCCTGTCTTCCATCGCGTGTCGGCCTGGGCTCCTGGGTTGCCCCGCTGAAGCACTAACGAAAAAGTTTCTAAGTCCGCTCCAGGGAAGTTGACCGGGAGTTCGTCAAAAGGCAAGCCGGCGAACCCTCACCGGATCCAGACTGGCTGGGAGCTTCGAGGGACCTCGCGAGAAAAAGCTCCAGAAAAGTTTCTAAGTGTGAAGGTAGAAACTGAGACCGGGACCTGCCGCAAGCTGTAGCCGCCCAGGGCTCCATCGCGGTCGGCCTGAAACTTTGACTTTGCCCCGGTCTATCGCAAGCACGTATCCCAATATGGTGCTATAAACTTCTAAGTGCTATATTTTATTAAATCTTTGAAAATTCATATCTCCGGTTCCCTACATTGGATTTTTGTCGTTTTGGTGTCATTGTAAAGATAAAAATATTTCCTATTTTTATAAATTGGTGTTGGATTTTTATTATGTGTTGTGTCTTAATTATTTACTGAATTGGTGTTTTTAAATCCTTTATATACCTGTCTTTGAAGTTAAGCCTGTCTGCTCGCAGCCACGTTACCAAGGGTTGAGCATAGGAGTAATTTTCTAAGACCTATGCTGAGTCCTATCATGTGTTAGTGGCCTTATTGCCAGTGGCAGACCTACATTTGCCCCTACCAATAATCCACTTTCCAACATTTGGTGCTCAGCGGTGTGGATGAGGACTTGTGTTTAAAAGTACACCTTTCAGTGAATGAATTAAGATGATAAAAATCCTCTAAATTGCCTTAGAACAAAACTGTTGAGTTTGATTTTTGGAATTTGGACTAAACTGTTTTTAATCCATTGTTTTGATTTTTCCAAATTGTTCTAAGTCTGTTGTACCTAGTTTTTGTGACGCAAAACTAGGGAACCATGGAGCTGGACCTGGCTAAACTGTCCCAGTTTAAGATGGCTGATCTTAGGGAACAGTGTAGGCTTAGGGGGCTGCCTGCTTGCAGGAAGCTTAGGAAGGTAGGGTTGCTTGAGTCCCTAAAAGCCTGGGCGAGGGCAGCTGAGGAAAGTCAAGGGGGGATAGAGGGTGTCCCCCGCAACCTCCTCCCAGAGGAGGTTGAGGATGATGCCTCTTCCATTTTAACTAGTGTTAGCCAATTGAATCAAGGTGGTGGTGGGAGTGGGGAAGGGTCCCTTACTCAGGAACCACTACCGTCCCTTGCAGAGAGACAGCTTCAGGCTCAATTAGCTTTGATAGCTTTAGAGCAGGAGAAGTTTGAATTGGCTAAGTAGAGATGGAAGAAGGAGGAGTTGAGAAGAAATGGTGGCAGTGAAAATGATGAAGATTTTGAGATGTCCAGGGGTGGTTCATTTGAACCGAGACTTCCCAAGGGTATAGTACCCAAGTACACTGAGGGGGATGACATTGACAAGTGGCTAGCAGATTTTGAGAGGGCCCTTAGAATGAGTAGGGTCCACTCTAGGTATTGGGGTGCACTCCTGTGGGAGTTGATTTCAGTAGCTGGGAGGGATAGGCTCCTGACCCTGAAGGGAGAGGATGCAGAATCATACCAACAGATGAAGGCATGCTTAGTCAAGAGGTTTGGTCTGACTCCAGAGCAGTACAGGGTGAAGTTTAGAGGCACCCAGAAATTGAGTTCAAAGTCTTGGGTAGACTTTGTGGACGTTTCAGTGAAGGCACTGGAAGGCTGGATTGTTGGTAACAAAGTGGACACATATAAGGGATTGTATAATTTGTTTTTGAAAGAACATATTTTGACTCTTTGTGCAGAAGAGAAGTTATGCCAGTATCTAGTGGACTCTAAGCTGACAGACCCCAGAGAGCTGGGGGAAGCAGCTGATGAGTGGGCCAGAACCAGGGTTTCTATACAGCACCAGGGGGGGTGACCAGAAGAAAGGAGGACAGGTCCCTCCCCAGGGGAAAGCCCAAGGGAAAGAAGGTCAAAACCAGAAGGAGTCCTCCAAAGACCCACAAAAACCTGCACAAGGAGGGGGGCACCCGAGCCAACCCAAATCCAAACAGAGGTGGATTCAGGGAAAGAATGGTAGGTCCTTTGATCCCTCAAAAGTGGGTAAGTGCTTTGACTGTAACCAGCCAGGGCACAACCAGGGAGATGCTGTCTGCGCCAAGAAACTCCCCCCTAAGGGGCCATCCACAGGGATTACCAGTGTCAGTGTAGGGGTGAAGAGTGGTGCCCCAGTGAGGAGTAGTCAGGTGGTGGAAGCAACCTTAGTGTCCCTGGGTGGGGTGAATATTGCAACCCTTACTGCCTTACCTCCAAACATGGACAAGTACAGGCAGAGGCCTAAAGTGAATGGGACTGAGGTTGAGGCTATCAGAGACACTGGGGCTAGTGTAACTATGGTCCTGGATGAGCTGGTGCCTCCAGAGAGGTTGTTACCTGGTGAGTTTCACCAGGTGACTTATGCAGACACCACTACCAAACTCCATCCTATGGCTGTGGTGGATTTGGAATGGGGAGGTGTGACAGGCCCTATGAAGGTAGCTGTGTCAAAGGTGCTCCCAGTCCAGTGTTTACTGGGCAATGATCTTGAAGCCACTGTGTGGTCAGAGGTGGAGAGAGGACTCCATATGAAAATATTGGAGCTCCCTGAGTGGGTATGTGCTGTGACTAGGTCACAGACTAGCCAGAAGGGAGGGGCTGGACACTTGGACCCTGGAACAAAGGGCCAAGCATCCAAGGACAAGGGTACTGGGCCTGGTGAGCCAGCCCAGGGAACTCCAGAGGTGCAGGCAGAATCTAACCCTGATGGGGAGGATCTGGCCTCTGAGGGAGGGACTCCATCCCTGCCAGAGCTGTAAGATTTGGCAGACCTGACAGGAGCAGGTGGACACGAGTTCAGTAAGGGGCAGCGTGACTGTCCCACCCTTGAGAGCTTGAGGCGGATTGCTTCCAAGCAAGAGGAAGGGGATGACAGTGGGTTTCATAGAATCTACTGGGAAGATGGACTGCTTTATACTGAGGCCAGAAACCTCAAGGAGGGGGCCACCAGGAGGTTGGTGGTACCCCAGAGGTACAGAGAGTTCATCCTGACTTTGGGTCATGATATCCCCTTGGCAGGACATTTGGGACAGACAAAGACATGGAACCGGTTGGTGAACCATTTCTACTGGCCCCATATGTCTGAAAAGGTAAAGGAGTTTTGCAGCTCCTGTGTCACCTGTCAGGCCAGTGGCAAGGCAGGGGGCAAGACAAAGGCTCCCCTAATACCACTGCCAGTGGTTGGGGTTTCTTTTGAAAGGGTGGGGATGGACATTGTTGGTCCCCTGGACCCACCTACTGCATCAGGGAATAGGTATATCTTAGTGGTAGTTGACCCTGCCACTAGGTACCCTGAAGCCATACCTCTTAGAACCATTGATGCTCCTGCGGTGGCTAGAGCACTGCTTGGTGTGTTTACCAGAGTGGGTTTTCCAAAAGAGGGGGTGTCAGATAGGGGCACGAACTTCCTGTCCAGCTATCTGACTGCTATGTGGGATGAGTGTGGTGTCAACTACAAGTTCACCACCCCCTATCACCCACAAGCAAATGGTCTTGTTGAGTGATTCAACAAAACCCTGAAGGGCAGGATAAATGGGTTGTCAGAGAAACTCAGGAGGAGATGGGATGTTCTCCTATGGTTACTGTTTGCCTACAGGGAGGTGCCACTGAAAGGGGTTGGTTTCAGTCCCTTTGAGTTGTTGTTTGGACACCCTGTGAGGGGGCCATTGAGCCTGCTGAGAGAGTCTTTAGAGAAGCCTCTTAAAGAAGCAAAGGACAATGTGCTTGACTATGTGCTAGGCCTGAGATCTAGAATGGCAGAGTACATGTACACGGCAAACAGGAAACTGGAGGCCAGCCAGGAGCTCATGAAGCACTGGTATGATCAAAAGGCTACTATGCCTGAGTATACTCCAGGACAATTGGTGTGGGTGTTGGAGCCTGTGGCTCCCAGGGCCCTCCATGACAAGTGGAGTGGGCCCTATCCAATCTTAGAAAAGAAGGGTGAGGTTACCTATTTGGTTGAGCTTGGCACCCCAGGAACCCTCATAGGGTCATGCATGTGAATAGATTGAAACCCCACCATGACAGGGCAGACATAACCATGTTACTGGTCACTGATGAGGGTGTGGAGGAGGAAACTGAGCCTGTGCCCGACCTCCTCTCCACTAATGTGCAAGATGGGTCAGTGGAGGGGGTGATACTCTCTCCCAAGTTGACAGACCAGCAGCACAGAGACTGTAAGCAAGTGCTGGAGCAGTTTGCTGACCTGTTCTCTTTGACCCCAGGCATCACTGAGTGGTGTGTGCACCACATTGACACTGGTGACAGCCTACCTGTCAAAAATAAACTGTACAGGTTGTCTGACCATGTCAGAGCCAGCATTAAAGCTGAGGTTTCTAAGATGCTGGAATTGGGGGTAATTAAACCGTCTGAGAGTCCATGGGCCAGTCCAGTGGTGCTGGTGCCTAAACCTAATCCTCAGGGGGACCCAAGGAGTTAAGGTTCTGTGTGGACTACAGAGGATTGAATGCAGTCACAAAGACTGACGCTCACCCTATACCTAGAGCTGATGAGCTCATTGACAGGTTAGGGGCTGCTAAGTACCTGAGTACTTTTGATTTGACTTCAGGTTACTGGCAGATTGCCCTCACTGATGGAGCAAAGGAGAGGTCAGCATTCTCCACACCAGAGGGACATTATCAGTTCAAGGTAATGCCCTTTGGATTAAAGAATGCACCTGCCACCTTCCAAAGGTTGGTGAACAGGGTCTTGTCTGGGTTGGAACAGTTCAGTGCAGCTTACCTGGATGATATAGCTGTATACAGTTCTACCTGGGGGGATCACTTAAGACACCTAAGGGAAGTGCTTCAGGCCATGCAGCAGGCAGGCCTGACTATTAAGGCAAGCAAGTGCCAAATAGGGCAGAGTTCTGTGGTGTACCTGGGCCACCTGGTAGGTGGGGGCCATGTACAGCCTCTCCAAGCTAAAATTCAAACTATTTAGGATTGGACAGCTCCTGTTACCCAGACTCAGGTCAGGGCATTCCTTGGACTGACAGGGTACTATAGAAGGTTTGTTCAAAATTATGGGACCATTCTGGGGCCCCTAACAGAACTCACTTCTAAAAAGAGGCCCAAGAAGGTGATTTGGACCCCAGAGTGTCAGAAGGCTTTTGACACTCTGAAAGCTGCCATGTGTTCAGCACCAGTGCTACTAGCCCCTGACTACACAAAAGAATTTGTGGTTCAGACAGATGCTTCAGAGCAAGGGATTGGGGCAGTGTTGTCACAGCTAAATGAAGAGGGCCTTGATCAGCCAGTTGCCTTTATTAGCAGGAGGCTTCTTCCCAGAGAGCAGAGGTGGAGTGCCATTGAGAGAGAGGCTTTTGCTGTGGTTTGGTCCCTGAAAAAGTTGAGACCATATTTGTTTGGGTCTCACTTTCGTGTTCAAACTGACCACAGGCCTCTCAGATGGCTCATGCAGATGAGAGGGGAGAATCCCAAGCTGTTAAGGTGGTCCATTTCCCTACAGGGAATGGACTTTACAGTGGAACACAGACCTGGGGTTGCCCATGCCAATGCAGATGGACTTTCCAGGTTTTTCCACTTAGCTGATGAGGACTACCAGGGTGTAGGTTAGTAACCCATCACCTTTTGTTTGGGGGGGGGGCTATGTTGCAAAGTGATCCTGTGCCCTGGGCACCCCCCAACTTTTTGCTGACTGGTACTGGTGGTAACTGACTCTGACTGACCCTGGGCTCTACCTAACCAGGCCCAGGGCCAGTGCCAAGCTGAAAGGAACACATTAGAATACAGTTAAAACACCTAACATACACTAGGGTACACTATGGTATGGTGGGGTACCCCTGTAATTGGCATGACCTACCCCATAAGCCCCTAGTATATAATAGGGCAGGGGATTGAAACTACCTAGAAGTCCCCAGTACCCTGGGGCAGGGCAGTTTAGAGGCCAGCAGCCTTTTTCTGCACTTGCATGTGTGCACTGCTGAAGCCTGAGGTCAGTTTAAAAGCAGCACTGGGTGCCAGGACTGCTTTTAAAAAGTAAATTGTGCCCAAACTCGACTTTGGTAGTAGGGGCACTTAAAAATGGATAACCTACAATGTTTTGGCATATTAGGGACCCCCAGGGTCTCGCCTAGGTATCCCAGGGGTGGGGGGTCAAATATTTATAAGGTACACCCTTATAAAATGAGTTTTTATATGCCTGGGTAAAGTGAAATTTCACATTTCACTCCCACATTGTGTTAAAGTGCTGCCCAAATTCGACTTTGATGCCAGGAGCAGTGTGAAGTGAGGATCCGCAATATTTTTGCAGATTCAGAACCCCTAAAGTCTCCCCTAGTTGCACATGGGGTGGGGTTCCTGTAGATATAAGGCAAGTACTTATAAAATGTGTTTTTGTAAGTCCTGGTGCTGGAAAAATGGCCCAAGTCATTTTTCCCATTGCAAATCCCCAGTTACATAGGTTAACATTGCAGGAAGTTATTAAATAATAACTCCTGATAGGAAGGAGATAGAGCTACCGTTCAAAGACTTCTCAGAATAGTAATGCTAAATCCAACAATATCATATTGTTGAATTTCTCCTAAAGTGTACATACAAGAAGTTATAAGACTTTCTTGTTTGTAAGTCCAAATCCAGCCTTCCAGTGGTCTGCCCTGATTGGTCAGAGTTAAGTGGATTAGCCAGGCTGCCTTGAAGAGGTGATAAAGAGCCCCTGGGGTTAACCAGCTCGGCTGGGAGGGCAGTGTGCTGTTCCATAGGAATGCCAGGCCAGGGGAAGGAGTCGTAAACCATAGGCTTCAAAGGCAGAGGGATGGCCACAGTGTCAGTTTCCACTTTACACTTTTGACCCCCACCAGACCTAGGATTAGGGAAGGTATGTGCAGATGGTAGGGGGAGAGTCTATGGAAATAAGCCATCCTAGGGGGTGTGTTTAGCCAGCTCTTACCTCCTTGCTGGAAAATCAGCCATTATGGATTTGGATGATTTGATGCACTCTGGGACAAAATAATGCCACACTCTACAGGATGTGGTCATAACTATGAGGAGTTACCCTGCTCCCATTGGTCAGGAGTGACCTGCTGCTTGACCCAGAGAATTTTGAATAAGTATCTGAGAGGGGCTGAGCCCTCCAGATCTGCTGCTGGAAACTTACTGAAGCAAGACATTGCCAAGCTGAGAAGATTTTGCTGTGCAAAGATTTCTAAGGCCTGACCTCTGAAAACTGCACCATCTGACACTACAGCCCTGTGGAATATTTTGCTGAAAAAGAACTAAAGAGTGGACTTCCTGAAAGCTACAGGTTAAAAGAGCTCATCTGGAACATCACCAACTAAATCTGCACCTTGGGGAACTACCAGTGGATTTGTAAGGGTGACGTCCCAGTGGATTGTGGGAACTGATGTCCTCAACTTTCAAGGACCATCTTGGAGCTTCCAGACCCTTGGAGTGAGTTTGAGACACTTTGGGACCCTTTGAGGAACTTCAGGAAGAAGTTCAAGAAGTTTGGAGAACTTTGGAGGAACTTTGGAAAAAAGCTCCATAGAGGGACCGACTCAACCTGGTCAGCCAAGCTGCCTGCCTTCAACCGCGAGTCGGTCAAGCCATCCAGGTTCGTCCCGCTAAAAGCTCCGTCGGTCCGACTTCCAGAGTTTGACCGGGAGTAGAAGAAATCTGAAGCCGGCGAACCCTCACCGGATCCGGCTACATGAGGAGCATCGAGAGACCCCGCGAGAAAAAGCTCCAGAAAAGTTTCTAAGTCCGCTCGTAGAAAAGTCGACCGGTAGCAACTACGAGAGCCAAGCCGCCTGTCTTCCATCGCGTGTCGGCCTGAGCTCCTGGGTTGCCCCGCTGAAGCACTAACGAAAAAGTTTCTAAGTCCGCTCCAGGGAAGTTGACCGGTAGTTCGTCAAAAGGCAAGCCGGCGAACCCTCACCGGATCCGGACTGGCTGGGGGCTTCGAGGGACCTCGCGAGAAAAAGCTCCAGAAAAGTTTCTAAGTGTGAAGGTAGAAACTGAGACCGGGACCTGCCGCAAGCTGTAGCCGCCCAGGGCTCCATCGCGGTCGGCCTGAAACTTTGACTTTGCCCCGGTCTATCGCAAGCACGTATCCCAATATGGTGCTATAAACTTCTAAGTGCTATATTTTATTAAATCTTTGAAAATTCATATCTCCGGTTCCCTACATTGGATTTTTGTCGTTTTGGTGTCATTGTAAAGATAAAAATATTTCCTATTTTTATAAATTGGTGTTGGATTTTTATTATGTGTTGTGTCTTAATTATTTACTGAATTGGTGTTTTTAAATCCTTTATATACCTGTCTTTGAAGTTAAGCCTGTCTGCTCGCAGCCACGTTACCAAGGGTTGAGCATAGGAGTAATTTTCTAAGACCTATGCTGAGTCCTATCATGTGTTAGTGGCCTTATTGCCAGTGGCAGACCTACATTTGCCCCTACCAATAATCCACTTTCCAACATTTGGTGCTCAGCGGTGTGGATGAGGACTTGTGTTTAAAAGTACACCTTTCAGTGAATGAATTAAGATGATAAAAATCCTCTAAATTGCCTTAGAACAAAACTGTTGAGTTTGATTTTTGGAATTTGGACTAAACTGTTTTTAATCCATTGTTTTGATTTTTCCAAATTGTTCTAAGTCTGTTGTGCCTAGTTTTTGTGACCCAAAACTAGGGAACCATGGAGCTGGACCTGGCTAAACTGTCCCAGTTTAAGATGGCTGATCTTAGGGAACAGTGTAGGCTTAGGGGGCTGCCTGCTTGCAGGAAGCTTAGGAAGGTAGGGTTGCTTGAGTCCCTAAAAGCCTGGGCTAGGGCAGCTGAGGAAAGTCAAGGGGGATAGAGGGTGTCCCCCGCAACCTCCTCCCAGAGGAGGTTGAGGATGATGCCTCTTCCATTTTAACTAGTGTTAGCCAATTGAATCAAGGTGGTGGTGGGAGTGGGGAAGGGTCCCTTACTCAGGAACCACTACCGTCCCTTGCAGAGAGACAGCTTCAGGCTCAATTAGCTTTGATAGCTTTAGAGCAGGAGAAGTTTGAATTGGCTAAGTAGAGATGGAAGAAGGAGGAGTTGAGAAGAAATGGTGGCAGTGAAAATGATGAAGATTTTGAGATGTCCAGGGGTGGTGCATTTGAACCGAAACTTCCCAAGGGTATAGTACCCAAGTACACTGAGGGGGATGACATTGACAAGTGGCTAGCAGATTTTGAGAGGGCCCTTAGAATGAGTAGGGTCCACTCTAGGTATTGGGGTGCACTCCTGTGGGAGTTGATTTCAGTAGCTGGGAGGGATAGGCTCCTGACCCGGAAGGGAGAGGATGCAGAATCATACCAACAGATGAAGGCATGCTTAGTCAAGAGGTTTGGTCTGACTCCAGAGCAGTACAGGGTGAAGTTTAGAGGCACCCAGAAATTGAGTTCAAAGTCTTGGGTAGACTTTGTGGACGTTTCAGTGAAGGCACTGGAAGGCTGGATTGTTGGTAACAAAGTGGACACATATAAGGGATTGTATAATTTGTTTTTGAAAGAACATATTTTGACTCATTGTGCAGAAGAGAAGTTATGCCAGTATCTAGTGGACTCTAAGCTGACAGACCCCAGAGAGCTGGGGAAGCAGCTGATGAGTGGGTCAGAACCAGGGTTTCCATACAGCACCAGGGGGGGTGACCAGAAGAAAGGAGGACAGGTCCCTCCCCAGGGGAAAGCCCAAGGGAAAGAAGGTCAAAACCAGAAGGAGTCCTCCAAAGACCCACAAAAACCTGCACAAGGAGGGGGGCCCCCGAGCCAACCCAAATCCAAACAGAGGTGGATTCAGGGAAAGAATGGTAGGTCCTTTGATCCCTCAAAAGTGGGTAAGTGCTTTGACTGTAACCAGCCAGGGCACAACCAGGGAGATGCTGTCTGCACCAAGAAACTCCCCCCTAAGGGGCCATCCACAGGGATTACCAGTGTCAGTGTAGGGGTGAAGAGTGGTGCCCCAGTGAGGAGTAGTCAGGTGGTGGAAGCAACCTTAGTGTCCCTGGGTGGGGTGAATATTGCAACCCTTACTGCCTTACCTCCAAACATGGACAAGTACAGGCAGAGGCCTAAAGTGAATGGGACTGAGGTTGAGGCTATCAGAGACACTGGGGCTAGTGTAACTATGGTCCTGGATGAGCTGGTGCCTCCAGAGAGGTTGTTACCTGGTGAGTTTCACCAGGTGACTTATGCAGACACCACTACCAAACTCCATCCTATGGCTGTGGTGGATTTGGAATGGGGAGGTGTGACAGGCCCTATGAAGGTAGCTGTGTCAAAGGTGCTCCCAGTCCAGTGTTTACTGGGCAATGATCTTGAAGCCACTGTGTGGTCAGAGGTGGAGAGAGGACTCCATATGAAAATATTGGAGCTCCCTGAGTGGGTATGTGCTGTGACTAGGTCACAGACTAGCCAGAAGGGAGGGGCTGGACACTTGGACCCTGGAACAAAGGGCCAAGCATCCAAGGACAAGGGTACTGGGCCTGGTGAGCCAGCCCATGGAACTCCAGAGGTGCAGGCAGAATCTAACCCTGATGGGGAGGATCTGGCCTCTGAGGGAGGGACTCCATCCCTGCCAGAGCTGTAAGATTTGGCAGACCTGACAGGAGCAGGTGGACACGAGTTCAGTAAGGGGCAGCGTGACTGTCCCACCCTTGAGAGCTTGAGGCGGATTGCTTCCAAGCAAGAGGAAGGGGATGACAGTGGGTTTCATAGAATCTACTGGGAAGATGGACTGCTTTATACTGAGGCCAGAAACCTCAAGGAGGGGGCCACCAGGAGGTTGGTGGTACCCCAGAGGTACAGAGAGTTCATCCTGACTTTGGGTCATGATATCCCCTTGGCAGGACATTTGGGACAGACAAAGACATGGAACCGGTTGGTGAACCATTTCTACTGGCCCCATATGTCTGAAAAGGTAAAGGAGTTTTGCAGCTCCTGTGTCACCTGTCAGGCCAGTGGCAAGGCAGGGGGCAAGACAAAGGCTCCCCTAATACCACTGCCAGTGGTTGGGGTTTCTTTTGAAAGGGTGGGGATGGACATTGTTGGTCCCCTGGACCCACCTACTGCATCAGGGAATAGGTATATCTTAGTGGTAGTTGACCCTGCCACTAGGTACCCTGAAGCCATACCTCTTAGAACCATTGATGCTCCTGCGGTGGCTAGAGCACTGCTTGGTGTGTTTACCAGAGTGGGTTTTCCAAAAGAGGGGTGTCAGATAGGGGCACGAACTTCCTGTCCAGCTATCTGACTGCTATGTGGGATGAGTGTGGTGTCAACTACAAGTTCACCACCCCCTATCACCCACAAGCAAATGGTCTTGTTGAGTGATTCAACAAAACCCTGAAGGGCAGGATAAATGGGTTGTCAGAGAAACTCAGGAGGAGATGGGATGTTCTCCTATGGTTACTGTTTGCCTACAGGGAGGTGCCACTGAAAGGGGTTGGTTTCAGTCCCTTTGAGTTGTTGTTTGGACACCCTGTGAGGGGGCCATTGAGCCTGCTGAGAGAGTCTTTAGAGAAGCCTCTTAAAGAAGCAAAGGACAATGTGCTTGACTATGTGCTAGGCCTGAGATCTAGAATGGCAGAGTACATGTACAAGGCAAACAGGAAACTGGAGGCCAGCCAGGAGCTCATGAAGCACTGGTATGATCAAAAGGCTACTATGCCTGAGTATACTCCAGGACAATTGGTGTGGGTGTTGGAGCCTGTGGCTCCCAGGGCCCTCCATGACAAGTGGAGTGGGCCCTATCCAATCTTAGAAAAGAAGGGTGAGGTTACCTATTTGGTTGAGCTTGGCACCCCAGGAACCCTCATAGGGTCATGCATGTGAATAGATTGAAACCCCACCATGACAGGGCAGACATAACCATGTTACTGGTCACTGATGAGGGTGTGGAGGAGGAAACTGAGCCTGTGCCCGACCTCCTCTCCACTAATGTGCAAGATGGGTCAGTGGAGGGGGTGATACTCTCTCCCAAGTTGACAGACCAGCAGCACAGAGACTGTAAGCAAGTGCTGGAGCAGTTTGCTGACCTGTTCTCTTTGACCCCAGGCATCACTGAGTGGTGTGTGCACCACATTGACACTGGTGACAGCCTACCTGTCAAAAATAAACTGTACAGGTTGTCTGACCATGTCAGAGCCAGCATTAAAGCTGAGGTTGCTAAGATGCTGGAATTGGGGGTAATTGAACCGTCTGAGAGTCCATGGGCCAGTCCAGTGGTGCTGGTGCCTAAACCTAATCCTCAGGGGGGACCCAAGGAGTTAAGGTTCTGTGTGGACTACAGAGGATTGAATGCAGTCACAAAGACTGACGCTCACCCTATACCTAGAGCTGATGAGCTCATTGACAGGTTAGGGGCTGCTAAGTACCTGAGTACTTTTGATTTGACTTCAGGTTACTGGCAGATTGCCCTCACTGATCGAGCAAAGGAGAGGTCAGCATTCTCCACACCAGAGGGACATTATCAGTTCAAGGTAATGCCCTTTGGATTAAAGAATGCACCTGCCACCTTCCAAAGGTTGGTGAACAGGGTCTTGTCTGGGTTGGAACAGTTCAGTGCAGCTTACCTGGATGATATAGCTGTATACAGTTCTACCTGGGGGGATCACTTAAGACACCTAAGGGAAGTGCTTCAGGCCATGCAGCAGGCAGGCCTGACTATTAAGTCAAGCAAGTGCCAAATAGGGCAGAGTTCTGTGGTGTACCTGGATAACCTGGTAGGTGGGGGCCATGTACAGCCTCTCCAAGCTAAAATTCAAACTATTTAGGATTGGACAGCTCCTGTTACCCAGACTCAGGTCAGGGCATTCCTTGGACTGACAGGGTACTATAGAAGGTTTGTTCAAAATTATGGGACCATTCTGGGGCCCCTAACAGAACTCACTTCTAAAAAGAGGCCCAAGAAGGTGATTTGGACCCCAGAGTGTCAGAAGGCTTTTGACACTCTGAAAGCTGCCATGTGTTCAGCACCAGTGCTACTAGCCCCTGACTACACAAAATAATTTGTGGTTCAGACAGATGCTTCAGAGCAAGGGATTGGGGCAGTGTTGTCACAGCTAAATGAAGAGGGCCTTGATCAGCCAGTTGCCTTTATTAGCAGGAGGCTTCTTCCCAGAGAGCAGAGGTGGAGTGCCATTGAGAGAGAGGCTTTTGCTGTGGTTTGGTCCCTGAAAAAGTTGAGACCATATTTGTTTGGGACTCACTTTCGTGTTCAAACTGACCACAGGCCTCTCAGATGGCTCATGCAGATGAGAGGGGAGAATCCCAAGCTGTTAAGGTGGTCCATTTCCCTACAGGGAATGGACTTTACAGTGGAACACAGACCTGGGGTTGCCCATGCCAATGCAGATGG
This sequence comes from Calotriton arnoldi, assembly GCA_963921515.1. Taxonomy (NCBI): domain Eukaryota; kingdom Metazoa; phylum Chordata; class Amphibia; order Caudata; family Salamandridae; genus Calotriton; species Calotriton arnoldi. The sequence continues at coordinate 520,715 of CAWUFW010009774.1, read as the reverse complement.
ACTTTCCAGGTTTTTCCACTTAGCCGATGAGGACTACCAGGGTGTAGGTTAGTAACCCATCACCTTTTGTTTGGGGGAGGGGCTATGTTGCAAAGTGATCCTGTGCCCTGGGCACCCCCCAACTTTTTGCTGACTGGTACTGGTGGTAACTGACTCTGACTGACCCTGGGCTCTACCTAACCAGGCCCAGGACCAGTGCCAAGCTGAAAGGAACACATTAGAATACAGTTAAAACACCTAACATACACTAGGGTACACTATGGTATGGTGGGGTACCCCTGTAATTGGCATGACCTACCCCATAAGCCCCTAGTATATAATAGGGCAGGGGATTGAAACTACCTAGAAGTCCCCAGTACCCTGGGGAAGGGCAGTTTAGAGGCCAGCAGCCTTTTTCTGCACTTGCATGTGTGCACTGCTGAAGCCTGAGGTCAGTTTAAAAGCAGCACTGGGTGCCAGGACTGCTTTTAAAAAGTAAATTGTGCCCAAACTCGACTTTGGTAGTAGGGGCACTTAAAAATGGATAACCTACAATGTTTTGGCATATTAGGGACCCCCAGGGTCTCGCCTAGGTATCCCAGGGGTGGGGGGTCAGATATTTATAAGGTACACCCTTATAAAATGAGTTTTTATATGCTTGGGTAAAGTGAAATTTCACATTTCACTCCCACATTGTGTTAAAGTGCTGCCCAAATTCGACTTTGATGCCAGGAGCAGTGTGAAGTGAGGATCTGCAATATTTTTGCAGATTCAGAACCCCTAAAGTCTCCCCTAGTTGCACATGGGGTGGAGTTCCTGTAGATATAAGGCAAGTACTTATAAAATGTGTTTTTGTAAGTCCTGGTGCTGGAAAAATGGCCCAAGTAATTTTTCCCATTGCAAATCCCCAGTTACATAGGTTAACATTGCAGGAAGTTATTAAATAATAACTCCTGATAGGAAGGAGATAGAGCTACCATTCAAAGACTTCTCAGAATAGTAATGCTAAATCCAACAATATCATATTGTTGAATTTCTCCTAAAGTGTACATACAAGAAGTTATAAGACTTTCTTGTTTGTAAGTCCAAATCCAGCCTTCCAGTGGTCTGCCCTGATTGGTCAGAGTTAAGTGGATTAGCCAGGCTGCCTTGAAGAGGTGATAAAGAGCCCCTGGGGTTAACCAGCTCTGCTGGGAGGGCAGTGTGCTGTTCCATAGGAATGCCAGGCCAGGGGAAGGAGTCGTAAACCATGGGCTTCAAAGGCAGAGGGATGGCCACAGTGTCAGTTTCCACTTTACACTTTTGACCCCCACCAGACCTAGGATTAGGGAAGGTATGTGCAGATGGTAGGGGGAGAGTCTATGGAAATAAGCCATCCTAGGGGGTGTGTTTAGCCAGCTCTTACCTCCTTGCTGGAAAATCAGCCATTATGGATTTGGAAGATTTGATGCACTCTGGGACAAAATAATGCCACACTCTACAGGATGTGGTCATAACTATGAGGAGTTACCCTGCTCCCATTGGTCAGGAGTGACCTGCTGCTTGACCCAGAGAATTTTGAATAAGTATCTGAGAGGGGCAGAGCCCTCCAGATCTGCTGCTGGAAACTTACTGAAGCAAGACATTGCCAAGCTGAGAAGATTTTGCTGTGCAAAGATTTCTAAGGCCTGACCTCTGAAAACTGCACCATCTGACACTACAGCCCTGTGGATTATTTTGCTGAAAAAGAACTAAAGAGTGGACTCCCTGAAAGCTACAGGTTAAAAGAGCTCATCTGGAACATCACCAACTAAATCTGCACCTTGGGGAACTACCAGTGGATTTGTAAGGGTGACGTCCCAGTGGATTGTGGGAACTGAAGTCCTCAACTTTCAAGGACCATCTTGGAGCTTCCAGACCCTTGGAGTGAGTTTGAGACACTTTGGGACCATTTGAGGAACTTCAGGAAGAAGTTCAAGAAGTTTTGAGAACTTTGGAGGAACTTTGGAAAAAAGCTTGATAGAGGGACCGACTCAACCTGGTCAGCCAAGCCGCCTGCCTTCAACCGCGAGTCGGCCAAGCCATCCAGGTTCGTCCCGCTGAAAGCTCCCTCGGTCCGACTTCCAGAGTTTGACCGGGAGTAGAAGAAATCTGAAGCCGGCGAACCCTCACCGGATCCGGCTACATGAGGAGCATCGAGAGATCCCGCGAGAAAAAGCTCCAGAAAAGTTTCTAAGTCCGCTCGTAGAAAAGTCGACCGGGAGCAACCGCGAGAGCCAAGCAGCCTGTCTTCCATCGCGTGTCTGCCTGGGCTTCTGGGTTGCCCCGCTGAAGCGCTAACGAAAAAGTTTTTAAGTCCGCTCCAGGGAAGTTGACCGGGAGTTCGTCAAAAGGCAAGCCGGCGAACCCTCACCGGATCCGGACTGGCTGGGAGCTTCGAGGGACCTCGCGAGAAAAAGCTCCAGAAAAGTTTCTAAGTGTGAAGGTAGAAACTGAGACCGGGACCTGCCGCAAGCTGTAGCCGCCCAGGGCTCCATCGCGGTCGGCCTGAAACTTTGAGTTTGCCCCGGTCTATCACAAGCACGTATCCCAATATGGTGCTATAAACTTCTTAGTGCTATATTTTATTAAATCTTTTAAAATTCATATCTCCGGTTCCCTACATTGGATTTTTGTTGTTTTGGTGTCATTTTAAAGATAAAAATATTTCCTATTTGTATAAATTGGTGTTGGATTTTTATTATGTGTTGTGTCTTAATTATTTACTGAATTGGTGTTTTTAAATGCTTTACATACCTGTCTTTGAAGTTAAGCCTGTCTGCTCGCAGCCACGTTACCAAGGGTTGAGCATAGGAGTAATTTTCTAAGACCTATGCTGAGTCCTTTCATGTGTTAGTGGCCTTATTGCCAGTGGCAGACCTACATTTGCCCCTACCAATAATACACTTTCCAACAGAACTCATACCAGCAATTCTCAGAGACGTTTGTGACCACTCTTTTGCATCAGGGATAATCACACAGTTTTGAATATGGACACAGTGATGCAGTCACTGAAAAACCATAAACTGACCACAATGCCTATCCGACTATAGTCCAATCTCGAGCTTACCTCCTGCAAGAAAGCATTTTGAAGGTTTGGTTAATGATCAGTTCCACCAATTGATGAATGGCAAAGGTCTTCTACACTCATTTGAGAAAACATTTAGTCCTAAATAAAGACCATTGTCAGTGACAACAGTCAAGGACTTAAATCTTGAGGTGTAAGGCGGAGTGGTTGGCCTCGTGCTATAGTAATGAATGAGACTCTTTTTATTAGGTAGGTATCAGGTGGCAGGATTTTCCCTGTTTTTCGATGCCCTCAGACCTAATTTGTATGATACCTCAAGACACCACCACATGGACTACTTTCTATAATGTCCATCTGCTTCCACTAATGACATTGCCACTAAATTCTGGAGTAAACTATATCAATGATTCCAATTATACTCCTGATGAATATTGTACTTTGGGCCTGAGAGGAAATACACTAGTTTTCCTTACATCATTAAGCCTTTTACACAGATTGGACGTAGACTATTATAACAAGAAATCCGTGCAAATGCTGAAGCCAAGGGAACTTTGGGCTGATGAGCTGGGGCCTTCCCAATCTTCGGTTTAAAACTGCAGGACATAGGCATTATCATGACCTCTGTACTATCACTAGCCTCACACATCTCTGATGTGTCATAACTGATCTCAGGACTCATGTATTGCCAAAATAATGCTTAAACTCTGTTACTTTTTTCTAGGTTTGGCCATGAGTAAACCTACAAAATGTTGTAGCTAAACCATTAATAGCCTTGAAGCACAGGGACCACTTTTATTTACTTCAGTGGAAGCTAACAGATTGATCAGTAAAATCACTATTGCTATTTGTAAGAGTGAAGGACCAGAAAGTATATAGTTTTATCAATCAAAATGTTTACACTCTGTCACCCAGGATGATCATTGTGGTCAGCCAGATGTCAATGTCTAACTAACATCTAAACACGCCACCCTGTGCCTATTTCATGGTGGCATTTCAGGTGTACAATTTTCCCTCACTTCAGATGAAGCCTATGGAGGCTAATACCATGTTAAGGCTTAAGAGTACTACTCATGTGTATAACTGCCAAGTTTCCCAGATCCACGTGTTGGGTGCTGCTCCAGTCTGGGTATTTTCCTTTGTATTCTGTGATTTGCAGTCCTGATTTATAATAGACTAAACAAGACTACAAATCCCAGAGTTGAAAGAAAAAACCTGGATTTGAGCAACACATCATGCATGGACCTGGGATACATGGCAGCTATGCATGTGGTACTCTTTTACATACTCTTAAATGATTTGTGAAATGGGACCAGAACATGTACAATAGCAAAAAATGGAAACATTAAGGGAATTTTGCTATATACTTAGTACAAATATAATGAACTGTGCCTTCTTTCCACATTTACTAATAGGAAGTTGCATGTGACTGCATGATTCCCAAAGACATGTAAAAGGACATAATAGAGAATTCCAATAGTAGTACATCCTTTACTCATATCCACTTTTGTTATTCAGCCCCCAATATTATTTCTTGTGTGAAATAAAATAAGGTTCTAGAGATACTATCACGTGTTTTTTTCTTTAGATCCAATGGGCCTCACTTGTGGTGAATACTGCACCTAAAATGTATTCATAAAACAGCAACATGACAAAACAGATCGGGCCAAGCACACTTTTATCATACTGATGGATTGTGGCCAGGGAAGATAATCTTTTATGAGTGGGATTGAGTTCAACAGCTTAATCTTTGAGTCAAAGTGGTTCTAGAGCTGAAGACCATCATTTTTATTCATTGGACAATTGTGTGTTTGAAATCCATTCACTCGGTTCCTTAAGAATTCTTGCCAGTGTAAACCGTTCAAGTTACTGAGGTAAGATGTCACTGCAGAAAAGAGTGTGATATCTGACATGAAGTGTTATTGAGACAGGTGAGGACCACAGCCCAAACCAGCTTACAGGCTGTTATGGAAAAAGTAGTGAGCATATAAATAAAATACGTACAAATGTTCATTTTGCTTTGCATTCTTCTTTGTGCACTGAAGAGTGCAACTTGCCAGGCCACATTAGTGGCTATAAAGCAAACTAGGCACTTTAGATTTAGTTTAAGAAAAGCAAGGACATATTCACAATATGTTTGTACATATTCATTGTGCTTTCACGTCCTCATCCTTATGGGGCTACAGAACTTTAGATCTGATTTAGGGGGATATTCACAAGGACTTATCTCCAAGTTATCGCCACCTTAACGCAACAAAAGTGGAGATAGATTTAACGCCCCATTCACAAGCGGGTGCAAACTGCAGACAACGCATGTATTCCTGCGATAACTGCCGCAAAAGTTACCTCCATGGGTGACACCACCAACTAACCCTAATGAGATGCAGAGTAGGCGTTCCCGTGCAAAAACACACGAAAACACCACTACACCACATTCACAACGAACTGCCAGATCTGCGATGCGAACCAAAACCACGCAATATGCCGCGGTAGCAGCAGCTATTTAACACCTGCCTCTTGCTGATGATAAGCAGGACAACTACCTGCAGTAGGCAACGGAGCCCCGCACACAGCCACACCCGAAGAACAACCGACGCCATGGAGCTACTCAACATGCAGCGTGGGGCCCCAACAGGGCCACAACACCCACAGCCACCACCCCCAGGCCCGCCACCACCCTCAGGACCGGGACCGGCACCCCCCCCGGACCACCACAGAGGCAGCGCAGAGTGAAACAGCGGACCTACCGAAAACGCACTAGTCTCACAGACCTAACGCCAGAGGAAGCCATTGCCCACTACAGGCTCAAAAAGACAACCATCCTCCGCATCATGACCCACATTGGCCCCAGGCTGACGGTCCCAACACAGCGGACAACCAACATCCCTCCGCAGACAAAGCTGCTGGCTGTGCTGCACACGTTGGCCTCTGGTACCTTCCAACCAACAATGGCCAGAGTAGGAGGAGTCTCACAGCCAGCCCTATCAAAGATCCTCACACCTGTCTGGATGCCATCATCAGCTTCATACCCCAGTACCTTCACTTCCCCAACACTGCGCAGGAACAGCTGGAGACCAAGCAAGGCTTCCACGCCATTGCTAGCTTCCCACACGTGCTGGGGGCCATTGACTGCACACATGTCGCACTTGTGCCCCCTGCGGACACTGCACACATCTACCGGAACAGAAAGCACACACATTCCATCAATTTGCAGGCAATAGTGGACCACCGGGGAATGTTCACCAATGTCGTCGCAAACTACCCAGGCAGTGTGCACGATTCCTACATCTTCCGACAGTCCATCATCAACCAGCGCTTCTAGGATGGCATCTATGGAACTGGACTGCTCATTGGTAAGTACCAAATCAACACACCACACACCTCAAACCCACCATCACACAACGCACAACTGTGGGAATGCACACGTGACCAAACCACATACAACATGTCAGTCAACATGCTCACCTGCCAGACATGACAACACAACTCCATTGGGATACTGGGCTTCCCATGTACACAAGCCAGCTATATCATGGCACCACAGCCACACAACAGCTGAACGTTTGGAGAGGCGGAAAGCAGGCATGTGCGAAGGACGCAAGTGACCCATGAATGGGAATGTACACAACGACAAGTGTGGCGTGAATGTGCTGGACAGACCTGGGTATGCAAACCACAGATATGTCCATGCAGACATTAACTGCTGGTGTCTGGGGAGTAGTGAACAGTGGACGCAACCATGACACCTCAGGCTGTGGGGTAGATCGCGGAAATGTCGCTCGCTGCGTCCACCACTGTGTGCGTGAGCGTAGTGGGTTGGCATGGCTTACGCCATGCCTGCGCAGGGGTGTGGATGAAAACACTGTTGCGCTGAGCATGGTGCACTCCCGGAATGGCCAACGTCACTACCAGGGTGGCGCCTCTCAGCCCGCCACGAGGCCGATGCCGTGAGCAGCAGGGCCTGCGAGCCTGTGCGCCTGCTGCACCCCAGGCCGCTGATACCCAGACCCGGCTTGCCTGCCCCAGCTCTCCAAGGCCGCAAAGCTCACCTGCCGACACCTTCGTGTGTCAAAGAGGGCCCACCACGTGCCGGTGCTAGCTCCAAGACCCATGCCCACGAGCTTGGCAGCCTCCTCAGACCATCACTGTCCTCCGTGACACAGGCCCCCAGGAGTCCACATTCGTTGACATACCCCACCGCTGCAGCCGGCCTACACTGCAGTCCAGTATGTCCCACATCTAATACTGAGTCATCAATGGCAGAGTTCATGCCAGTGGACGCAGGGGGAGGAGTGAGAGACAGATGCGTTTCAGTCCGGTGGGAACACGGATCACCGTTACGGAGGAGGTCAACCACTCGCAAGGACTGACCTGGTGCCACTTACCCTGTGTGCCGTGAGACACCGTCAGCCTCCGGCCGAACATTGTTGGTGTCTGAGCCTGTGGTCTGGGGGTTGTCATCAGCAACTGGCAGGTACGGACTTGGTGTTTGGCATGAGTCTGTGGCATTCATATCTGCCATGTTGCCGGACACAGCTGGTATGTGCCCTCTGCACCATGCCCTGGGGGTACACCTCCCACTCTCCCCCGGGACACTCAGCAAAAACCACCCTTGATACATACAAGACCCTGCTCTGCCCTCATGACCCTACCCCAGTGTCCCGCAAGTCAGCGTCCCGTGGCGGTAGGCCCGTGTCGGCCGCTGTGCATCCGGGGCCACTAACTCTGTGCAACTCAAGTCATGCTCCCTTGCTGTTCGTACATTGCATTCCTGAGTGCCTGATGACTGTTGAAGTTGTTGCCAGCACCAGCTACTCCCTGAGGGCTGGCCTACACACACCCCACACACAGCCAGCACAGGCGTCACTGGACTAGTGGGCCTGCCAACACATCATGCCGAACCAAGTATTGACTCTTATCTCTCTGCACTGTCACAGGTGATCAAGGATATGCACTCTGCCCTTGGATGATGACACCCCTCCGAGACCCGAACACCCCCCCCCCAGAGGCAGTACAATGCGGCCCACATTCGCACCAGGGGCATCGTGGAACGCACATTTGGCGTATTGAAGTCACGTTTCAGGTGCCTGGATGTCACAGGTGGAAGGCTCCTGTACAGCCCAGACATTGTGTGCAAGATGATCGTTGCATGTTGTGTGTTGCACAACATCTGTGTACGCACCAATGCACCATGGATCCCGGGTTCCGGAGGTACCTGACGATGATGAGGACGATGGGGCAGGTGGCCCACATGCCACTGCAGCTGCGGAAGGAATAGCCCGTAGGAACACCCTCATTGCCAATTTCTTCTCCTGAGCACGTCACATTGTGGCCGTCCTTGGCAATCATGGGACAGTACTAAATGTCCACAAGCACGGCATGTGTGAATAATAAATATTTGCAGGTTACAGGTTGTACTTGTACATTGTCATGTCACAGTTTCCTGCTGTGCCAGATGTGATTGGCCATGTTGTGCACATATGCGGTACCAGTTGTGTCCTGTGTTCTGTTGTGGTGGTGTTGCTGTTTGTACCAGGATGTTGTCAATGTCGAGGTGCACTTATTCTTCTGTACGTATGCTGCACGGTGGGTGAGGCACTCTGGTGGCTCTGATATGGCTGCCACTTCTCCCTTTCATGCGGCGTGCCTTTCAGTTCTGTGCTTCCACAGTGCTGCGATGTAGCAGACTTGGGTAACTTGTGCTCTTTGTCGAGTTGTGACTCTTGGGCATGGGTTGTCCGCAGATATGTCGTTGACATCAGGGGTTGTTTGTGAAGGTGGTTGTGTCCGAGTGTGACCTGCTTCTTTCCGGTTGTGGTCCGCACTCAGCCACCTCAGTGTCGTGCCGTGTACATTGTCATGATGATTGGACTGCAGCCATGTTACTCGTCATGTGGTGTCTCTTGCTGTGTCAGTGTGGCTGACGTATATGCATGTTTGCTGTGTTTCGCACGTGTGCATGTGTTGGTTGTGTGATTGTTGATGTGTTGGGTGGATGCCCCTTTGGGCACATGGTGTACGTGGGACTACTTGGTGTTTGTGTGTGTGCTGAAGTGTTCCCGTGGGATCAGGGACATGATCCTGAGTCATTGTGGGTGTGCAGTGTGCTCTGCTTGATTGTGCATGTGTGCCATTGTACCCAGTTCCCCCTTTCCACCCACTCCCTGGTCGGTACACGCCCTGTTGCTGTGGAGTCGGGTCATGTTGGGCAGTGTCCGGATCCCCAACTCCTGTCACCATCTCCAGACTGATGGCTGTGGCCACCATCTTCCCCATGTCATTCAGCTCCTGGTATCCTGCTGGCCCCCCTCCTCCGAAGTGCGTTGCTGCTTTCGTGTTGGCAGCGTTTTTCTGCTTGGGTTTGCCATTCACATCAATCCAGCGCCTCTTGTCCTCCTCGGCACTGCGATGGCATTCACATGGTCCGAGGTGGTGTGCTATCTTTGTCTCTTTGTTGCCAATGACACGTTGGAGGTGACGTGCAGTTGGTGGTGGTGTTCTATCTCATCCGTGCCGATGATCGTGTTTTCATGCAGCCTGTAGCCCGTCTTCCTCTTCCTCTTCTCATTGCCCTTCCACGTGCCCTGGATTCCTGAGTGTTCCTCCATGGGGATTGTGGGGTTCATGTTGTCCTCTGCAGTCGGTAAGGGTGCATCCGTGGTACTCCACAGTTCAATTCCTTTTTGGTGGCATTTTCCGTGGGCTGTTCTTGTGCTTTTTCCCGCATTACGCGTGGGTATTGCTGGCCTCTTGCCGGTTACCACTGTTTTCTTGTCGCGTTTGGGGCCATCGCGTCTTTTTACGCGTTGGGGTTTGTGTTTATATCTCCGTTGCGGTGGTTGTATCGCGGACATTGGCCACGTTTTCGGAAGACTATCGCATGGTACAGCCGTGTTGTGAATTCCAGGTTAACACAGGGTTATTTTCCCGCTGTAGACTGCGATGTGTAAAGTAGGGTTAACATTTTTTGGAGATGTTTAGCGCACGTTCTTGTGAATATCCCCCTTAGAGTTTCAAGGACAGGCTTGTGATGGAGTACCTTGTCTACCAAGCCTTTGGTTCTCCCACCTCCTTTAGAGTCAAGCAGCCACAAGTATTCTGTTGGTGGAGCCCCTGTTGGCTGCATTAATTGGGATAATTCCTCTGATGGAAGGATGAAGAAGGTGCTATCAAACTAAATAATTTAACCATCTACCCTATTGAGGGTGGATGTTGTCAAAACCCTTTTTCTTTCCTGGACGTTGCAAAAACCTTTTTTTTTTCCTGTCCGTCAAACAACAGTTAAAACTAGGTGGTAAGCGACAGGAAAAAACTCCCAGGGTGTATAGGCCATCAGTATTTTGTTTCTAAAATCAAACTCACGCTTTGAAAGTTTGTTGTTGAAAAACAACATTTTTACAAATGTTTGACAGCCGGCCACCAAGGCCGATGGTACCATCTGTCAAATGTTTCCTACACTGACAGGAGCCACCGTGAGAGCAGTTTTTGTCAATGTAAGGAGCTGTCCACAGGCTGTTGGACAGCTCTAAATTTGGCGGGTAGAGGTCCCTCTTGATGACGAAGGTTTTGTCCTCCACCATCTGATGGAGTAAACTGCTTCTGTCAAACTCTAAATTAGACCCTTTGTCATCAACAACTCTATTATTTTGCAGAAGTGCAATAACATGAAGTAATAATTTTAACGTCTGGAGTTACTCAAGTACTTTTGATTTTACTAAAGTTATACACACATAGGGGCAGATTTACAAGCCCCTTGCGTGACTTTTGCGCTGCAGTTGAGTCACTTTTTTGACGCAACAGCGGCGCAAACAATGCAGCCTATTTACAACGTGACGCATCTAGGGAGATGCGTCACGTTGTAAAGCCCTGCGTCACATTATACCTGCGTCAGGTATAATGTATGCAGGGTGGGCGTTCCCACGCAGGAAGGCCTCATAAAAGTGAGTCAGTGAAATCTACAAGATTTCACTGCGTCACTTCTAGGACGCCACTGCGTCAAAACCTTACGCCTGCTTGAAGCAGGCGTAAGGAGTGGCGCAATGTAGTGGGAATAGGCCTCAAAAAGCATTGCTGGAGTTGCGTCGTGCTTGCGACACAACTCCAGCAATGCGTGACTTTTGCCCCAACAGATGCGTCAGAATTTCTGACGCATTTTTCAATCCTTGCGCCATGGTGTGCCGTATTGTAAATACGGTGCATCCATGGTGGCGCAAGGGTCTCTCAGTGTGGCGCAGGGAAAGTGACACATCTCTACAGATGCGTCACTTTCTTGTAAATCTGCCCCACATAATACTCATTGGTGGTATCAACCAGCCCTCGTCATCCATTGCAGGCTGTTGTCTCGTTCATACTTTTTTCTGTTGACTACAGCAATTTCACTGTGAGTGACAGCATTCTGCTCTTTCACGAGGAGCACATGGGCACAGAGAGTAGTTTTCGTGTGTGCCAGGTATGTTATGGCAATGGCTTTTTTTTAGACCAAAAACATGTTTTTCTCTTACCCAAATTTTTTTTAATTAGCTGGGCCTGGCAACTCCCTCAGAAATGCAGTTTTATAAAAAAAAGAAATGGCAAAACAAAACGAAGACTGATAAATAGAAAATATTTGCCAATGTTTCTTACCTATGTAGCTGCATGGCAATAGGCAATGACGTGAATACACATATGCTGCTAACCAAACTTTTCACTTGGTTGCATTTTAGATGATGGAAAAATCTTGCTTAGCACAGAGAGTCAAAAGTTGTAGCTGGTTCAGATTTTGGCGTGTACAAAATTCAACCAATGGTGGACGAAAGTGAGGCTGGAGGCAGGAGAAAGAACGAGTTGAATGTGTATGCCATGTACCCAGGACTATTCCCAGACGTTCTCTACCTAAATAATATTCCTAATGGAAGAAGCAGACTGACTCGTAAATAAAGGAATTGAGTTGCATTTAAACTACGTCCTCACAGGAGGCTCCAGAACTATGACAAATTGAAGAAGGAAGCAGCAAGTCAAAAACTTACATCAGCACAATGAAGGAACATCTGATTAAATTATTTCTTTGCTGAAGGAGCATGGACAAGCCAAAAAGAAATATTAAAGAGACAAACAGGGGCACATGAAGCGTACAGGTGCTGGCATGGCAGCAAACAAAATTTGCTGTGCTCTGGTGCACAAGTGGGAAAACATAATGCAGAGCCATATCTACTAAAATTGTCCTGCTGCTGCTGTTATACCCTGTGCTGAAGTTCATATGAGGCCGCTTTGCATGACCCACATATCTGCACCTTAGTGTCGAAGGGAGTGTGAGCACTCCAGCATAAGATTTGCACTTGAAGCACACCTTTTCAGTACACATTCCTAAGTCAAGACACTTTTCAGAAGGATCCCACACGCTGGATGCGCATCTTCAAAATGCACTTTGTAGTTTCTTTAAGAAATGAAATCATCCTCCCTTGTTAATGCCTGCTTCAAAGAAACTCTAGTTTTTAACGCAAAGCCTGGCCTGGCTATCTTAGTAGATCGAGTTTTGAAACAAAACCTATGGAATGTTTATGCTCATCCACCCTGGTACCGCCAACCTGATGCAAAATAACGGAAAGCATCGCAAAGCGCGTTTAAGTGCCGAGGAAAAGGCACCTTTCCAATGCGAAATACATTTCGCACTTGACAGTGAATTTCAGTGCATAGCTTTGCATCACTTTCCATCACTTTGTGACAGTGCAAAGCCTTAATAAATCTCAGCGACATTCTGCAAAGAATCAAGACTAAATAAAGTGTGTAGAATCCAGATCAAGTTTTATAAACTTTCATCGATGTAAACGCATCGTGACCACACACAGAAGACTCTTTTGAACTTTCCACATAGTAACTCTGCAAGAGTCACCCAACTAGCATTCAAAGACTTCACGTAAGAAAAGAACAAAATGTAATCTGATATGTAAATGAGTGATGTGCTGTAATTATTCCAGATTTCAAAGGAAACACGCCACTTCCTCTATTGATTACAGTCTGTTAGATGGTGTGGTACGAGAATGTCGTTGTCATCTCATATGTCATCTATATACTGAGATGCATGCAATTTGCAGACTTATTGAGCAAATAAATCCTGGTAAGTAATGTTCACATACTGAGTTATAATTCTGATGATGACATGCTTCCCCCAAAGACCACCACATTGATGACTCAGGGGTAACTGGCATTTCTTGGAGTTAATGGAGAAAGGAGAACACTGTAAACTTAATTAGGAACTGGTGGACTTCTGGTACAGAAAAGGACCTGCTACCAGTAAAGCAACATCATCGGAGGGGACGCCTGCCAACATGTAATTCATTATTTTTACACAAGGAGCTTCTACTTAAAACACACTTCTTTTACCTAGATAGTATTAATTTATTTTTGAATGCAGATATTGTACTTAATGAATGAAAAAAGCTAAGCTCTTATCACTACAAATCCTACGTTTGTGGAAAACGTTAGGCTAAACACACAAGTGGTTTAAAAAAAAAAGAAAAAAGCCTATTTGAATGATCTCTATATAATCAATTTCTTCCCATGTGGAATATCAGAACCTGCTACATCCTAGTCAAGCAGGTTTTATGCTGGATGCAGCACAGAAATTGTCATAACAGCAGCTTCAGATTAACTCAGGGGCATATTATCAAGCGGCAGCGATAATTATCGCTGGCCGCTCTTAGTGAGATTGTTTTTATCGCCGGCTATCGCTGGCAATTATCGCCATGCTATCGCTGTATTAACAACGCATAGCACAATGGCGATAATTTCCCAGCGATAGCGGTGTTTTCCATGGAACATCGCTGGTTTTCCAGCGATGTTCCATGGAAAACGGCGATAACCTTGCTGATACGACCCTGTCGTCGTATCAGCATAATCCACCCCCATTGTTAGGTATAGGTAAGTCAGCATTTTTGCAGACGTTAGTTTTTGGCGAAAACCGCGGTTTTCGCCAAAAACTAACGTCTGCAAAAATGCGTGGGACTCCTTGTTAATATCGCGAGGTACATTTCGTGATATTTAACAAGGTGTTCCGTCAGGGGTACGCCCAGTGACGCCCACTTTGCATCTCATTAGAGATGCAAAGTTAGGCGTGCTGGAAACGGGCGCTAAGTCAAGGAAACACGCGCTAGCGTGTCCTTGATGATATTGCGATAAAATTATCGCCGCTTTTCGCCCGAAAACGGGCGCTAAAGCGGCGATAATTTTATCGCGGCCCCTTGATAATATGCCCCTCAATGCCTACCAGGATGCCCCAGTGGACATGATTTTATTTGCTTTAACAGCAGCATTTGATACTGTTGGACGTCCAGATACTGTTAAGTTGCTGAGAAGGTTACAGTGTCAGGGACATGGCTCTAAACTGGTTTCAGAGCTTTTTGTCTGCAGATGTGATTGACTCAGCAACTAAACAATATTGTTGCAAAGACCATTACAGGATGACAGCCATCAAACTTGTTGTCTGAAAAACTGATGTGGATGTAAAGTTGGAAGGGGAGCATCCTCTGATCCCACAGAGGAAGTAGGAGAGCCTACGGAGGGGATCCTGCCCCAGATAAAAAAGGATCCGATTTTTCTTCAATTACGAGGAAAGGCTGTTATTGATGTTTAATGGTTGCTTGCCTGTAGTAAAAAGGAGAGAAAATATTTATTTTTGTAGGAAATAGGATTGGGTTATCGAAAAAAGTTGGTTCATTAAAAAAAAGTATACTGTCTGGAAGTCGGAGATTTTAGATGAAGCCACCTGCTCAGTTCGGGCAACAACAGGCCCTGAATGGACTTCAGGTTTTGATTCTCAGCTTTCATGAGAAGGTGGTGACTACACAAACGGCAGTAATGAAGCTTTGTAGAGAGGCTCGAGGATGTCATTATCTAATTAGTTGGAGATAAATGTAAGTAAAATTCACTGAAAAACGCACAGCTAAAGTGACGTTAAATTTACAATTTTCGGTTGAAAAAAACAATGAAATTTGCACGTTTTTGGTAAACATACTGTTGGGAGTAGCACTGCGCGTGCCATCCATAGTGAAGTTTTCAATGATGTAGTTTGCAATGTCATCTATGACAACACGAGTAAGGTCATGAGCAGTGAATTGGAGGTAAGTTTTTGTTAAAGATAATTGGTGACATTCAGTGGTTTTTAGAACATAATTATAAGCAGGGCTTTAATTCATCTGTGTTTTTTTCAGTGAATTTCTGAGTTTTAGTAACCAACAGTTAATGCCTTATGAGAAACATTAACAAATTTATGTGTTGGGGCACTCATCAGATTTTTATTAGCCTATAACACTTTGTAAAAAATACTTTTACTTTTATGCAGCACCGCCAAGAACACGGATCCAGCACAACCCGCCCACAAGACCACAACCGAACCGAAGACCCTGCAATGCATCCTCCTCAACGTCCGATCCCTCCACAAACACGCCACAGAAATCTGGGACCTCCTCGACAGCACCACCCCGGACGTAGCGTTCTTCACCGAAACCTGGACCAACACCACCTCGGGACCGGACATCGCCATCGCCATCCCCCAAGGATACAAGATCTCCAGGAAGGACCGCCCCACCCGCCCAGGAGGAGGAATCGCCATCGTCCACAAATCCAGCCTCCGCCTGAGCACACTCCCTGACGAGCCCACAGAACTGATGGAACACCTTCACTTCAAGATACTGGCCAGCCCCACCGCCACCCTCCGAGGAACCCTCATCTACCGACCCCCTGGACCCCGCGGACCCTTCGCCAACTCCATCACGGACATTATCTCCCCGCAGGCCATCGCATCCACCAACTACACCCTGCTGGGAGACCTCAACTTCCACCTCGACAACCAACTGGACCCCAACACCACATCCCTCCTGGACAACCTCCACAGCATTAGACTGCGCCAGATCGTGACCGAGCCCACGCACTCAGCAGGACACACCCTCGACCCCCTCTTCACTACAGGAAACTCCATCACCTTCAGCCACACCACCGAACTCCCATGGACCGACCATTGTTGCGTCCACTTCACCTTCAAAACACCCACCATCCACAGACACCAGCACCTGCTTCCACGAAGAAACTGGACCAAAATCACCGACGACCAGCTCACCTCCTCACTCAACAACTCCACCCCAACCATCGCGGAAAACGACGACCCCAACACCGCAGCCCGAACCCTGCATAGATGGATCTCGGACAGCACCAACACCATAGCCCCCCTCAAGAAAAACAACAATACCCGTGCCAAGAAAGCCAGATGGTTTACCACCGAACTTCGAGAGTCCAGAAGAACATGCCGCCGCCTCGAAAAGGCCTGGAGGAACACCAAATCCACAGAAGCCCACGACAACTTCAGAGCCGCCACCAACGCCCACCATCAACTCATCAGAGAAACGAGGAAAAAAGCGATTGAAGACAGAATCTCCACCCACGCGCACAACAGCAAGGAACTCTTCAGCATCATCAAGGAGTTCGCCCAACCCACTAGCGAGTCTACCGACATCCCTCCCTCACAAGACCTCTGCGACAAACTCAGCACCTTTTTCCACCACAAAATCAAGAGCATCTACGACAACTTCGACGAAGACAACCAACACACTGAACCCTCACCAACCACCCCCGACACCCGGAAACCAGTGATTGACGACTGGACAGCCCTCACCACCGAAGACACACTGAAGACAATGAAGTCAATCCACTCAGGGGCCCCCACGGACCCCTGCTCCCACCACATCTTCAAAAGAGCCGCCGACACCATCGCACCCATGCTCCGCCACACCATCAACCTCTCCCTGGTGACCGCCTCGTTCCCCGATGACTGGAAACACGCCGAGGTCAACCCCCTCCTAAAGAAACCCTCAGCGGACCCCACCGACCTCAAAAACTACAGACCCATCTCCCTGCTCCCGTTCCCAGCGAAAGTCATCGAGAAAGCCATCAACAGCCAACTCGCCACATTCATTGAAGAACACAACATCCTCGACTCCTCCCAATCCGGCTTCAGAAAAAACCACAGTACGGAAACCGCCCTCCTTGCCGCAACAGACGACATCCGCACCCTACTGGACAAAGGAGAAACAGTAGCCCTCATCCTCGTCGACCTATCAGCGGCGTTCGACACAGTCTCCCACCGCACCCTAATACGCAGACTCCACGACGCAGGAATCCAGGACAAGGCCCTCGACTGGATCCGCTCCTTCCTCTCCAGCAGGACGCAGCGGGTCAGACTCCCCCCTTTCCTCTCGGACCCCACACCTACCACCTGCGGAGTCCCCCAGGGCTCCTCCCTCAGCCCGACGCTCTTCAACGTCTACATGGCTCCACTCGCCCCCATCGTCAGAACCTACGGACTCAACATCGTGTCATACGCAGACGACACCCAGCTCATCCTCTCCCTATCCAACGAGCCCAACACCGCCAGTCGCAACTTTCGAGAAGGCATGGAAGCCGTCGCCAAATGGATGAAAAACAGCTGCCTACAACTAAACACCAACAAAACAGAAGTACTCATCATGGGCCCAAACCCCGATGCCTAGAGCGACACCTGGTGGCCCTGCGCCCTCGGAAACCCACCAACCCCCACGGACCACGCACACAACCTGGGAATCATCCTGGACTCCGAGCTCAAAATGGACCACCAGATCAACTCTGTCTCGTCTTCCTGCTTCCACACCCTCCGCCTCCTTCGTAAGACCTTCAAATGGATCCCCCTCGAACACCGAAAGACCGTCACTCACGCCCTGGTCACCAGCAGACTCGACTACGGCAACACACTCTACGCCGGAATAAACAAAAACCTCACCCGCATGCTACAGAACATCCAGAACGCCGCCGCAAGACTGGTCCTCAACCTGCCAAAACACTGCCACATCTCCCAGCACCTGCGCACACTCCACTGGCTCCCTGTCGAGGCGAGAATCACCTTCAAGATGCTCACCCACGCACACAAGGCCCTCCACGGCACCGGACCAGCATACCTGAACAGCCGACTCAAATTCCACGCACCCCAAAGGACCCTACGATCAGCCCAGCTCTCCTACGCCGTCGTCCCCGCACCAGAAAGACCAGATCGGGAGGCCGCTCCTTCTCCTTCCTCGCGGCCAAAGCATGGAACGCCCTTCCACTCCACCTCAGACAGACAACATCGCTCCCCATCTTCGCAAGAAACCTCAAAACCTGGCTCTTCGACAGACCCCCTCCTTGATTGATGGAACCTGCACCCCCCCCCCCCACCCCTAGCGCCTTGAAACCCTTACGGGTGAGTAGTCGCGCTTTAACAAACCCCTGATTGATTGATTGATTGATTGATTGATTGACGTAAAGTTCCTAAGGCCCAACTCCATTCCGGTCAGACCCTCCACTCCATCTAAAACCACACTCCTTCCAAATTCTTTCATATCTGTTTTAAACAATAAAACCATGAATGTTGCCCGTCCTTATCATTCATTGAACTGAGAAGGGTGCAGAAAGTGTCAAGGCGGTCTGATAATGACCCAGATATTACACCTGATGAGACACTGTGGAGTCTATTTACTATGATTTAACGCTGTGTAGTCATCACAAAAGTAACACAAAACAACGTGAAATCTTTTTTTACTAATTTGCTTTCCAGAGCTAAACTTGTTTAGCACTGGAAAAAACTCAAAAATACTGCAAAGCAGTGCATAGTGCTGCTTTGTATTACATAGTGCCAAGGGGGCGTACCATAGGTGTTCCCATGGAACCATCCAAGGTTTCTGATGCTAAACCCTATGTACTTAAAAAAGCAGACTGGGTTTAGCATGAAAAAATAGCGCCCATTTCAAATAGGCGCTATGAAGGAGAAATGCTTTAATTTCTCCTTCCTTTTCTGACTTTGTACAGCACACATGCAAAGTGGAAAAACATTTAAAGTTAGTCTGAGAGTAGGATTTTGTACTGGAAGGCTATCCTTCCAGTGCAAACCTATGCTAGACTCACGCAGACACCCTAGAACAATGGTGCACAGGTGTGTGCATGGCGCACTGCAACAAATTTCAGTGCTGGCGCTAGGCAGAGGGGAGGAGAGTGCCATATTTCTGTAACTATTGTGCTCTCCTGCTCTCTTCCTCTCGCGCAATGCAGCACAGCTTTTTTGCCTGTTGTGCTGCGTTGTGTGAGATTTTAGTAATTATGCCCCTCAGTCTGGAACAAATAATGCCTTATCTATATGTCAAAGCCCTAAAAAGCCTCCTTAGATAAACCCTCAAGGACGTGTACTTAAAATTGACGTCAACTTGTCTCCCATTTTCTTAAAGATATGTCTAGGACTCTTCTCTGGCGCCTGTATTCTATAGACCACCAGTAGCGGCTCGTGGAGGGAGTGCTGCGGGGCTGTGGGGCGGGGGAGGAGCAGGGTGGGGGGTAGTAAACTCGGCATACGGCCGAACAGAGGTAAGTAAACAAAAAATAAATAAAACGAATTTCATTGCGCGCGCTGCATTGCCAAATGCGATGCAGCGCGCGCAACGAAATTCGTTTTATTTATTTATTTGTTTACTTACCTCTGTTCGGCCGTATGCCGTAGTTTACTACCCCCACCCTGCTCCTCCCCCGCCCCGCCCACCGCCCCGCGGCACTCCCTCCACAAGCCGCTACTGTAGACCACATTCCTAAAACTATGTCAAAAATCTTCATCCCTTGTAATGTTTAGTAGTTAAGGACCATCGCTCAACCCTAAGGTATAGAGGTTATTCATTCCAGATTATCCTGCACGATACTGTCCGATAATGATCTTGGTTATTGCCGGCATTTAGAAAAGCTGATGCATCCTGCCTGAAGCAGACAAGAGAAGAGTACCTGAGGAAAGCTGATACTGTAGCATGTGTTTGCCTTTCGTAGGTAACACTTCCTACACGGCTCTTCTGATGAGGACAGCCTGAGCTGGCAACAAGGTATGCAGTGCACTGCTTCTTCCCAAGCGCGTAGAAATAGGTTGTGGGTGTTAGGCTTTTAGATAATATTTTAACCATGTTAAAATTGTTCATTTTATTCTTGTTTTTTTCAACGTGCCTTGCCTTCTTGCTGTTTTTATGATATCCTGTGTGATATTTTAGATATCCTAAGAAACAGGTTCACTCCGTTGTAATAAATACTTTTACTTAAAAGTATGTGTTTTTCGTAGTACTGTGTGTGTGAAGTTGTGAACAACAAAATAGGTTTACTGGTGTCCTCCGCTCGAGCTGCAGCAAACCATATAATTTAGTGCTGATCTCTCTGAAAGCGATTCAATCTTTGTGAGAATCACTTTTCTCCAAACAGGTCTGCTGATAACTGGAGGCATCCTAAAGATAAGAAATGTCTCCTCATCAGCTGCCTTGAGCCCCATGCATTTTATCGTCACTAGGATTCTGGCAATCCACTAACAATTGGACCCCTCACGCTGGCCTTAGTGTGCCCGACACAGGTTAATGCCATATCTGTGGGCTGCTAAGCACCGCCCGCTCTAGCAATTATATGGAAAGGAAGTACTGTTTGCTTTTGCTTATTATTTTACATGGTCAGCACACATTTCCTTTATATGGCTCTCCGGTCACCCTATGGTATATTTATGTCACCTATATAGAGATGCAGGCTTCTTATTCACCATTGCTTTCATTCTTTGGTGAATGTAACGGTACCAGGTAGGCTCTTTCTGTGTTATCTATCTTTTGACCACCTACTATGTACATCAGTAGCCACTTTTTCTTTCCAGATGCCAAATTGGACCCCCTGAGGTGCATTGGCTAGTTACTTGTCCTTAGCATGCTAAGCCCTTGATACACAGATATTTAATCTTCCTCCATGTATTTTCATCAGGCTCTCTTTTCAGATATTTTTTGTACTGTTTCCTCAATGCATGGTGTATACATAAGTATTTCTTCCCCTCTAGATGACCTACGTTGCTTCCAAATAGAACTACTCTCTGAACTGATTGAACTCTTAGCAGACAGATGCTGATTCAAGACATATGTCAATCCTGGACCATCTAAGCATCCATGTATGCCACCTGAGCCGTATTCTTAGATAAGGTATTCAACCTTGGCACACTTAAAGATTTATAGGACTATATGTGATCCTCCCTGAGACTAACTACAGTGTATATTATCTCTACGCAATTACAGAAAAAACACTTAGGGGCCGATTCCGATTTGGGCCGGAAAAAATACCGACCGACTCGGTACGGGATATTATTCCGACCGACACGTACCGGCGTTTCCCGACCTGGGAAGTACGATGAAATGCATGGAAATCACGACCGACTCGCACGGAACTCAAGGCGAACGACCGACCCGGCCGGAAACAAGCTATCCGGCCGGGAAACCACGCGAATCGAACCGACCGACACGCATCAGGAAATAATCCGAACGAAACGTACCCGCGAACTCCGACCCGCGCAGTACGATGCAATAGTTGCAAATTCAGACCGATTCGTACGGAGCCCAAGCCGTACGACCGACACGCATACAAACCCAGCCGAACAAACACAATACTCCGCGATCGACGCGTACGCCGCATATGAAACTGAGCTGAAACACAGCGGGAACGACTCGGAGAGGCGCGCACGAGACAACTGCTACGTCCTACTCGGTCAGAAGAACGACTCCTACATGCACAATAATCACAAATGAAAAAATACAAAAAAAAAGGGCCAAACAAGCAATGACAAAGCCAATAAATACAGGGGGTGAAAAAAATGGAACAAGGACACACCCCCAACTCGACCTACATAAAGCCCACAAATCCCTACCATGATCCTTTGCAAATCCCACTGACCTGCCAGCACAGAACACCATCACACAGCAAACACAGACACATACACAGCTCATCCAACACAAAAGCCACACAACATTAGCACCTCAACAAATAGCACCCTCACACACACACAGCAAAACCTACACACACACACCCTCACTTGCACACACACACATCAATCACCACCACCACCACCCATCACCATGCCCCTAAAGAAGAATCCAAAGTTCCTAGATAGTGAATTGGAAGTCATGGTAGACGAGATCCTGAGGGTAGAGCCACAGTTGTTTGGCACATTGGTCCAACAGACCCCCATGTCGCAGAAAACCAAGATGTGGGCGAGGATCGTCGACAGGGTGAACGCACAATCACCATGTTTGCGCACAAAGGAAGACATCCAGAACAGGTGGTATGATGTGCGCAGGAGGGTCAGAGACCTACTCAAGAAGGATTACCTCCTGAGCCAGCACACCAGCAGTGGCCCTCCTGCAAAACCACTATACCTCAGGCCCTGGGAGGAGAAGGTGCGGGCCATCCTACCACCAGTGAGCGTATATGGACTAACAGACATCCCAGAGCCTGGTGAGTACACAACTAATATACACAATATTGTGTGCCAATACACACACATCACTCTCAAGGGGACAGTCAAACCATCCACCCCTAGCAAATCAACAGCAACCAAAAGATAATCATCTCAAGATGTGTATGTCAGTTAGATAAACACAATACATGCCATCTCATAGTGATATGTAACTGTGTCATGACATGTACAAACACAACAACAAATAGAGCAAGGCAGTGGCACAAATATAACCAACAAACACTGCTCGCAGGCAGGTCGCTCCCCACGCTGCTGCACGGCTCTGCCTGCATTGTTTTTGCCTAATCCTGTACTTTTCCCATGTGCCTAACTTGCTTTCTTGCCCAGACTTGTTTTTTTCCCCCTGTGCCTAACTTGCTTTCTTGCCCAGACTTGTTTTTATTCCCCTGTGCCTAACTTGCTTTCTTGCCCAGACTTGTTTTTATTCCCCTGTGCCTAACTTGCTTTCTTGCCCAGACTTGTTTTTATCCCCCTGTGCCTAACTTGCTTTCTTGCCCAGACTTGTTTTTATCCCCCTGTGCCTAACTTGCTTTCTTGCCCAGACTTGTTTTTATCCCCCTGTGCCTAACTTGCTTTCTTGCCCAGACTTGTTTTTATCCCCCTGTGCCTAACTTGCTTTCTTGCCCAGACTTGTTTTTATTCCTCTGTGCCTGTACTTGTTTTCTTGCCTAAACTTGTTTTTCCTTCCTGTGCCCAGTTCTCCCGCGGCCCCCGCCCGTTTTTCCTGCCGCTGCGTCCCTGCGGCCCTGCCCCCCTGCAATCCCATTCGCCGCCCCGCTCCCACCTCCCAGCTGCTCCTCCCTCCCACATCCCCTCATATGGAGGCCGCGCAGCAGGCGCGCCGCTGGCAAGCCCGTCTGCGCCCGTCCGCACCTGGACCGCGCCCAGCGCCAGGACCCCTGGACCCCGCGAACGCCACGGCGCCCGACACCGCTACGATGCCAGATCCCTCCACGCACTCAACACCGGACGATCACACACCTGCTTCCTGGCCGCCCCGAAGCGCACCCACGGAGCTTTCACCTGCCGGAACTGCAGCTTGACAAGCATCCGCCTCACCATGCCGCCGACCAGAAAAGAACCCAACCACCTCAGATGCATCCTTCTCAACACCCGCTCCGCCCGCAAACACGCCGTTGAACTCTGGGACCTACTCGACTCAACCTCCCCAGACGTCGCCTTCCTGACGGAGACCTGGCTGAACCCCGCCTCGGCACCCGACATAGCCATAGCCGTCCCGGAAGGCTACAAGATCACCCGCAGGGACCGCACCAACGGAGCAGGAGGAGGAATCGCCATCATCCACAGGAACACTCTCAGAGTCTCGACCAACACCGACGACACCCTCAGCACCGCCGAACACCTGCACTTCCAGATCCACACCGATCCCAACACCACCCTCAGAGGAACCCTCGTCTACAGACCCCCCGGACCCCGACCACAGTTCAGCGACTCCATCGCCGACTTCGTCAGCACACACGCCCTCGCCTCCACGGACTACATCCTCCTCGGGGACCTGAACTTCCACCTCGAGAACAACAACGACACAAACTCCACCACCCTGATCGACAACCTAGCCAACCTCGGACTCAGACAACTCGTCACAACACCCACCCACTCCGCCGGTCACAAGCTTGACCCCATCTTCTCCGCAAGCCCCCACGTCTCCTTCAACCACACCACCGAACTCCACTGGACCGACCATCGCTGCATCCACTTCACCTTCAAGAAGCCCACCACGCACCACCGCACCCAACAGATGCCCCGCCGCTGCTGGAGCAAAGTCGCCGAAGACCAGCTAACCACCACCCTCGCCCAGAGCCCACCCGCCGACCCCACCGACCCCGACACCGCCGCCCGCAACCTCAGACAGTGGATCAACGACTGCACCAACACCCTCGCCCCGATCAAGAAACCCTCCAGCAGTCACACCAACAAGAAAGCCAGCTGGTTCACTGAAGACCTCCGGGCCTCCAAGCAAACCTGCTGAAAGCTGGAGAAGATCTGGCTCCGTGAACGAACACCGGACAGCCACGCAGCCCACAAGAACGCCACCCGCAGACACCATCACCTCATCAGATCTGCCAAAAGGGCCTCCTTCAAAGACCGCCTAGACAACAACACGCACAACAGCAAAGAGCTCTTCAACATCGTGAAGGAACTCTCCAACCCCAGCTCCAACACCAACGACGTCCCACCCTCGCAAGACCTGTGTGACTCGCTGGCCACCTTCTTCCACCGCAAGATCGCAGACATCCACGACAGCTTCAACGCCACGCCCGCCCCGACAACCACTGAGACCTCCGCCCCCACGACCACCATCCGCACCAACCGCCTGCTCTCCTGGACCAACATCAACGACGACGACACCATCAAGATCATGAACACCATCCACTCCGGATCTCCGTCAGACCCATGCCCACACCACATCTTCAACAAAGCCAGCACAGCCATCGCACCCCATCTCCGGAAAGTCATCAACACCTCCTTCGAGACAGCAACCTTCCCGGAGAGCTGGAAGCACGCCGAGATCATCGCCTTACTCAAGAAACCCAAGGCGGACCCCAAGGACCTCAAGAACTTCCGGCCCATCTCCCTGCTCCCGTTCCCGGCAAAGGTCATCGAGAAGACCGTCAACAAACAACTGACCCGCTACCTCGAGGAGAACAACATCCTGGACCCTTCCCAGTCCGGGTTCCGCAGCAACCACAGCACCGAGACTGCCCTCATCGCCGCCACCGATGACATCAAGTCCCTGCTGGACAATGGAGAAACGGCGGCCCTCATCCTCCTGGACCTGTCAGCCGCCTTCGACACAGTCTGCCACCACACACTATGAACACGCCTCCACAACGCCGGGATCCAAGAGAAGGCCCTGGACTGGACCACCTCCTTCCTCTCCGGCAGAACACAGAGCGTCCGCCTTCCCCCCTTCCGCTCCGAAGCCACCGAGATCATCTGCGGCGTACCCCAGGGCTCTTCCCTCAGCCCAACTCTGTTTAACATCTACATGGCACTGCTCGCCCACGTTGCCCGTCGGCACGACCTCAACATCATCTCCTACGCCGATGACACCCAGCTGATCCTCTCCCTCACCAAGGACCCCCACACCGCCAAAACCAACCTTCACGAAGGAATGA
Organism: Calotriton arnoldi; assembly: GCA_963921515.1. Taxonomy (NCBI): domain Eukaryota; kingdom Metazoa; phylum Chordata; class Amphibia; order Caudata; family Salamandridae; genus Calotriton; species Calotriton arnoldi. The sequence goes on along the minus strand of CAWUFW010009774.1, from coordinate 495,217 downwards.
AGGCCGTCGCTTAATGGATGAGGAACAGCCGACTGAAGCTGAACTCGGACAAGACGGAGGTCCTCCTCCTCGGATCCACCCCTTCGGCCTGGGACGACTCCTGGTGGCCGACCGCACTGGGAACCGCCCCAACACCCACCGACCACGCACGCAACCTAGGGGTCATCCTCGACTCCACCCTCTCCATGACTAAACAGGTCAACGCCGTCTCCTCCGCCTGCTTCAACACCCTCCCCATGATCTACAAGTGGATCCCCACTGAAACGAGAAGAACGGTCACCCAGGCCCTCGTCAGCAGCAGGTTGGACTACGGAAACGCCCTCTACGCAGGAGCCTCGGCCAAACTCCTGAGATGGCTCCAACGCATCCAGAACGCCTCTGCACGCCTGATCCTCGACATCCCTCGCCGCAGCCACATCACACCCCACCTGAGAGACCTGCACGGGCTCCCGGTCAACAAGAGGATAACCTTCAAACTCCTCACCCACGCACACAAGGCACTCCACAACACCGGACCAACGTACCTCAACAGACGACTCAGCTTCTACACCCCCACCCGCCAGCTCCGCTCCGCCGACCTCGCCCTCGCCACTGTCCCCCGCTTCCGAAGAGCGACCTCCGGTGGCAGATCGTTCTCCCACCTCGCCGCCAAGACCTGGAACACCCTCCCCATCCACCTATGGCAGACCCAAGACCTGCTGACCTTCAGAAAACTCCTCAAGACCTGGCTTTTCGAGCAGTAGCAGCATTCCCCACCCCAGCGCCTTGAGACCCTCACGGGTGAGTAGTGCGCTTTACAAATGATATGATTGATTGATTGATTGATATTTTGCCACCACTACAACACCACCTCACAGGGAAGCTCACTTAAAGGAAGGATTTCTGTGTATGCTGGTGAAGTTAGTGTAACCAATAGCATGATGGGAGTTGTAGTCACAGATACTGCTCCCCCTCACAATTGGCCCATCAACACCACTCTGAACCATGCTCACATCACAGGGAGTGGATAAGGACTGACAAGATGGCTGACACTGGATACTGCTGTGGGGAGCACAAGGCCCTGCTGGGAACTGTGCACCAACAAACAGCACAACACCACTGCCTGACATCCTGAAAGCCAACTTGCACTCCCTGCAATGCAAGCATGTTGCATGGTGGGATATCTGGCTGGCTGGCTGGGAAGGAGGACTCACAGCACTGACCATAGTTACAAGCAGCTGACCTCACACACCCCCTCAACACAAACTCCACATAACCCACCTGGGAGAATGCAATGCCTCACATACCAAATGAAGCTCCCACAAAGAACCACCACCCTGGGTAATGCTGTGTGAAGCACAGGGACACACCTGGGACTTGTAGCCAAACAAACGCAAGGACAACACTGTCAGCCTTCCTGTCAGCACAGGCACACTACCCCACTGGGAAGCACAGTCCAAAGGAAGGAAGTACGGGCATGCTGGGAAGGGGGGTGTAGGCAATAGCATGATGGGAGTTGGAGTCACAGATACTGCTCACCCTCACAATTGGCCCATCAACACCACTCTGAACCATGCTCACATCACAGGGAGTGGATAAGGACTGACAAGATGGCTGACACTGGCTACTGCTGTGGGGAGCACAAGGCCCTGCTGGGAACTGTGCACCAACAAACAGCACAACACCACTGCCTGACATCCTGAAAGCCAACTTGCACTCCCTGCAAGGGTGGCATGCTTCATGGTGGGATAACTGGGCCAGGTGGAGAAGGATGGCCGGATGTCCACCAAATACAACCAATGCTGGCGATGCACACACCTCAACATTCATATTGAAATGCCCCAGGTATGCATGACAATGTGCTACACCAATATCAACCTCTTACTGTGACAACTTAGGACAATGCAATGTACATGCCCGCATCCAGAGGTACAGTCACAACTGTCAGGTGTGTGAACCATTGATGTCTGTAGAAACATTACATACAATGTGTGTCTCTTCCAAATACAGGTGACGATGATGGGGACACAGCAGCAGGCGAGGAGGAGTCCCTGTCCCAGGCTCCGGGGACACAGAGCTCACTGGTGTGGAACAGCCTCTGCTCTCCTCGGATGGCGAAGACCTACCTGGCACCTCCGGTGTGAGTCATCATGCAGCACCAGCTGGACCAACATCTGCACCCCCTGCACCCACCCTCCAACAACTGCCAACATACAGACCACCCCCGCCGACACGGACAGACCAAGGACCACCGCTGACAACAGCACAGGGCCCCAGGCCCACCGTGGACCAACGGATGACAACACCACTAACAACCCCCAAGTGGGCCTTGGGTCACCTGTGCGTGCCACCGCAGGTCCTGCACATGTCGCCAGGAGTGGTGGGAGGGGTGGTAGACATAGGTCGCTGCTTGCAGAGGGGTCTGGACTGCATGATGACCCACAACTGGCACGCATCGCTGATGCGTACCAGGATAGCACCGGAGAGGTCAAACAGGTAGTGGGGATCCTCAAGGACATACAACAGCAGCAGGCTGCCCATCATGCCCGCTTGGACTCCCACATGGCCCGTGTGGAGACACACATGGCCCGTGTGGAGACACACATGTCGGGCATGGAGTCCAAGTGGGACACATTGCAAGAACTCACAGCGGTGCATAGGGACATATTGACATGCCTCCGCCAGATTAGCACCAACATGGCCACACCTCCCTGTGTGCCCACAACATCTGGTGCTGCAACAACTGACACCGCCACAGGGAGGGAGGAGGACTCTGGCGGAGAGTCCCCTGCACCACCGCAGCCTGCACGTGAGGGTCCCCCCCCAAAGAAGAGGGGTCTTCCGAGGAAGGAAAACTGAGAGGTTGATGGCCATGTACATCCCCAGGAAGCCAACACCTGTTCCGGAAATTCTCCTTTGTGTGCAAACGTTTCATCCTGGCGAATGCAACACTACTATCCCACATGACATGGGGAGTTCAAGTTGGACTAATGTATCATATGACTGTGGACTTCACTCAGGACATTTCTGCTACCAAGACTTCCAACTCATCTGGGAACTTTGGATCACAATCCCAATGTACAGCACCCACCATCCTGTGCACTATACACACACACATTTCTGTAAATAAAATCACTAGTACACCATACTTGCCACTGTTGTTATTCAAATGTGGATACTGTTATGGTGATGATGTTCTGCTAAATTACACTGTGTATGCTAACTGCTACAGCAAGTACAACACCGTCGTGTGAGTCATGGTGACGTGACACATATGAGGGAGACACACCACTAGGGCTGCACAACACAGACACCAGGGCCATCGGACTCATCGCCCACAGTGATGTTGCAAGGAAATACAGTGGAATGCACAGACACCACACCTATTCTGAGTCTGTGTCAACTAGCCCACAGGTGCAGTAAGCAAATGTCAGTCAGATGTGTGATCACAGACAACGCACATCCCAAAGTGAAGCACAGGTACATTACACATTTGCAACATGTTGTTTCCACTACAAATGCAAGGTTTACCCACGTGGCAGTGGCCACACAGTCAACAAGTGCAGAAGATATGAAGTCCAGGGGTGTGTGGCACATCACTTGTAGGCAAACTACTGCTGCCACCCTGAAAGCTGAATCATGGTGTCGGGGGATCCAAGTTGACCAAAGTACTCAGTAAGCACCCTGTGAAGGACAGACATGACACACAGTTAAAATCACTGTGGAACAGGACAGTACTGCAATACTCATGCCCAATACATGTCACAAGACAACTACACAAAACCAAGTTAGCATTCCAAAAATGTTGGGGAGTTCAGACTACCTTGAAGGACACATTGCTGCACGCATCCAGTCAAGTAGCACATGGCCACACTCAAACAGCACCAGAGCACCACCCACACATATCATGCAAACTCATGTCATTCACATTACATCTCCCTGGATACTCACATTCAGCTGAAGAAGTTGATGATGAGCTGTGTGCGGACATCACCATCATCATCATCATCATCACTGGCATCGTGGTCCAGGCCAGGATCCTCCACAGGTGGCGGACATTGGTCATCGTCATCCAGGATGAGAGGCAACTCCTTCCGCACTGCCAGGTTGTGTAGCATGCAGCAGACGATGACAATCTTGCACACCTTTGCTGGGGCATATGGGAGGGCCCCTCCTGTCTTGTCCAGGCAGCGGAAGCGGCTCTTCAGGAGACCAAAGGTCCGCTCTATCACTCTCCTGGTCCGACCATGTGCCTCATTGTAGCGCATATGGGCTGGTGTCACAGGGTTCCAGAGGGGTGTCAGCAACCACGGCATGTTGGGGTATCCGGAGTCACCTACGGACAGACAAGTGCACATTAGCTGATTTGGAAAAGTGGGTGGAATACTACATATCAGAACACACACAATGGTACAAAGTCAGTACACACCGACAAGCCAGGCACGCTGGTTCTGCATCTGTGCCATCATCCTCGGGATGCGACTACTCCTCATCACGTAGGCATCGTGTGCTGAACCAGGGAAACGGGCGCACACATGTGTGATGCTCATATCTGCTAAACATACCACCAGAGCATTGATCGAATGGTAATGTTTACGGTTCCGGTATGCCTGCTCATGTGCCTGTGGTGGTATCAAAGCCACATGTGTCCCATCAATGGAGCCAATGACATGTGGCATCCTCCCCAGGGCATAGAAGTCACTCTTGACGTCAGTGAGTTGTTGACGTGTTTGGAAATAGATGTACTGGTTCAGGCATCTCAACATTGCCTCCAAAACATCGCGTAGCACACGGCTGAACATAGTCTGTGACATCCCACCGGCAGTCGCAACAGTGTGTTGAAAGGTACCGGTGGCAAAGAAGTGTAGAGCTGCCATTACCTTCACCTTGGTGGTCAGCGCCGTAGGGTACGGCCGGCCAGGTTGCAAATGTGGTGCCAAGCGCACTGCCAAATCCTCAATCAGCTGCCTGGTGAAGCGGTACCGTCGGATGCTGTCACGTTCCACCATCGTTGCCAGGTCAGGGAATGGTCTATGGACAGCTGGAGCCCTGCAGTGCATAGGTTGAAGGAAGAAAGATTGTCAGTCACCCCACATATGTGCCATTCACCATACTCAATTTCACATGATACATCATTACGTGACACAAGTACTTGATGTGTGTGCCGTTCTGTCGGACATAACTCGCACATACATGGCCATCATCTAACTTCTCAGTACAACATGTGTGCACTACAGGTACCAGGTTGTGCTATGGGAAACCATTAGGCTGTGTCACAGTACCCATTTACTGCTGTCACGTTCCACACACACACCACAGTGACATGTCTGGACAGATGCGCCACAGGCATCACAGATCATTGACAGGTAGATTCCCAGTGACCCTGTCTTGCCACATGGCCACTGGCATGACATGGCGTATCATGTACACGTCAGAAAAACAAACATGACTCCCACAGGTAGTGGCCCCTGTCGCATCCGCAGGACAGACATGGACGCCAGTGACGCACAACATCAAAGTCCATGCACAAACAACGTTGATGTGGAGACTGTCTCCCATCGTGCACATGGAATCAGTGACATCGGAAACACAACATGCACACAGACTGTGGAGGGCCATCACTATTGTGGCAATGGGTCACCCTGTGACGTACATGCCTTCCCACATGGGACTTGGGGGTATGTGACATGTCATACACATACACAACCTGGAAATGTGACCATGCCACATGCTCCAAAATGAACTGTTGCACATCACAGTGGTCATGTGCACAACACACCAAGGACCCTGTCCCCATGAACACATGCACAGCCTGGGTGTGGCTGCCCACAAGTGCCACCACAAAACCACATGTCAACCCCCATACACAGAGAAGGAAATGCAGCCTTACATGCCTCAGGAAACAGTGTGGACTGGGTGTGGTGTTGTAGGTGTGCCCCTGGGTCTCTGGCAGGTATATGTGGCTGGCATACGTTCACCAGTGACAAGCATGGTGACATATGCGACTGACCTGTACAGGTACGCGTTGTACAGCAATGGACCGATCGGTGTGCCCGGCCGGCCCATTGCATCTGTTGTATCCCGAAATACGCGTTGTACAGCAATGGACCGATCGGTGTGCCCGGCCGGCCCATTGCATATGATGTGTGCGGGTACACGTTGTATCCCGATATACGCATTGTACAGCAATGGACCGATCGGTGCGCACACATTGGCTGGGGCCTGGCATGGCAACGGATGCGTTTTCGAGGCTCCAACGAGTCTGATGCAGTGAATTCAGTTGGCCAGCCACAACAATGTTGCAAAATCATGGGTGTCATGAAGTTGAAGATTTGAAGGATGCTGTGGGCGTGTATTAGTGCTGCTATTCCATGGATTGGTCAGATTCAGAAGATGCAAACGACTTGGACCTATCACTTTGGACACATGGGACAGTATCTGCCTCTGCAGCACACATATAATGCTGGCTGTTCCCCTGAGAGCTCACTTGCCTGCACTACATGCTCCAGGACGACATCTGCCACCAACACTGCTGCTGTTTATGCATCCTCTGGCTCCTGCAATGGCACGTACTGTGGAGAGAGCCCCAGCCTTCAGCCTTGAGGAGAACCAGGCCCTGCTGGACAGCCTCCTTCCACAGAACAGCAAGCTGTATGGGAAACCAGGGGAGCAGGTGAGTGTGCTGTCCACTGCCTCACTAATTGTGCATGTTGTTTGACTAGCAGGACTTTCAGTGTGCACACCACTGGCTAGCATGCCCACTGAGTAGTTGTCACACCCCAAAGTTTATAGTTACATGCACTGAACTGGTACAGTGCAGTAACAGTGCATTCCAACTAGATTTACTTCCCATGCAATGATACCATGTAGTGACTGCTGGCAAACTGTTCATAGCCATTGTTGCACTGCCTGTGTACATCATATGCCCCTGTGATTGAGACATGTAAATCCAACTGTGTGATGCACGTATATGTTGCATGTGTAGTAATGGCCTTTTCACTTTGTCATCCTCACAGGTTGATGCCCACCAGAAGCAGGAAATCTGGCTGACCATCGCCCGGAAAGTAAGATCCGTGGGGGTCTACAGGCGCAGGATCCGCAACTGCCAGAAGAGGTGGCAGGACCTTCGTGGCTGGACCCGGAGGATCGCAAGGGTCCAGCTGAAGCTGTCGCCTCCTCGCAGGAGGGGCGGACACTGGACCCTGACCCCCCACATGCTCCGGATCCTGGCGGTGGTCTTCCCTGACCTGGATGGGCAGCTGAAGGACAGACAGCAGCAAGGAGGGGGTGAGTCCATGACTGCACTGTGCACTTTGTCTGACATGCTATGTGCCCTCCTCTGGCCTGGTTAAACTTCCAAAGTACATCAGTCATGTGGTCCAGGACCCATGTCCCTCATTTGTGACATGCCCACTTCTCCTCTGATACGCATATGTGTGGCCGTTATAGTCAGGAAATTGTGTCATTTGGGGACTGTGTCATTGCATTTAGCTTTGCTCAAGGTGGGGGACAGCATTTGTTCCCGTGACTATGTTGTGCGATTCATGGGTGGGTCAATTGCTTACACAATGCCTAAGTTCTGACATGTAATCTGGGTGTAACTTTGATATGTGGTCCGCTTGCTGCTCTGACTCACCACATGTCCCTGGGGAATTTGGCACACACCCATGCTGCTGGTGGGAACAATGTTTGGGCCTCAGGAGTATGTGTATCCAGTGTGTCACACATGCTTAGCCACCTGCCTACTGTCCAGGACTCATCCCTCTTACAGATGGAGCTGGACAGTCATGCCTACTCCAGGGCATATATTACACTCTGTACTCCCACTCCTGTGTATCATCTGGCATGTTGTGATCAGTGAAATGTACCCTCAGGTGTCTGCCTCTGTCTCATTGTGCTGTGTCTTCGTTGTCAGGACTACTGGTATGTTTATCGGTTAGGGCTCAGCATGCCATCTGAGATGTGACCATGATAGACGATACTTCTGTGACTTATAGGTGTCTGATCACTTGACTGTGCACACAGGTGTTTGCGACTGTGACTTTCAGGCAGCTGTATTTTCATTCACAGCACACTGTGAGGTGCTCATGTTCAGAGAGTTGTGTTTCATGTCCCCATATGTCCAGTTGGTATGACGTGGACAAATAGTAGTACAGATGATGTGGTTTTTGGGGGATGGACATGTGCACTTGTCAGTCACATAACTTGCATTCCCCATGCCCTCGGATTGTGACACAGTGCAGACTGTTGTTGGCTGGCTGCCATGGCCATGTGACTTGAGACAGTAATGTATGACTTTGCACGCATTCCTGTGTCATGGCATTAAACTTCCTGAGACTGATCCTGCAGGGGAGTGACATGTGCAACATGCATCCCATTGTGGCATTGACTATCCGGACATGGGTGCATCATGGTGTCTGGTGCTGGTATGCATCACATGCATTTCTATTTAGACTCTGGCCATTCCTTTATCCGGACACCTGCACTGACTCAGTGGCAAGAGATGTGATGTGTGCATGTTCACATACTTCACCGTGTTCCCTGCAATGTCCAACAACTGTGTAGGTGGTGCATGTGTCCACACTGGGGTCTTACCATCAGACAGGCACCAGACAGATGGGTGCAAGGGCAGGAGGGTTGTGAGTCCCATGGCTGACCATCAGACTGACAATTGGCTTCCCCGAATCTGTGTGAGGACTTTAGGCAATGTTCAACTAAGGATGCCAGGGCTTGCTCTGTAATGTGCTGTACTTACTGTGGTGTGTGCGGTCAGTGCAGGTGACTGATGTTTGTCTGTTTCCCTAATTGTTTGCAGATACATCCACGGCCACAGGAGGGGACAGCTCCACGGACCAGGAGGAGCAGCGGAGCCAGATTGGGTCAGCATCGGACGAGTGGTCAGAGGGACCCAGTGGCACGGAGGGCGAGGGGAGCCACACCGAGGAGTCGTCAGCACCATCCACCTCAGCTGAGGACCACAGCAGCTCGGAGGATGACTCCCTTGTGGAGGCGAGTCTCAGCAGCCACCAAAGGCCAGCTAGTCTCTCTGGCCCCGCCACCACCACCGCCTTCCCATTGGCTCCCATTCCTGAGGTCCGTGGAGGCTCCCGTGCTCAGGAGCGTGTCTCCTTCGTGCCAGGCACCGCACCCCCTGCCCCTGTGTCCCCTGCTGCCCTGAGTGAGGAGTCTGTGTACCTCCTTCGGCAGCTCCATGTAGGGTAGACAGCAATGCTGAGTGTCCTCCATGCACACACCACTCTGGGGATCTCGACGGGTATGTCTGCCCTACAGAGGAGCAATAAGTCCATGGACTCCTCCCTGATGGCAGCAATGTCCCTCCTCCAACAGTCCCTCACCCCTCCCACCTCTGCCCCATCCACACTTCCTGCCCCCCTACCTGTCCAAAGCACATGCACACCTGCACAGTCACCCAAACACACAGACACGAGCAGCACAGACACACCCAAGAGAAAGGCAAGACGTGCACACAAGCATCCTCAGGGGACTGATACCACAGACACAGGGGATTGGGAACACACACACACACAGGCATCCACATTCACTCCGCAGTCCTCCAAATCCTCTCCCTCCAAGACCCCTTCCCTTGCCTCGCCTGCTACCCCACCTACACAGCAGATCTTCCTGTGTGACCTCGGCCTCTTCCCCTCCAATCCTGCTGATCCAGCATACCGGGGGAAGAGGAAGTCCACCCACACAGAGGGGAGTGCCCTCGCCCCCGGACACCCTCCCCCAGGCGCAGGCAGACACAGGACCCCATTAGGAAGACCCCCGGACCAGGAAGAGCAAGACCCCACCACCACCACCACGCAGCTCCACTGCCCAGTCTCTCTCCTCCATCCCCCAGGCCACCACTGAACAGGTTCCCCTGCCACACCCTGCCCCAGGTTCCCCCACACACCGATACCGCATCCCCAGACTGCTTAGGCCCTCCCCCCCTGCCACTTGCTCTTCCACCCCCAACCCAGACGCTCTGCCTGTTAGTGGCACTGTTGTGGAGACCGGGTCCCCGCCTCTGTCCTGCCCACCTCATCTGCCCACCCTTCCACTCCCTTGGAGTCATGCACTGCAGTGGAGTCCATAACCACCACGTCTGACTCGGGCACTGTAGTGGGTACCCAGTCCACTACATCAGTCCAGCCCACTGCAGTGGTTGCAGCACCCACACCAACTGACTTGTGTACCACAGTGGTGCCGGCCCCCCCTGAGTCAGACACCTCCACTGCAGTTGCCGGTGACACTCCTGCACCCACCACCCCTTCACTGCCTCACTCTGCCATCCCCTGATCCTGTCCCTGCGGTGCCTGGCCTGCCCCTTGTATGCCCCTCCAAGGGGGATGTCCCCCAACCGTACCAGTGCAGGCAAGCAATGTGTGACCAATTGTCACTTCTCACCTCGTTGGGACTGTGATTTTGGACTGGCCATTGGCCTTAGTTTCTTTTGGACTTCCGTGTTTACCCTGACATTTGCTGAATAAAGCCTCTTTTTGTTTACTTTTGGGTTTTCTTTGATGTACATGATGTGGGTGAGTAGCATCCTGCATTTGCAATTGTAACAGTGTTCACATCAGGACAATGAAGTGTTGCAGTGATGGACTCCATGTGGTCCATGGGATATGTGTCCTGTTGTAGTCTGGATCTATGGCATCCTTTGCTACAGTCTGAGGGTGTAATGTTCAGCATTTGACACAGGGATGTCCTTTTGCATTTGTAAATGAACATCTTTGTCTTACACTGATGCACATCTGGTGGGCTTACCACTGTTCAATGTTCCGATTTCCCTGACTGTGTGCCCAGCTCCACTGGACATGCAGTTTTGCATATCAATGTCGAAGGACTCATCTGTGTATACAGTGCAACTTGCTTGACACATGTTTTGTGTGTGTGCAGATGACTGACGTGACACTCCCGTACCCAGGCTGATGTGAGCAGAGCCTTCTGTGTGTTGTGGTTGTTGACTCACTGACGGAGTGTTCTGCTGACATGTTTGGGTCGTGCACAGACAAGGTTTGGCACAGCGGACCTTCCACAGGAGTGGAGTGCCCTCATGGCAGTGTGTAATCTGGTGACATTGCGTGGGCCTGTGTTGTGTGTTGTGTAAGCATGTCTGTGCGTGTTCCCTTCCCTTTTCCTACACAGGCTGTGTCCCTAGGGATGTTCCTGTTTGTGATGCTTGCTGAGTTGTTCTGTGTTCATCCTGCATCTTGAACCTGGTTTCTCCGTGATGTGGGTGCATGGCAAACTAATGTTCATGAGGTTGTCATCCCAGGTTGTCTTTGTTGTCAGGGCTGGGGATGTGGGCAAACGCAGATGGGACACATTCAGGATTCCCTTGGCACTTGTTGTTTACACGAGTCATGTGATTTACAGTTTGTGTTAGCTTTCAGTGATTGTGACACGTTGTGTGTGTGACTGCTGCCACTCCTCAGGGTCAGAGCTGCAATGTTGGAAGTTGTGTACGTGTGTTCTTCGTGTGTCACCTTGGCTTCTTCGTTGGTGTGTGACTATGGCCAGGATCCCATTGATTGTGGTGGATTTCACATCATGCCCATGTACGGCATACTGTGCTGTGTGTCAGACATTGACGAGTCTTGTTGACTGGCCATGTGTGATGGGTTTCTGCACTCTAGTTCCCACCACCACCCTTGGTATTGTCATGGGTGCATGTCCAATGTCACCAGTCCATGTGAGCTTCACTGCTGCACATTGTTGGAGATCAGGGTGTGTGGTGTTGAGTGTGTGCAAAAGTGAGTTGTTGCACGGCTAGACCCCTACCTCCATATTGGCCTTGGCTGGCAGGCCGTGCTGATTGATTGGAGCTTGTGTAGGTGTGATGGTAGTTAGTTGCTCAGGACACATGGCTGTGGTTCACAGTGTGAACGATATCTAACTTTGTCATCACAGTGGGATCATCATGCAGGCTAGTGTCAGCACAATGTGGGGTCCCTGGGGGTAGTGCTGTGGTGGGTCTGTCTCTTGCTGTGTTAGTTGCTGTTCCTAAAAGCTTGTGTGACATGTGTAATTTGTGCTCCCTCTCATCTAACAATGCCTGATTGCCCACATAGGGGTATCCGATCCATGAGTAACTTTTGTATGGCACTGTATACACATCTGTGTGGTTGGAATTCAGGCCTCCTCATGTGTTGTGTGGTTGCCTGGGGACACTGGCACACCCCCCCATCACCTGTTGTGTTTGATATGCAGTGTGAGTCTGCCTGTTTGTGTTTGTGCCTTTGCACCACTGCACTGGCATATTTTGAGTGTGCCATTGGCTGTATGTTGTTTGGTGGCTTTCCCCTGCTGTCCCTGGGACTCCTAGGTTATCAGTCAGCACAATAATCATGGTTTGTATGTTCCATTGCTGCCATGGTATGGTATTTGTTCACCTGACATCTACAGTCTCCACAGGATATCTACATTTGTGTGTCCATTGGTGCAGATATGTGGGTCAGCATTATGATGGTCACTTCTGTCATTGTGTTATTTGTGAATGTTGACAATGTGTGCCCCCATGGGTGATGTTTGTATGCACATGGCCAAAACGAGGTTTCATTGACACTGCACTGTTTCCCTCGACCAATCTATGTTGCTATGGGACACAAGCACTACTATGCCACTGCTGTGTTTGTTGTTGTGTGACCAGGATTCATCCATGCAGTTTGGCTTTGGCAGCTTTTACCATGACTGCACTTCCCTTTGGTCACTGTGGTGATGGGGCTTTAGGCCCCATTGCCACACTGTTCAAAATGTGCATCAGCTATGGACACCACACTTACCTTATGATCACTGTGGTGATGGGGCTTTAGGCCCCATTGCCACACTGTTCAAAATGTGCATCAACTATGGACACCACACTTACCTTATGATCACTGTGGTGATGGGGCTTTAGGCCCCATTGCCACACTGTTCAAAATGTGCTTCAGCTATGGACACCACACTTCACTTTTGGTCACTGTGGTGATGGGGCTTTAGGCCCCATTGCCACACTGTTCAAAATGTGCATCAGCTATGGACACCACACTTACCTTATGATCACTGTGGTGATGGGGCTTTAGGCCCCATTGCCACACTGTTCAAAATGTGCATCAGCTATGGACACCACACTTCCCTTTTGGTCACTGTGGTGATGGGGCTTTAGGCCCCATTGCCACACTGTTCAAAATGTGCATCAGCTATGGACACCACACTTCCCTTTTGGTCACTGTGGTGATGGGGCTTTAGGCCCCATTGCCACACTGTTCAAAATGTTCATCAGCTATGGACACCACACTTACCTTATGATCACTGTGGTGATGGGGCTTTAGGCCCCATTGCCACACTGTTCAAAATGTGCTTCAGCTATGGACACCACACTTCACTTTTGGTCACTGTGGTGATGGGGCTTTAGGCCCCATTGCCACACTGTTCAAAATGTGCTTCAGCTATGGACACCACACTTACCTTATGATCACTGTGGTGATGGGGCTTTAGGCCCCATTGCCACACTGTTCAAAATGTGCATCAGCTATGGACACCACACTTACCTTATGATCACTGTGGTGATGGGGCTTTAGGCCCCATTGCCACACTGTTCAAAATGTGCATCAGCTATGGACACCACACTTCCCTTTGGTCACTGTGGTGATGGGGTGTTCTGAGCCCATTGCCACAGTGGCCATGGTCTGCTTGCATTGTGGAGGCCACACACATTTATGTGTGACACATGTGCTAGGGGGTCACATTGTATGTTCAATGTCATGTTCAGTGTTGTAGGCATTTGACACAGACTACACACACTTGTCATGGTGTTGGGGGATGTAATCTTCTGTCATTCCTTATGTGGGAGTATGCTAGTTGTGTCATGCATTACCCGTCCTATGAGTAGCAGTGGTGTTAGTGGTAGGCATCCATCCCCCCATGAGTGGGGATGGCAGTAGTGATAGGCATCCAGGCCTCCCTGAGTAGGGGTGGTGGTAGTGGTAGGCATCCAGCCCCCCCTGAGTAGTGATGGTGGTAGTGGTAGGCATCCATCCCCCCATGAGTGGGGATGGTAGTAGTGACAGGCATCCAGGCCCCCTGAGTAGGGGTGGTGGTAGTGGTGGGCATCCGTCCCCCATGAGTGGGGATGGTAGTAGTGACAGGCATCCAGGCCCCCTGAGTAGTGATGGTGGTAGTGGTAGGCATCCATACCCCTAAGGGTGGGGATGGTAGAAGTGGCAGGCATCCAGGCCCCCCTGAGTAGTGATGGTGGTAGTGGTAGGCATCCATCCCCCCATGAGTGGGGATGGTAATAGTGACAGGCATCCAGGCCCCCATGAGTGGGGATGGTAGTAGTGACAGGCATCCAGGCCCCCTGAGTAGGGGTGGTGGTAGTGGTGGGCATCCATCCCCCATGAGTGGGGATGGTAGTAGTGACAGGCATCCAGGCCCCCTGAGTAGTGATGGTGGTAGTGGTAGGCATCCATCCCCCATGAGTGGGGATAGTAGTAGTGGCAGGCATCCAGGCCCCCTGAGTAGGGGTGGTGGTAGTGGTAGGCATCCATCCCCCATGAGTGGGAATGGTAGTAGTGACAGGCATCCAGGCCCCCTGAGTAGGGGTGGTGGTAGTGGTAGGCATCCACCCCCTGAGTAGTGATGGTGGTAGTGGTAGGCATCCATCCCCCCATGAGTGGGGATGGTAGTAGTGACAGGCATCCAGGCCCCCATGAGTAGGGGTGGTGGTAGTGGTAGGCGTCCATCCCCCATGAGTGGGGATGGTAGTAGTGGCAGGCATCCAGGCCCCCTGAGTAGGGGTGGTGGTAGTGGTGGGCATCCATCCCCCATGAGTGGGGATGGTAGTAGTGACAGGCATCCAGGCCCCCATGAGTAGGGGTGGTGGTAGTGGTGGGCATCCATCCCCCATGAGTGGGGATGGTAGTAGTGGTAGGCATCCATCCCCCTATGGGTGTGTATGGCATTGGTGTTGGCCATCCCACCCCATTGGTTCTGCTGTTGCTAGTGTAAGTTATTTGTGCATCCCTATGTGTGTGTGACATATTTCAGGTACGTGTAGTTTTTTTGTATTGTTGGTGTTTGACTTACCGTCTGCGCCGTATGCGTCCGTGCCGGTCCCGGTAATAGATGTAGAGTATAGGTAGGACCTGCGCAATGGGATTCATGCTTGGATCGTCTCGTTCGGGTTTCTCGTGTCTTTGAGTCGTACTTGTAGCAGGCTTGTTCATCTCGTAGCCGTGGGTCGTCTTGTGGCGCGAAACGGAGCTTATGTACGGATCGCCCGGATGCTCAAACGTGCCGGACATAGCGACGGGTTCGGCGCGTACGGATTGCGCATTGTACTAGTCCGGCCGGAAGGTGCTGTGTATTTGCTTCCGTGCGGCTCAATTCGGCGTTCACGGATCCGGCTCGGGCGGGGAACAGGAGCTGGATTGGGTGAGTACGGCTCGCTCGGAAAATGAGTTGTTCTACACATCGTACTTGTTCGTCCGGACGAGTGTACGAATCGGTCGGGAAACACGCATTCGGCTGGTATTTTTTCTGGACGAATACTGTTAGGTGCCCTACCGGCCGAGATCGGAATCGACGCTTAGTATTCAATCTAAGGGTAACTCTTGCCATCCTGTGGATGAGGTTGTGTTGCTGTTCCCTCATTACAGTCAATCCACCAGTGTCATAAATATGTAGCCCCAGGATGGGACCTATCAGCTCCTCTTTTGCTCTTCTCCGGCTGTATGCGGAGGAGCCCTCCATCTTGGTTGGACCTATTTTTTGGACTAACTTCGACATCTCTTCTGGACTCCTTTTCTGAGCAACTTTTTTTACTGTATGGGTGCACACATTACGGGGTGCTGTTCACCTTTTGTTTCTTATTTTGTTTAGTTTAAAATCTCTGTATAGAATAAAACACTTCTTTCTACACTTCCCAGGCATAAGCTCTTTTTTTATTTTATTTTTATTTTCGATGTAGCATAAAAACATTTTATATTACTTCTACGAGATTTACAAAAAGTGCATACAGAGATCGAATTACATATCATAAATCCATACATTAGACATATAGGAACTTTAAAAAGTACTCATAGTTAATACTTTAATAGTATATTATTATATTTAATATCTACATAAACCTTTCTTGATGACCTAGTCTTCCTCTAAGCAAAAGAAGAAAAAGAGAAGAAAATAAATTCAAGTTCCATTCTTTCCATATTCTATTTAATCTAATTACAGAGCCCACCCTTTTAGCATAAACAGTTTCATGATAAGAAATTATATTCATTTTATTTAACCAATGGGAAATTGTGGGAATTACTGCTAATTTCCAATTAGCCAAAATTAATGATCTGGCAACCAAAGTGGAGATAAAAATAAATTGGCGTTGAGGTAGAGTTAATAGATTACAAGCTTACAAGCTTCTACTCGACCTAAAAGAGCTGGAGAAGCCTCGGGAGGAAGGTTGACTGCCACTATTCTTCCTACTTTGGAAAAAACCTTTTCCCAAAAGCTTGTAATCTGGGTGCAGGTAAATCCCACATGTAGCCAATCTCCTAAAGCCTGATAACATCTAAAACATCGAGAATCAGCTGCTGGGTAAATTTTATGGAGTTCGGCAGCAGTAAAATAAATCAGCCATTTACTAAAAAACGCCATCCTCCTTAGGTTAGCTGCTCTTACTGCTTTGTTGCTCATTTTATTAAAGCTTTGCCACTGCTGAAAATTGAGGTTGCAGCCAATTGATTCAGATTTTTTTCTAGGTGGCTTAAAACTATTTGATCATAAAATGAGCTCTGCTTAATAGTAGACCTTTGCAATTGTCCAAATACCTTAATCCTGAGTAAAACTTATTTATCTGAAAAAAGCTAAAAAAAAAAAGAGACGTCCTGATATTACTGTTGTGCTCCCTGATTTCCTGCCAAGTTCTCAATCTATTATTTTTAAAAAAATCCTGAAGTTTAAGAAACCCGAATTTTTTCCAGAGATCACAAGTCCGGATAGACATGTGAAGACCCAGGGAGAGGCAGCAAGGTAAGGTAAATAATTTATTTGTACATGGTTAATTAAAACCTTTACAAGACAATTAGAACATTGCTAAAAATTAGCTTAAAATTCATTTTATACGACTTTCTAAAATTTTAAAATGTACTTAATATCAGTTTATGGCCATCATTGTAATTAAAGGTTCATGACTTCAGGGCACCGTCTCGGAGATATTCGGTCTGGCTTTTATTAATCCACAGTCAACGTGCTCTTCTGTCTTTTTGCTACTAGTTCCAAAAACTTTGTAACCCAACAATTTAATTTTGTTTTGGTAGGGTTAAAGCACAGTTTGACCGCCTGCCTGCATGTTCGAACAACATGTAGTTTAAACGATGGACGTAATAAATTGTACCTCAGGTCCTTTAATTTAGGGCAGATGCAGATTACATGAATGATATCGTCTTTGCCAGCTTTGCACAAGCGACAATGTTGCGGGGAGTTTTTTCTTTCCCAAGGCGGCAGATGAGGGGCAGCTGCAATTACACCAAGGCATAATTTTAAAAACTTTTCTTTTGTCTTTAGATTCATTCCAATGTTAAGATACACTTGAGGTTGCAGTGTTGCATAGTCGCTGAGTGTAATCCAGCCGTGCGCTCTTTTGGATAATATCTCCTTGTCCTCAATAGAGGAAATGATACGTGCTGATTTTTTCGCGACTTTTTTAAAAGACAAGAGATCAGTAAGGGTGCCCCAGAGGTCTGACAGTCCCAAGGTTTGGAGTGAGTCAAATAAATAATCTCTGGCAGAGGATTTTCGATGGCGGAGCAGCTCTTCCCATAAATTTGAGTTTAAAGAACCAACCTCAGCGCTGCGAATCTTGTGCCAGGTAGTGACATACACGCTCCGTCTTTCCAGTGTTTGTTTTGACAGACCAAATTCAAGCCGAATTTGCGCTGGAGAAACGTATCTTGGCAGATTGAAGATTGCCCTGTATGAGTTTGCTATCACTATATCCAATAGCGCAGCATCCTTTCCTTGAAGGGGTTCACGCCCATATGTAAGGGTTGGCTGTAGCTTTGCTCGCAGGACCTGGAGCAAGGGGTTAAGCGTTAAGTCGGGAAGCTTGACCTTTAAAGATTTTATCGCCAAACAAGTCACGGTTCCCTTCCCTCGCAAGGACTCTAGTTGAGGCTTGAACGAGTTATTATGGTCCAAGATTACTCCCAGGTATTTATAGGTAGTTACCAAATCCTTGTCCATTTAGATGCCAATTGTTTTTCCTTTTTTTCCGATAATTCGCTGTCATGACTTTAGATTTGGCAAAATTTATTTGCAAGCAGTTCCTTTCCGAAAAGGTGTGGGTTACATTGAAGAGATGTTGGAGGCCGATCGGAGTCCGACTGATTAAAACCAGGTCGTCCGCGTACAACAGATTGGACAACTGAGTTTTCCCTAGTTTTGGTGCATGGCAGGGGCAATTATCGAGTTCTCCTGACAGGTATGCAAGAAAAAGGTTAAATAAAAATGGAGCTAGAACACAGCCCTGTTTTAGCCCTTTTGTTGTTGGAATCGGTTTGGAGAGATGTGTTCCTGCTCCTAATTTAACCTTGATCTAGGTGTTTGTGTGCAGTAATATCAGTTGGTCTAAGAGTCGTTTCGGTATACCCCAGTTTTCCAGTTTCCGCCAGAGTTTATTTCGATCGACGTGATCAAAAGCAGCAGTATAATCAATGAAACACAGGAAAAGGGGAGTTTTGGTCTCTTTTGCTGCATCCATCAGCATGGTCAATGCCATGAAGTTTGTGACGGTCCCTTGACCCTGGCAGAAGCCTGTTTGATTAATAGGGAGGATGGAATTTTCGGACGCCCATGTTGTTAACTCCTCCAATATGGTTCCTGCAAAATACTTGGCCTCCACATCTATGAGGGCAATAAGCCGGTAGTGATTTGGAAGTTTCCTGCTGCCCTGTTTAAAAATTGGGCTTAATACTGATCCAAACCAGGACTCCGGTAGTGTCAATGTGTCCTTTATGTTTTTAAAAACCGGTGTTAGTGCTACACTCCAAAATTCAGCATCTGATTTATATAACATTGGTGGGATGCCGTTTGGACCAGGGGCACCTGTTGGTCTGCCCCTAGCTATTTGCCTCTTGATTTCCGCTGATGTGTAAGTGGAGTGTTCAATCTCAACAGAGGCAGAAGAACTTGAATATAACTTTAATTTACCTACACAAGGAGGTGACGTGGTTCCTCTTGGGTCTGAGTCTTGAAAAGTTACCATTGTGCCGCAGTTGCTTGTTTTTTCTCTGCAAACTACTTTACTGGGCCCTTTTGTCCCTACTTCATCGAGACACTCCCCGTTGTCAGCGAATGTGTTGTTAAAATGCTTGAAGAGGTAATTTGTCCATGCTTCCTCTGTTATATTAGAATTTAGGCCAAGATGGTCTGGATTCTTTAATCTTTTGATCATATGCCTAAACCTTGAGCTGTTTTTCCGTTTAACTTCATAGAGGAGCTTGGCCCATAATTCTTCATTTTTTCGCTTCTTTTTTCCCATTTCATCCTTTTTAGCAGTTGTTTTGCTTCCCGTAAAACTTTTTGTAAGTCTTGATTTAATGGATCTTTCCTCATCTGTCTCAATGTTCGGTTTATGATCTGCTTTTGGATTTTCATTTCTGGAGTGGGTTGCGTTTTGGTCGATGCTCCCGTTTGATGTGTTAATCTATTTGATGATCCTTTCAATAATTTCTCATCGACAGCTAGGATGAAGTTTTGCCATGCTTCTACCGGTTTTGTCGTGAGATTTTCCGCTTGAGTGTAAAGAGTTTCTGCCTTAAGGCATATAGTACTGATATTACTGGGATTGCATCGAAGCCGCTTTAGATTTGCGGCTACTTTGATATTAATACCTATAAATGGTTCGATCTTAAGAAGTAAGTTGACTTTTATTGTTACTTCTTGAGGCAAGTGGTCGCTATGTTCGCTGGTCCCAATCTTAAACACCATTACGGTACCAAGCATATTTAGGGATGTAAATGTATAATCCAAATGAGAAGATTGCTGTTTTGAATGAAACGTTGCGATTGGTGGGTCCTCCTCCGGGAAGCGCCCGTTTAAGGCTCTTAAGTTAAGATGTTCTAGCTGCCGTAATAGGTGATTTGAGCAATTTGTGGATTTCTTAATGTTTGGGGAGCCCTGGCTTGGCACTTCCCATGCAGCATTAAGTTCTTGGTCAAGGGCATCGTCTTCCCCAGAGCTAAAAAGATACATGTTAAAATCGCCTGCTAGAATAATATAATCAGAATCCTCTTCATCCATTATCTTTTTCGTGGCTTCAATCAGTTCTTTGGCAGCTTTCCGTTTCCGTTTGGGATGGATGTAAGCGTTAATTACTATAACTTCTTGACACTGGCTATTTAGCCAGAGTGTGATCTTTACCGCCTGCATGATGCTTGGGGGTGTTATTTGAGATGCTATTGCTGAGATCTCTCCTATTGTTACTATGGAGGCCATAATCACTAAGCCCCTGATCGGCGACCAAAATCGGAACACTTTTTGCCGGGATGCAACAAGATGTATATCCTTGGAGTTCAAAGGCCTTTTCCTCCCAGGTCTCTTGCAGCAGTAACAAATCGAATGAGTTTAAATATTGTAAGAACTCCGGATCCTCACTTTTACTAGCTAGACCGTTGATGTTCCAAGTACATATCTTAATTTGTCTGGAGTTGTCCAAGGCATGATTGAGGTTGCTCTCCCTTTGTCAATTTGTATGGTCTGCTATCTTAATGGTGCGCTGAATTTGCCTCCAGTTTTGTGAGGCAGTTGGCCAAATGTGACGTAGGTCCCTTTGCTGGTAAAAAGATCTTTGTATCTTGGGAGTATGCTCTTGGGGAGGTACTCCTTGCTCCCTTTAGTACTGAATTGATGTTTTTCCGTAAGGGTGTCCCAGTAGGGGGTAAAAAGGTGTCGGATAGGGAGGTAACTTTTCATTTTCAAGTTTTATCCCCCATTGCTTAAACATATCACTTCTTTCATGATTTTTTTGACTGTCTCTGCGGAGTTCCAGGTTGCTTTGGTTATTTCCGAACATTGCGAGTTGTTGTTTAGCTGGAACTCTATTCGGAGAAGATCAGAGGAGCCAATGTTTTCTAGGTTTGTGATCGAATGTAAAAGCCGCAGTATATTTCCTCTGTTCAATATGTCATCACTGCCACGAGATATATATTCTGGAATGAAGAGAATAGTGGCCATGCTATCCCCGTGTTGTACTGCAGTTTGCTTTGCTCGAGATCCCTCGTTTCCGGTATGACCGGGCTGTGGTGAGCGGCTTAAACTGCCGCTTGTGGGGGAAGTTTGTTTTGTCCTATGCTGCCTTTCTCTCCGTGAGTCCTTTGTAATGTTTGTTGTTCCCCCTGTTTGCTTCTGTGATAACTCTGCATTGCTGGTCTGAGTATTGTCGCAGATTTCTATGGTTTGAGTTTGTTCAGTTTTAATGGTCCTTATTAAATCAAAATTATGTACAGTTTGAGTTGTTTTTGTTTGAGGAAGTCCCCGCTTACTTCCAGGAAGTGGAGATTTATGAGATGTATCTCTGGATGGTGTGCTCAAAGCCACTGGCGGCTTGGCAATGAATGCCGGGGGTGGGATCCTCCAAGTCTTCGGGCAAAGGCGAGAGCGTAAGTTGATTTACGTGTTTGACTTTTGGACTGTGAACGGTTGCTGTTGGGGACAAATATAATGGTGGTTCTTTACGGGATCTTCCGCTGGTTGGAAGCCTGTTTCTTCCCTTCCTTTTTTTCTTCCTCCGAGTTTTACAAAAGCTCTGGGCGTTGGTTGATACACAGTCAGCTGTAGTTGTACAGGCTGCTGATAAATGAGCCGTGAATTCAGCTTCCGTGCTCTCTGATGATGGTAGTAGGCCGTCCCTACCTGCCATATTCAAATTGCCGTTTACTGTCATGCTACTTTTAATTGGTCCGAAGGGCTTTTTGGTGGTCCGGGGAGTTCAGTGTTCTTTGCAGAAGTCTATAAAATGGTTGTTTTTAGATCTACTATTAGATCCCCTATCATGGATGGTAGGGTTAGTAACTTGTCTACGATCGGTTCACAGGAGCATGATGATGGTATTGCTTGGACCACATAAGCCGATTCCTGTCCTCTCTTTATGAGGCCATTCAGTTCTAATATTTTCGAGTCTATTCCTGAGATGGAATCAGCCATTGTCTGTAAGACGGTAAGCTGCAGATCCATTTTGTGAGATTGAAATTGTAATGCTGCAGCTGAATCTTGCAGGGTGTTTAGGATTGTTACCCATAATGATTCCGGGATTGGACTTCCCGGGGGAGTTATTTGCTTCTATTGGTGAGTTTGAATGAACTGGTTTCAGGTTGTAGGAGGCTACTAGTTCTTCCCATTCCTGGGTAGCTATAAAAGTCATGTCGTTATTTGTTGAGTAGGAGTCGCTGAAAGGTAACATAGTGCGACGCTCAAGGGGCATATGTGCTGTTGGACTGTTATGTATTAATGATTGCTCCCAGGTATCTACTTGAGTTGTTTCGAGTGGTTTTGTTTGAATTGGAGAACTATTATTTAATTGAGGGGATACATTTTGTTGTTTTCCGTCCTTGAGGTCCTGTGCGTTAACTGCGGCTGATCGGTCTACTTGGGTTGTTTGAGTTGCCTTCATTCGAATGGGAGAGCTGTTATTTAATTGAGAAGATAGATCTTGTGCTTTTCCGTCACGGTTGTCCTGAACCTTAATTTTAACTGGTGAGTCTGAGCTCTCTGTGTATAGGGTGCTGGTTTGACTTAAATTTGTCTCAACTCCACTGGCTGAGTGGGAGTAAGGATGGGAGTGTTTCACCAACTCAGAGAATTTATCCATCTTCGGCGAGCTCAACAAGCTATTTTTTACGGTGACTTTTCCAGAACAGGGCGAACCCGGAGCAACCCTGCTTTGACTATTTGCTCCTTTAGCTGCTAAATTGATGCAATCACCCACTCCCCTGGTTCCGGTTGACGTTGTTGTTGTCACTTCGGTTGTTTCCCCAGGGAGGAGTTGACAATTCGTCCCTATAGACTGTGGGGTCACAACTGGATTAATATAGAGAGGACTGCGGTCAGTTTTACTTAAGAGGAGCGGTGTTTGCAGCCCTTTTATATTCCCAGTCTTGGAGTAAATAGCCGTCCCTGGGTCCTTCAGAAAAGAGAATTTTGTGTATATCTTTGGCTGGTAGGTACATATTTTTTTCCTCACAGACATTCCTTCAATGGTTATAAGATCATTTGAGACCTTTAACGTTGTAAGAGACAATGGCCGCTGTGGCGATAACTGCAGTGTCTGCGGTGCCATTGGCAGCTGGGGGGGCAGTTGAAAGGGCAGTAACTGTATGCTGTCGCCGAGGCCAACTGGAGTCGGAATGTCAGTAGTCACCAACCCACAAATATTACCACAAATATTATGCTCCTCAGATGGATTTAAGAGAGTGCTCCGCCTCTGTCCAGGCGGTGTAAGAACTTTTGCCATTGTTTTTATAGTTATAATTTCGCTTGTGGTTACAATTGGAGTTGCAATTGAACTTGTGATGGCCTTTTTAGATTCTTCCTTGTAGGCGTTATGGGTATTAAGGGTTTTGTCTCGAGATTTAGTTGGTTGCGGTGTCGTTGCGGGTTCCAAGTCAAGTTTCCTTTTCTTTGACTTTGACTTGTTTTTTGGTTCAAGCAAAAGGTGTCTGACTTTGCCGGATCTCATTCCTCCTTTCTTATTAGATGCTTTTATTTGTATTTTATTTATGTTTTATTTGATGATTTGTGTTTTAATGTTCGAGTAACTCCTCTCTTCAGACCCCTCCTCGCAGCCAATGGGCTGCTCGCTTTACCCCAGTTGGTCGTAGGGGGTAGACTATCAATACTGTTGTTATCTACCAGGTGTATAACTAGGTATAACTAGGTACAATGGTTAAGGCATTGAAGCGTTGAAGCGTTGGGGCAATTGTACTAGCGGTGTTAGAGCTCCAGTGTTCTTCTGCAGTTCGTATGCCCTTCATATGCCCTTCCGTCCTGCGGAGCCCCTCCTGAGAATGGGGCAAAAGAGGCTGCAGAGGCTACAGAAGCTGTGAGGTTACAAAGGCTTCAGAGGCTATGACCGTCTGTGCCCTGTGCCCTGTGTTTGTGTCCGGCCAGGTACTGCATAGAAAACACAGAAGCACAAAGCGCACAAAAGAGTAGTAGGAATGAAATAATGAGGCAAGTTCAACAGCAAACTGTGGGCAATGAGGAAATGATGCAGTGCGGTGATGCGCGGTGATGCAGCACCGAAATGGGACGGGAGAGCAGGGCACGCTAGGTGCTACAGGCTACTCCCAACATAGTTGGGCCGCCTCCGCAGCGCACCTGGGCACAACACTTTATGCTGACTCTAACGTCAACCACGCTCTCCCGCTTTTACCGCTTGTTACCTCTGCTTTCAATGCAGCGTATCACGTTCAATGGGCTCCCGGACTCCCGGGCTCCAGACCGCTCAACTCCTTGGAACCTCGGCTCACCCCTGAAGGCTTGTAGCTCCCGGAGACGACTCCTCACCTCCACCGTCCGCCGTCCGCCCAGCACAAAACACGGAACTCCGCCTCCGACAAGCATTAGGTTAAGGAAATGAAAGATTGACGGAGCTGAGTGCTCTCCCACAGCAGCCTGTGGCTCCCGCGGCTCTCGCGGCTCTCACGGGGCTCCCGCGACTCTCCTGTCGCTCCCGCGGCTCTGCGGGGCTCCCGTGGCTCCTGCGGCTCAGCTCAGCTCAGCCGCCAAGCCTCTCTCGGCAGCACTCTCTCAACTGCGCTGCCTCTCGCTCTCGCGACCCGGAACAGGAACAGGAACACTGGGAGAGGCATTTCCGCTAATCTCAGCTGCGGATGTAACCAAGGGATATCGAATGTCCCCCAGATCTTTTGAAACTGAGAGGCTATAATCCTGGGAAGTTTGTAGCGTGATCTCTTGGGAAGCTTAGGAATTCGCAGGAAAGGAGCAAGAGCAATCTCCATTTCCCTTAGCATTAAATCCAGATAGAAGATGGCAAAAGACATTTCTTCTGAGCCGCTATAATTTAACCAGTTAATTAATGAAGCTTGATAATACAAACGCAAGTTGGGTAATGCGAGGCCCCCATCTTCGGCATCTAGTTGTAAGGTTTCTAGCTTCAGTCTTGGTTTTTTGCCTTGCCATATAAAACCTCTTATTTCATAGATGATTCGCTCAAAAAAGGACCGAGGGACCTTTACCATCAAATTAGAGAATAGAAATAGAAACAGGGGTAATATATTCATTTTAATTAGAGCTACTCGGCCCATAATTGTCAGAGGGAGGTACTTCCATTGTGATAACAAATTACGCATTTTACAGAAAGTAGGAATAAAATTGAGCGAAAACAAGTCTTCTAAGTGGGCCGCAACAAAAATGTCCTTGCATTGAGAGAGGTAGAATAGCTGGGGAGCAATTAAAAAGGAGGGCCTCTGCCTTAGCATGATTTATTTTGTACCCCCCAATGGCTGTAAATACACTTATTTTGTCTAGAGTGCGCCGGATATTATCTTCTTCGGCTGCCAGATATAAAGCCATATCATCGGCGAACAACTTCAATTTGGAGAAGCCAGGGATCGGGGTAAGATAGATTGATCCTGCCTTATTGCACAAGCTAAAGGTTCTAAAAATAGGGAAAAAAGTATTGGAGAAAGGGGGCATCCTTGCTGCGACCCCCGGCTAATAGAAATATTGCCAGCCTTATTGCCGTTTATAACTATGGACGCCTGAGCGCCTAAATATAGGTTTTCCACTGCTTGACAGAATTCAGAAGGAATCGCAAATCCTCTTAAGATAGAGAATAGTACATTCCACTGAACTCTATGGAACGCTTTCTCTGCATCCAACATCATAATGACTGCTTTGAGCATAAGCTCTTATAGATATTGCTTATCTTGTTAATTTTTTAGAGCCCAGATACAGTCCTATATATATATATATTTATATATATCTATATATATATCTATATATATATATATATATATATATTCACTGAAAAAACCATAGGTTTCAGGGACGTTATAGTTACAAATTAGCATTTAAAAACCTTTGAAATTCACTGAAAAAACCATAGGTTTTAGGGACAGTTATAGTTAGTTGGACATTGCACTCGTACAAAACCCGTGAAATTCCCCGTTATAGTTAGTCCAGCTAACTATAACTCGCGCCCCGCAATGCACTGCTGATGACGTCACATATTACATCACTCATGACATGGTCAGTGACATCACTGATGACATCACTGATGACATCTCAAATGACATCACTGATGACATCACTGATGACATCATCCAGTGACTGTGTGTTTCTGTAAAGTTTATATATTTTTAATATATATAGGAAAAGACGTATTGAAGAATGAGTGGGTGTGTAAGTGTCTGTATGGATGATTTAGTAGGTGCGTGACTGACTCTATAAGTGAGTGATTTAACGTATCTTACTGAATGCATGGGTTAGTGACTAAACTGGGTGAATGTCTGTATCCGTCTGTCTGTTGCTGTGTAAGTGGCTGCATGTGTTTGTGAATAGCTACATGAGTGTCTATATGAGTTATTGAATACTTGTCTGAGTATCTGTATGGGTGCCTGAGTGTTTGTGTGGGAGGGGTGTGTGCAACTCTGTGCATAGATGTGTGAGTGGGTGATTCACTGGGTGGATGGTTTCAAGAGTGCAACTGTGATAGACTGTATGGGTGGGTAAGTGTGTGTAAGAGTGTGTTAGTGAGTGAATGTATGTCCCAGTGGTACATGTGTGAGTAACTACATATGTGAAAGGCAGTATATATGTGTGTTGGAGTATATAAATAGCTATAAGCTAGAGTGAGTGATTGTGATAGTGGCTGTATGGATGAGTGTGTGCTTGTATCAGTGATTGTATAAGAGCGTAAGAATGTGCTACTATTTGTATGAGTAAGTGAGCTGGTGTGTGTATAACTGTATAGGTGAGTAAATGGTAGTGTGTTTAATTATTTGCATGACTGACTAGGTGTGTGAGTACCTCTATGGATGAGTGGCGGTGTTTGAGTGTCTATATAGGAGTATGAGTGCATATGATAGTCCTGTACTGAGTGACCGTAAGTATGAGTGACTGTACGGGTGAGTGAGTGGATGTGTGCGTAGACCTAAGAATCAGTGAGTGGGTATGTAGTTATTGGTGTTGGAGTGTCTATGGTTTTGCGAATGGCAGTCTGTAATTTAGAGTGGGTGTATCAAAGGTTATATTAGGGTGTGAGGAGGTGCATCAGATTATCACGTGGATGACCCTTGACCTTGCCAGGTAGGTCGCTCCCCCCGCCACACAGCTCCGCCTGTGTTGTCCGCCCGCTGCTGCTGGTAAGAACGCCCTTCCCTTTTTCCTTCTGTACCCCCGTTGCCCCATTTGTACTGTGCCCGCATTTGTCTGTTTTCTCGCCCCTTTTTTTCCTTCTGTACCCCCGGTGCCCCATTTGTACTGTGCCCGCATTTGTCTGTTTTCTCGCCCCTTTTTTCCTTCTGTACCCCGTTGCCCCATTTGTACTGTGCCCGCATTTGTCTGTTTTCTCGCCTCTTTTTTCCTTCTGTACCCCGTTGCCCCATTTGTACTGTGCCCGCATTTGTCTGTTTTCTCGCCCTTTTTTTCCTTCTGTACCCCGTTGCCCCATTTGTACTGTGCCCGCATTTGTCTGTTTTCTCGCCCTTTTTTTCCTTCTGTACCCCGTTGCCCCATTTGTACTGTGCCCGCATTTGTCTGTTTTCTCGCTCCTTTTTTCCTTCTGTACCCCGTTGCCCCTTTTGTACTGTGCCCGCATTTGTCTGTTTTCTCGCCCCTTTTTTCCTTCTGTACCCCGTTGCCCCATTTGTACTGTGCCCGCATTTGTCTGTTTTCTCGCCCTTTTTTCCTTCTGTACCCCGTTGCCCCATTTGTACTTTGCCCGCATTTGTCTGTTTTCTCGCCCCTTTTTTTCCTTCTGTACCCCGTTGCCCCATTTGTACTGTGCCCGCATTTGTCTGTTTTCTCGCCCCTTTTTTTCCTTCTGTACCCCCGTTGCCCCATTTGTACTGTGCCCGCATTTGTCTGTTTTCTCGCCCTTTTTTTCCTTCTGTACCCCGTTGCCCCATTTGTACTGTGCCCGCATTTGTCTGTTTTCTCGCCCTTTTTTTCCTTCTGTACCCCGTTGCCCCATTTGTACTGTGCCCGCATTTGTCTGTTTTCTCGCCCCTTTTTTTCCTTCTGTACCCCGTTGCCCCATTTGTACTGTGCCCGCATTTGTCTGTTTTCTCGCCCCTTTTTTCCTTCTGTACCCCCGTTGCCCCATTTGTACTGTGCCCGCATTTGTCTGTTTTCTCGCCCCTTTTTTTCCTTCTGTACCCCGTTGCCCCATTTGTACTGTGCCCGCATTTGTCTGTTTTCTCGCCCCTTTTTTCCTTCTGTACCCTCGTTGCCCCATTTGTACTGTGCCCGCATTTGTCTGTTTTCTCGCCCTTTTTTTCCTTCTGTACCCCGTTGCCCCATTTGTACTGTGCCCGCATTTGTCTGTTTTCTCGCCCTTTTTTTCCTTCTGTACCCCCGTTGCCCCATTTGTACTGTGCCCGCATTTGTCTGTTTTCTCGCCCCTTTTTTCCTTCTGTACCCCCGTTGCCCCATTTGTACTGTGCCCGCATTTGTCTGTTTTCTCGCCCCTTTTTTTCCTTCTGTACCCCGTTGCCCCATTTGTACTGTGCCCGCATTTGTCTGTCTTCTCGCCCCTTTTTTTCCTTCTGTACCCCCGTTGCCCCATTTGTACTGTGCCCGCATTTGTCTGTTTTCTCGCCCTTTTTTTCCTTCTGTACCCCGTTGCCCCATTTGTACTGTGCCCGCATTTGTCTGTTTTCTCGCCCTTTTTTCCTTCTGTACCCCCGTTGCCCCATTTGTACTGTGCCCGCATTTGTCTGTTTTCTCGCCCCTTTTTTCCTTCTGTACCCCGTTGCCCCATTTGTACTGTGCCCGCATTTGTCTGTTTTCTCGCCCCTTTTTTTCCTTCTGTACCCCCGTTGCCCCATTTGTACTGTGCCCGCATTTGTCTGTTTTCTCGCCCTTTTTTTCCTTCTGTACCCCGTTGCCCCTTTTGTACTGTGCCCGCATTTGTCTGTTTTCTCGCCCCTTTTTTTCCTTCTGTACCCCGTTGCCTCTCGCCATTCCCGCCGCTGTGTCCCCTGCGGCCCCGCCCCCCTGACTGCCTATTCGCTGCCCCTGCCTCCCGCCTCCCCGCTGCTCCCCCCCCCCCCCTCCCCATAATGGGCGGCCGCGGCGCGGCCGCGCCGCTGCCGCGCCGAGGGCGCCTAAGGCAAGCCCGTCTGCGCCCGTCCGCGACTGGACCGCGCCCAGCGCCAGAACCCCTGGCCCCGCAGCAGCCAACCCACCCACCGGACCTACGACACCGCCACCCTCAACGCACTCAACACCGGCCGAATCCCGGCTGCCACCGTGCCACCCCAGGACGCACCCACGGACCCTTCGCCTGCCAATCTTGCAAGTTCTCCTGCCTCCGGACCTGCACCGCACCCGCCACGCCGAGCACCAGCAGCAACCACCTGAAGTGCATCCTGCTCAACACCCGCTCCGTCCACAGACATGCCGTGGAACTTTGGAACCTGCTCGACTCCACATCACCAGACGTCGCTTTCCTCACGGAAACATGGATGAACGCTCCTCAGCGGCCGACATCGCCATCGCCATCCCGGACGGATACAAGATCACCCGAAAGGACCGCGCCAACCAGACCGGGAGGAGGCATCGCCATCGTCCACAAGAACACCATCCGCATTACGACCAACTCCGACGACACCTTCACAGCCGGCGAACACCTGCACTTCCAGATACACACCGACCCCAAGACCACCCTCAGAGGCACCCTCATCTACAGACCCCCAGGACCACGCACACAATTCAGCGAAGACATCGTCGACCTCATCAGCCCGCACGCCCTCCTCTCGGCCGACTACATCCTCCTTGGGGACCTCAACTTCCACCTAGAGAACAACAACGATCGCAACACCACCACCCTGCTGGACAACCTCGCCAACCTCGGACTCAAGCAACTGGTGACCACCCCCACACACCACGCCGGCCACACGCTTGACCCCGTCTTCTCCTCCAGCAAGGACATCTCCTTCAGCCACACCACCGGACTCCACTGGACAGACCACAGCTGCATCCACTTCAGCTTCAGCAGGACCACCACGCACCACCACCCGCAACAGCTCCCGCGCAGAAGCTGGAACAAGATCACCACCGACCAACTCACCACATCCCTGAGCCAGAACCCTCCCGCCAGCTCAACGAACCCCAACCAAGCCGCCAGCAACCTCACAAGATGGATCACCAACTGCGCTGACATCCTCGCCCCATTGAAGACCCCCCAATCAGACCCGGCAACAAGAAAGCACCCTGGTTCACCGACGAACTCAAGAAATCCAAGAAGAACTGCCGGGCCCTCGAGAAAGCATGGCGCAGAGACCCGACTGCAGACAACATGACCACCCTCAAACACGCCACCCGAAAACACCACCAGCTGATCCACACCACCAAGAAAACCGCATTCAAGGAACGACTGGACAACAACGCCCACAACAGCAAGGAACTCTTCATCATCGTCAAAGAGCTCTCGAACCCCAGCGCCGGAAACAACGACATCACCCCTCGCAAGACCTCTGCAACTCGCTCGCCTCGTTCTTCCACAGCAAGATCGCAGACATACACAACAGTTTCAGCACACAGCCGACGTACCCTACAACCGTTCCAACGTCCCCCACCTCCACCCTCCGAGCCTGGACCCCGATCAACACCGAAGACACTATCCGCACGATGAACTCCATCCACTCCGGATCACCAACCGACCCCTGGCCTCACCACATCTTCAACAAGGCCGACGCCGTCATCGCACCCCACCTCCGGGACATCATCAACACCTCCTTCGACACCGCCACCTTCCCAGAGAGCTGGAAGCACGCCGAACTCTGCGCCCTACTGAAGAAACCGTCAGCGGACCCCACCGACCTCAAAAACTACCGCCCCATCTCGCTCCTTCCTTTTCCTGCCAAAGTCATCGAGAAGACCGTCAACAGACAACTGGCCGCCTTCATCGAGACGAATGGATCCCTCGACCACTCACAGTCCGGCTTCCGGGCCAACCACAGCACCGAGACCGCCCTCATCGCAGCCACCGACGACATCCGAGCCCTGCTCGACAACGGGAAAACAGCGGCCCTCA
This sequence comes from Calotriton arnoldi, assembly GCA_963921515.1. Classification (NCBI taxonomy): domain Eukaryota; kingdom Metazoa; phylum Chordata; class Amphibia; order Caudata; family Salamandridae; genus Calotriton; species Calotriton arnoldi. The sequence goes on along the minus strand of CAWUFW010009774.1, from coordinate 463,971 downwards.
TCCTCCTGGACCTCTCCGCAGCGTTCGACACAGTCTGCCACCGCACCCTAGTGCAACGCCTGAACAACGTCGGAATCCAAGAGAAGGCACTGGAGTGGATCATCTCCTTCCTCGCCGGAAGAACCCAGAGAGTCCGCCTCCCCCGTTCAGTTCCGAGGCCACCGAAGTCATCTGCGGCGTACCACAAGGATCATCACTCAGCCCCACCCTCTTCAACGTCTACATGAGCCCCCTCGCAGCCATCGCACGCCAACACAACCTCAACATCATCTCCTACGCCGACGACACCCAGCTGATCCTCTCCCTCACCAACGACCCCACAACCGCCAAAACCAACCTACATGAAGGGATGAAGGACGTAGCCGAGTGGATGAGGAACAGCCGCCTGAAACTGAACTCAGATAAGACGGAAGTCCTCATCCTAGGATCATCACCCTCCGCCTGGGACGACTCCTGGTGGCCCCCTGCCCTGGGCAACGCACCCAAACCAACGGACCACGCACGCAACCTGGGCTTCATCCTGGACTCCTCCCTCTCAATGACCAGACAAGTCAACGCCGTCTCCTCGTCTTGCTTCAACATCCTACGCATGCTGCGGAAGATCTTCCGGTGGATCCCCACCGAAACCAGGAAGACGGTCACCCAGGCCCTCGTCACCAGCCGACTGGACTACGGCAACTCCTCTACGCCGGAACCACAGCCAAACTTCAGAAAAGACTCCAACGCATCCAGAACGCCTCAGCTCGACTCATCCTGGACATCCCCCGACACAGCCACATCGCCGGACACCTGAGAGACCTGCACTGGCTCCCCGTCAGCAAGAGAATCACGTTCCGACTCCTCACCCACGCACACAAAGCTCTCCACAACCAAGGCCCCAGATACCTCAACGACCGTCTGACCTTCTACACTCCCACCCGCCAGCTACGATCGACCAACCACGCCTCGCCGCCGTCCCCCGCATCCGAAGAGCCACAACGGGAGGAAGATCCTTCTCCTACCTGGCTGCCAAGACGTGGAACTCCCTACCCATCCACCTCCGCCTGACCCAAGACCACCTCTCCTTCAGGAAGCAACTCAAGACCTGGCTGTTCGAACAGTAGCGGACCCCCTCCCCTAGCGCCTTGAGACCCTCCGGGTGAGTAGCGCGCTATACAAATGCTTGATTGATTGATTGATTGATTGATATGAAGGAAATTCAAGTTACCGGTAAGTACGGTTAAAATTACTTTTCAGGATCAGTACTGGGCTGAAAGATGCAGCACTGAGGTCTCTCCTGATAACAGGTGAGTAAATCGGAATTCGTATTTCGGCTGATTTTAGAGGAATATTTTAAAGTTCCAAAACTCCACACTTAGAAGAATTTCCAAGTGAAACCAGTCAATGTTAGCCTATGAAGGAAATTCAAGTTACCGGTAAGTACGGTTAAAATTACTTTTCAGGACCAGTACTGGGCTGAAAGATGCAGCACTGAGGTCTCTCCTGATAACAGGTGAGTAAATCGGAATTCGTAATTCGGCTGATTTTAGAGGAATATTTTAAAGTTCCAAAACTCCACACTTAGAAGAATTTCCAAGTGAAACCAATCAATGTTAGCCTATGAAGGAAATTCAAGTTACCGGTAAGTACGGTTAAAATTACTTTTGAGGATCAGTACTGGGCTGAAAGATGCAGCACTGAGGTCTCTCCTGATAACAGGTGAGTAAATCGGAATTCGTATTTCGGCTGATTTTAGAGGAATATTTTAAAGTTCCAAAACTCCACACTTAGAAGAATTTCCAAGTGAAACCAGTCAATGTTAGCCTATGGAAGGAAATTCAAGTTACTGGTAAGTACGGTTAAAATTACTTTTCAGGACCAGTACTGGGCTGAAAGATGCAGCACTGAGGTCTCTCCTGATAACAGGTGAGTAAATCGGAATTCGTATTTCGGCTGATTTTAGAGGAATATTTTAAAGTTCCAAAACTCCACACTTAGAAGAATTTCCAAGTGAAACCAGTCAATGTTAGCCTATGGAAGGAAATTCAAGTTACTGGTAAGTACGGTTAAAATTACTTTTCAGGATTAGTACTGGGCTGAAAGATGCAGCACTGAGGTCTCTCCTGATAACAGGTGAGTAAATCAGAATTCGTATTTCGGCTGATTTTAGAGGAATATTTGCACAATGGTGAAGGGAGGGGCGGGGCCTGAGGTGACATCTGTGCAAACGCGCCCGTGGCGCCTTTTAAGTTGGGGGATTAAGTCCCTTGAATCATGAGGGTCCCTAGGGGCCAACTAGCCCACCAGGAACCTCCAGTATGCGCCAGGGGGCTGCGTTGCAGAGACATTTACAGAGGCCACACCCCTTTTACACCTCTCTGCAACGCAACTCTGTGGCGCTTTCTGGACGTACCTGTTGGGCTAGTTGGCCTCAGGGACCCTCAGGATTGAAGAGGATTTAATTCCCCATCTTAAAACGCGCCACGGGGCCTGTTTGCACACATGTCACCTGAGCCCCGCCCCCTCCCTTCACCACTGTGCAAACGCGCCCCGTGGCGCGTTTTAAGTCGGGGATTAACTCCCTTGAATCCTGAGGGTCCCTGGGGTGCAACTAGCCCACCATATACCTCCAAAAGCGCCATAGAGCTGCGTTGCAGAGAGGTGTAAAAGGGGCGTGGCCTCTGTACACCTCTCTGCAAGGCAGCCCCTGGCGATACTGGAGGTTCCTGGTGGGCTAGTTGGCCCCCAGGACCCCAGTATTCAAGGGGAATTCGTTCCCTCTCTGCAAACGCGCCAGGGCGCGTTTGCAGAGTGGTGAAGGAAGGGGCGGGGCCTACGGGCCCGATCGTTTTTTTTTGTTTTGTTTGTTTTCCCCTGAAGGGAGGCTGTGTGGCCCCCTTCCTTTTCCTATTTTTAGGCCCTGGGGACCCCATCCCCCAGGGCCTTTCCCTTCTTTTTAAATTAAAATAAAATAAAAACGGGGAAGGGGCCGCGTGGCCCCCTTCCCTGGGCCTGTATTGGCCCCGGGGACCCCATCCCCGGGGCATGGCCTCTTTTTTTATTTGGAGGGGGCTGCGTGGCCCCCTCCTCAGGCCATTTAAGGCCCGGGGACCCCATCCCCGGGGCCGGCCTTACACTTTTATTTTTATTTTTACATTTTTGTTACTTTGGGGAGGGGGCTGCGTGGCCCCCTCCGTGCCACCTATGGCCCCGGGGACCCCATCCCCGGGCCTGGCCTTCGTTGGGGACTGTGGGGGTCCCCAAGCCCCCACAGTCCCGCCGGCTCCCGTGTCCTACGGGAGCCGGCATAGCTTACACATGGGGAGCAGCTAACATGCTGCTCCCCATGTGAAAGCAATGTGCTTTGGATATTGGAAGAGAGAGCAGGTTTCCTGCTCTCTCTTCCAATATTCAAAGCAAGTTTGCAATGACAGGACGGGAGCCGCGAGGCTCCCGTCCTGTCATTGCAAACAGCAGTGTCCCGGGGTAGGCACCCGGGACACTGCAGGAGCCGGCCCTGGGGGTGGCGGTCCCCAGGGCCATCAAGGGCTCCAGGAGGGGCCGCGCGGCCCCCTCCCTACATGTTGAAAGCCCCGGGAGGTGGTGGTCCCGGGCTCTGGGGTCCAAAACGGACCCCCATTTTAATTTTTCTTAGTGCCCCGGGAGGTGGTGGTCCCGGGCGTGTGGGGGCTGGAGCCCCCACACAGGTTTTTAAATAAAAGAAGCCCGGGGAGGTGGCAGTCCCGGGGCTGCGGGAGGGCTCAGAGCCCTCCCGCACCATTATACATAAAGCCCGGGGGTGGTGGTCCCGGGGCTTGGGGGCCCTTAGAGGCCCCCACACATAAAATTAACCCCCAGCATGCCCCGGGACTTGGCCCACCCGGGGCCACTGCATCGAGCGCGGGAGCCGCGCTCGATTTATTTTCGGCAGGGTTCGCGCTCCTGAGCGCATCCTGCCGATTTTAAAAAAAAAATTTTTTTGCCCAGGGGTCCTTGTGGGACCCCCTGAGCAGACCTAGGGGTCAGGGTGTTTCTACCCTACCCCTTTGTGCGCTTTGCGCACTTGTTTCTGTCCCTCGGTTCTACCGAGGGACAAAATGGCTGCCAACACTTCCTGGTTTGGAGTGTTGACAGCCAATTAACATAAAGCTCGTGCTCGGGAGGATCCGCGGCCCTAGATATCACCATCTTTTTTACTTTTGATTTTCTCAGCAACTACTGAACGGATTTACACCATTTAACAAAAAGGGTTCTTTTTGAACCAAGAACTACCTCTTTGACAAATTTGGTGTAATTCCGTTCAGCAGTTCGGGCTGTAGCCGTGTCTAAAGTTTCCTATGGAAAATTGCATGGGGAAAACGCGTTTTGGGACCCCCTTTTTCTCGGCCCCGCTGACGAATCCCCGAGACTTTCAGGGTAGGAGCGGTCCGGAGCGGGCCATAAAGTTTGAAAATTTTGCGAAGATACGTCAACCGGCAAGAGAGTTATTTCAAATAGAATGTCGCGGATTTCCTATGGATAATAGGTTGTAACTATAACTATCTACTGGCGACCGCCAGTAGATAATATATATATATATATATATATATATATATATATATATATATATATATATATATATATATATATATATATATATATATATATATATATATATATTCACTGAAAAAACCATAGGTTTTAGGGACAGTTTTAGTTACTTGGACATTGCACTCGTACAAAACCCGTGAAATTCCCCGTTATAGTTAGTTCAGCTAACTATAACTCGCGCTCCGCAATGCACTGCTGATGACGTCACATATTACATCACTCATGACATGGTCAGTGACATCACTGATGACATCACTGATGACATCTCAAATGACATCACTGATGACATCATCCAGTGACTGTGTGTTTCTGTAAAGTTTAAATATTTTTAATATATATAGGAAAAGACGTATTGAAGAATGAGTGGGTGTGTAAGTGTCTGTATGGATGATTTAGTAGGTGCGTGACTGACTCTATAAGTGAGTGATTTAACGTATCTTACTGAATGCATGGGTTAGTGACTAAACTGGGTGAATGTCTGTATCCGTCTGTCTGTTGCTGTGTAAGTGGCTGCATGTGTTTGTGAATAGCTAAATGAGTGTCTATATGAGTTATTGAATGCTTGTCTGAGTATCTGTATGGGTGCCTGAGTGTTTGTGTGGGAGGGGTGTGTGCAACTCTGTGCATAGATGTGTGAGTGGGTGATTCACTGGGTGGATGGTTTCAAGAGTGCATCTGTGATAGACTGTATGGGTGGGTAAGTGTGTGTAAGAGTGTGTTAGTGAGTGAATGTATGTCCCAGTGGTACATGTGTGAGTAACTACATATGTGAAAGGCAGTATATATGTGTGTTGGAGTATATAAATAGCTATAAGCAAGAGTGAGTGATTGTGATAGTGGCTGTATGGATGAGTGTGTGCTTGTATCTGTGATTGTATAAGAGCGTAACAATGTGCTACTATTTGTATGAGTAAGTGAGCTGGTGTGTGTATAACTGTATAGGTGAGTAAATGGCAGTGTGTTTAATTATTTGCATGACTGACTAGGTGTGTGAGTATCTCTATGGATGAGTGGCGTTGTTTGAGTGTCTATATAGGAGTAAGAGTGCATATGATAGTCCTGTACTGAGTGACCGTAAGTATGAGTGACTGTACGGGTGAGTGAGTGGATGTGTGTGTGTAGACCTAAGAATCAGTGAGTGGGTATGTAGTTATTGGTGTTGGAGTGTCTATGGTTTTGCGAATGGCAGTCTGTAATTTAGAGTGGGTGTATCAAAGGTTATATTAGGGTGTGAGGAGGTGCATCAGATTATCACGTGGATGATGTCATCAGTGATGTCATTTGAGATGTCATCAGTGATGTCATCAGTGATGTCACTGACCATGTCATGAGTGATGTAATATGTGACGTCATCAGCAGTGCATTGCGGGGCGCGAGTTATAGTTAGCTGAACTAACTATAACGGGGAATTTCACGGGTTTTGTACGAGTGCAATGTCCAAGTAACTAAGACTGTCCCTAAAACCTATGGTTTTTTCAGTGAATTTCAAAGGTTTTTAAATGCTAATTTGTAACTATAACGTGTCTGAAACCTATGGTTTTTTCAGTGAATTTCAAAGGTTTTTTAAATGCTAATTTGTAACTATAACGTGTCTGAAACCTATGGTTTTTCAGTGAATTTCAAAGGTTTTTAAATGCTAATTTCTAACTATAACGTGCCTGAAACCTATGGTTTTTCAGTGAATTTCAAAGGTTTTGTAAATGACAATTTTTAAATGTATTAATTGTTATATTAATTTTTTCATACTGATTTACTACATTTTTAGAAACAATTTTTTTTACATATTTTATTTTTAAATTACATTGTAATTACATTATACATTACATTACAAAAATACTTTCTCAGAATGAATTACTTTAGTTTAAATACTTTGCAGATAGGCAATAGACTTTTAAGTACAGTAGTTACAGTTGTTGCAATGGGCAACACATTTTCAAACACAATGCAACAGTCAGCTCAATGTGAATTTCTAGTTAAATGCAATTAGTTACTTTATGGATTACTTTTGTAACCACAGGACTGGATCCTAGATTCAGTCCTGGTACATCTCCTGTAAACAGTTGAGTAAAAGCGTTTTGGTTACAGTCGTGATTTTTAAGGAATATTAATGTATTTTAAAAGTTGACACAGAAACTTTTTCTCATAGAATCACCAATGTTATCCTATGGAAGGAAATTCACTTAGCAGGTAAAAACTGTTATCGTTACTTTTTCTTACTCAGTGTTGGATCCTGGATCCAGCACTGGTGCATCTCCTGTAAACAGTTGAAAAAATGCGTTTAAGTCATACAGGCGATTTTTAAGGAATATTTGTAGTTTGTGAAAATCAACACTTTGAAACTTTTTGCTGAAAACCAGTCAATCTTAGCCTATGAAGGAAATTCAAGTTACCGGTAAGTACGGTTAAAATTACTTTTGAGGATCAGTACTGGGCTGAAAGATGCAGCACTGAGGTCTCTCCTGATAACAGGTGAGTAAATCGGAATTCGTATTTCGGCTGATTTTAGAGGAATATTTTAAAGTTCCAAAACTCCACACTTAGAAGAATTTCCAAGTGAAACCAGTCAATGTTAGCCTATGGAAGGAAATTCAAGTTACTGGTAAGTACGGTTAAAATTACTTTTCAGGACCAGTACTGGGCTGAAAGATGCAGCACTGAGGTCTCTCCTGATAACAGGTGAGTAAATCAGAATTTGGATTTCGGCTGATTTTAGAGGAATATTTGTATGTTTCAAAAATCAACACTTCGAAACTTTTTCAACAAAAAGCAGGCAATGATATCCTATGGAAGGAAATTCAAGTTACTGGTAAGTACGGTTAAAATTACTTTTGAGGATCAGTACTGGGCTGAAAGATGCAGCACTGAGGTCTCTCCTGATAACAGGTGAGTAAATCGGAATTCGTATTTCGGCTGATTTTAGAGGAATATTTTAAAGTTCCAAAACTCCACACTTAGAAGAATTTCCAAGTGAAACCAGTCAATGTTAGCCTATGAAGGAAATTCAAGTTACCGGTAAGTACGGTTAAAATTACTTTTCAGGATCAGTACTGGGCTGAAAGATGCAGCACTGAGGTCTCTCCTGATAACAGGTGAGTAAATCGGAATTCGTATTTCGGCTGATTTTAGAGGAATATTTTAAAGTTCCAAAACTCCACACTTAGAAGAATTTCCAAGTGAAACCAGTCAATGTTAGCCTATGGAAGGAAATTCAAGTTACTGGTAAGTACGGTTAAAATTACTTTTCAGGACCAGTACTGGGCTGAAAGATACAGCACTGAGGTCTCTCCTTATAACAGGTGAGTAAATCGGAATTCGTATTTCGGCTGATTTTAGAGGAATATTTTAAAGTTCCAAAACTCCACACTTAGAATTTCCAAGTGAAACCAGTCAATGTTAGCCTATGAAGGAAATTCAAGTTACCGGTAAGTACGGCTAAAATTACTTTTCAGGACCAGTACTGGGCTGAAAGATGCAGCACTGAGGTCTTTCCTGATAACAGGTGAGTAAATCGGAATTCGTATTTCGGCTGATTTTAGAGGAATATTTTAAAGTTCCAAAACTCCACACTTAGAAGAATTTCCAAGTGAAACCAGTCAATGTTAGCCTATGGAAGGAAATTCAAGTTACTGGTAAGTATGGTTAGAATTACTTTTCAGGACCAGTACTGGGCTGAAAGATACAGCACTGAGGTCTCTCCTGATAACAGGTGAGTAAATCGGAATTCGTATTTCGGCTGATTTTAGAGGAATATTTGCACAATGGTGAAGGGAGGGGCGGGGCCTGAGGTTACATCTGTGCAAACGCGCCCTGTGGCGCGTTTTAAGTTGGGGATTAAGTCCCCTTGAATCCTGAGGGTCCCTAGGGGCCAACTAGCCCACCAGGAACCTCCAATATGCGCCAGGGGCTGCGTTGCAGAGACGTGTAGAGAGGCCACACCCCTTTTACACCTCTCTGCAACGCAGCTCTGTGGCGCTTTCTGGATGTACCTGTTGGGCTAGTTGGCCCCAGGGACCCTCAGGATTGAAGGGATTTAATTCCCATCTTAAAACGCGCCACGAGGCCTGTTTGCACACATGTCACCTGAAGCCCGCCCCTCCCTTCACCACTGTGCAAACGCGCCCGTGGCGCGTTTTAAGTTGAGGATTAAGTCCCCTTGATTCCTGAGGGTCCCCGGAGTCCAACTAGCCCACCATATACCTCCAAAAGCGCAACAGATCTGCGTTGCAGAGAGGTGTAAAAGGGGCGTGGCCTCTGTACACCTCTCTGCAAGGCAGCCCCTGGCGCATACTGGAGGTTCCTGGTGGGCTAGTTGGCCCCAGAGACCCCCAGTATTCAAGGGAATTCGTTCCCCCTTTGCAAGCAGCGCCAGGGGCGCGTTTGCAGAGTGGTGAAGGAAGGGGCGGGGCCTGCGGGCCGATCGTTTTTTTTTTTTTTTGTCCCCTGAAGGGGGCTGTGTGGCCCCCTTCCTTTTTCTGTTTTTGGGCCCTGGGGACCCCATCCCCCAGGGCCTTACCCCTTTTTCAAATTTCAAAATAAAAAAAAACGGGAAGGGGACGCGTGGCCCCCTTCCCCGGGCCTGTATTGGCCCGGGGACCCCATCTCCCGGGGCATGGCCTCTATTTTTATTTTTAATATTTTGAGGGGGCTGCGTGGCCCCCTCCTCTGGCCATTTTAAGGCCCGGGGACCCCATCCCGGGCCGGCCATACCCTTTTTTTTTAAATTATTTTTGAAAACTTTGGGGAGGGGGCGCGTGGCCCCCTCCCGAGCCCTACTTGCCCGGGGACCCCATCCCCCGGGGCCTGGCCTCTGTTGGGGACTGTGGGGGTCCCCAAACCCCCCACAGTCCCACCGGCTCCCCACGTCCCTTGGGAGCCGGCATTGCTGTTCCACATGGGGAGCAGCTGACATGCTGCTCCCCATGTGGAAAAGCAATTGGCTTTGGATATTGGAAGAGAGCAGGTTTCCTGCTCTCTCTTCCAATATCCAAAGCAAGTTTGCAATGACAGGACGGGAGCCGCGAGGCTCCCGTCCTGTCATTGCAACAGCAGTGTCCCGGGGTAGGCACCCGGGACACTGCAGGAGCCGGCCCTGGGGGTGGCGGTCCCCAGGGCCATCAAGGGCTCCAGGAGGGGGCGCGGCCCCCTCCCATCGTGTGCACAGCCCGGGGAGGTGGTGGTCCCCAGGGCTCTGGGGTCCGTAACGGACCCCCATATTTAAATGTTTAGTGCCCCGGGAGGTGGCGGTCCCGGGCGTGTGGGGGGCTGGAGCCCCCACACAGGTTTTTCATTTAAAAAGAAGCCCGGGGAGGTGGTGGTCCCGGGGCTGCGGGAGGGCTCAGAGCCCTCCCGCAACCATTATGCATAAAGCCCGGGGGTGGTGGTCCCGGGGCTTGGGAGACCTTAGAGGCCCCCACACATAAAATTAACCCCCCAGCATGCCCCGGGACTTGGCCCACCCGGGGCCAGTGCTATCGAGCGCGGAGACCGCGCTTCGATTTTCTTCGGCAGGATTCGCGCACCCTGAGCGCATCCTGCCGATTTAAAAATAAAAATGCTTTTTGCCCAGGGGTCCTTGTGGGACCCCTGAGCAGGCCTAGGGGTTAGGGTGTTTCTACCCTGCCCCCTTTGTGCGTTTTGCGCACTTGTTTCTTTTTTTCTCGGCGGGATACGCGCACCCTAAGCGCATCCCGCCGATTTAAAAAAAAATCTTTCTGCCCAGGGGGTCCTTGTGGGACCCCTGAGCAGACCTAGGAGTCAGGGTGTTTCTACCCTGCCCCTTTTGCGCTTTGCGCACTTGTTTCTGTCCCTCGGTTCTACCGAGGGACAAAATGACTGCCAACACTTCTTGATTTGGAGTGTTGACAGCCAATTAGCATGCAGCTCGTGATCGGGAGGGTGCAGCGGATCCGACGCGCCCATAGATATATATGTGATTTTAATTGTGAATTTCTCAGGAACTACTGAGCAGATTTACACCATTTTAGAAAAAGGCACCAGTCTGAACCAAGGGCTACCTCTTTGCCAAATTTGGGGTAATTCCGTTCAGCAGTTCGGGCTGTAGCTGCGACTAAAGGTTCCTATGGAAAAATGAATGGGAAAACGCGTTTTGGGACCCCCCTTTTTCTCGGCCCCGCTTGACGTATCACCCGAGACTTTCAGGGTAGGAGCGGACCGGAGCGCCCCAACAAGTTGGAAGCTTTCGCGAAGATTCGTCAACCGACGCCAACGTTATTGCAAATAGAATGTCGCAGATTTCCTATGGATAATAGGTTGTAACTATAACTATCTACTGGCGACCGCCAGTAGATAATATATATATATAGATATATATATATCCACATAACTCCAACTTCTTTCGATTCTATCAGAAAAATGGGAGCAAGGACCACAGATAGGTGCAGATTTCTTATTTTATTTCATTCTCGTAAGCACTAGCAGCATTACGCGTTTCGGCTCCAAGGAGTCTTGATCACATGATGCGCCTTGACGATTCAGAGTCTGTTTTTATACAACTTTTTTTCCTTTTTTTTCCTTTTTTTGCATTTGTTACTTTTTCTATGTTTATTCTTAAAGTGACATGTGCCCAAAGTGCAAAGTGTAGCATAAATATAGACAACATACTGTTCACTGTTGTTTTATAACGATAAACACAATTTTTACATACAGGTTTAAATCCCTCTTAAAATCATGTACCGTTACAGACTTATTATTCTGTTTGTTGTTGTGTCCAAGTTTAAATACCTAGTCAAACTTCTTTCTTCAAGTTTCCAGTTAAATATATAAAGTGCTAGTGCAATCTACAAAATTTAAAAAACAACATTTATATGCTAAAATTTGACTTTGCTATATCAAGTATTCCATATCTAAAACCCGTGAAAGACTATAAATAAGTGTATCAATTTTTTTTTCTAAAAACCATTCTAAAACCATGTATAAATAGTGTAAAAAATTTTTTTAAATATATAAAGTGGGATTTTCAGCAGCATAATGTATTCAATAATTTCCATTTAGACAGAAATCTGTTAGTCTTTAATTTGTTAAATCTGGTAATTTTCATCTTGGACAAATCATTTTAGAGGCAGGTGTATAACTCCTCAGTAATATTCAGGCCTCCTGGGTATTTAGTATCAAGGTCTACAATACATCTAGTTTCTAGCCTTCGGAGTGCCTTTTCTCTGTCACCGCCCGTTTGTAGGGTGGAATTGCATCAATTAGAAAATATTTGAGTACCTTTGGGTCTGCATTATGTTTTTCCCCAAAGTGTCTCGCTATGGGGAAAGCAGTGTCCTTATTTTTAATAGCTCCGATATGTTGTAATATCCTTTTATGTCCTTGTAGAATTGTACTCCCAACATATCTGAGGGCACATGGGCACTCCAGCACATATACTACGAAGTCAGATTTACAGGTTAGAGCCTTCCCTATTGGTCTTTCTACATCGCTGAATGGAGTATTATATGTTATTTTATTGACTCCAATTGGCACGCTTTACAAGTTTTACAGCGATAGAAACCCTTTCTTTGTGACAGCAAGGTGTTTTTTACTTGAGTAAAGGGGTCATTCTGAACCAGGACATCCTTCATGGAGGTATCTCTAGTATATGTTATTGAAGCATTTTTGGGAGAGTATGGCCGATAATCGGATCATCTAAAATCAAAGGCCAATTCTTTCTAATGATTTTTCTTATTTGTTTATCTTGTTTACTGTATTTTAAGATAAATCTAAATGACGGGGACTCTTGGGTCCGTTTATTTTCTTCCCTATTGGTCTTCTCAATTAGATTCTCTCTTGTCACCCCTTTGCTTTTCTTAATGGCCTGTTCTATGCATTTGTTTGAATATCCCCTTATATATATATATATGTATATCTTTTCTATTTTTACAGCCTACATTTTGATTTACTTTGACCACCAAGACCCTCTGACCTGTACATGTTTTAGCGCCCTGAGGAAGGTGCAACCAGAATTCTCAGGTCTTCACCGAAATGCGCGTTGGCGCAATCTCAGAAGACAAGATGAGGGGACCTATTTATTCAACTATTGTTTGGAATGCATAAATATGTTGATTGGAGAAAGTGCTAACTTTCCACACTTAGAGAAAATATATCAAGCTATCCTGGCTGATGTGGGGTGAAACCCCGAAACCGGTCCTAGGATGCTTGTTTCCAGTCCAGGGAGGACCTGGCCTGGCAGTTCGGGATGGACTGTTCCCATTGGGCACAGGGTCAAGAGTGATTTGCATATGGCTGGGTTCAAACTGGAATGGCATGGTGAGCAAAAAAACGATGGATTTAGGGCCAGATCTCTGTACTGGGGTGAATGTATGACATTGTTCTGCATTCTGTCCATCAATTGTTGTTTTTGCATTGGTTGGGCACACACACAGGTTGATGTTGGTGTCGGTCAATTTTATGTTGTCTTGCTGTCTCGTTACGCAATTTTAGGATGGGATTGGGTTCAGGACATGTTGAACAAGAGGGGCTTGTTTGACTTCCCTATTGTTTGATGGAGATATGTTGATAATGCCCACATGGAGTTACCCATTTGTTTTGCTTGCCTAACCCAATGATTAGGAACAGACAATATATTTTGGAGAAACAGAGCGGCCGACTACGGATTGTCACTCAGGGACCATGTGACCGCCCATTTTGTATAAGTTGATGCAGGTGTGGGCCCTTTTAGTATGATGCTTTAGAGACAATAAACCGCACCCACGGTAACTGGATGTTGGAGACACGCAATGAGGTAAGGGATCAAGTGGGCGTTTTATACTATTTTGAAACTTTATTTATTTATTTATTCATTTGAAGGTTTTATATAGCGTGAACAAGATCCTTGCGCATATCAGAGCACTTTGCATATGTTTACGAGCAGGGAACATAAAATCAATATCAAATAGTTGAGAAACAGTACAAGATATGGCAGATCCCAGATGAGGGTGGGATCTCCTCAATGATAAGGCAGATAGATCAAGAACAGTAGTATAATACATGAGCAGTAATCCTGAGTCCTGAAAAGCTCAGAGGGACAAGTTCCAGGATCTAAGGCATAGTTTTGTTCAGGTGTAGTAGTTCAACTTATTTCATGAAGAATGCAGTTGAGGAATTCATTCTGGTTTCAGGGGGGGAGGGAGTTCCAAATGTTTAGGCCGATGCCAGAGGAGGCCCTGTTGTAGGTTTTCTTTTTAGCAAATCTCTGTGGTTTTTGCAGTAAAGTACTGGTGCTTCTAGAAGATCTGGAGCCACCTGAGAGCTCAAGCATCTGAGCTAGGAAACTTGGGGTACTGAAGTGTAGGGCTTTTCGGGTCATTCATGCAATTTTCAGTTGAATTGTAGGGGAGCCAGTTGAGGGCTTTTAAGGCAGGGGTGATGTGGTTGTTTCTTTTCCATCTAGTTATGAGCCTTGCAGGGGAATTGAGGGAGGCCCTTAAAGGGGGCGTTGTGGATTTGGGCAAGCCGCCCAGGGTATCACTTCCATAGTCCATCCTGGGAATCACTAGGGCTTGGACAGCAGAGGTAAAGTCCTTGGGGGGTAGTAGGGGTTTTAATTTTCTTAAGATGTTCATTTGGAGATTTGCTCCTTTGGTGTCAGTGCTAATGTGCTTGGGATGAGGAAACCTGACAACGAGGTTTGAGTGTTACTGCATGGGGGATGCTCGACTGTTAAACAGGTCCCGGCAAACTTTTGACCGCTGTATCGGTTACGTGTAACGGCTGTTGAAACCATGCGGCATGCAGTCTATGTAATGGGACCTTAGTAGTTGTAATAGAGTCCGTTGCATGAGGATTATACACACAACTTTACGGTGCAGAGAATCATTTAGTGTTTGATGTTGGGTGTTTCTGATTTTCACTTTATATTGGATAGTTTAAAGTATTGTGGTTGACTGGCTACGAGAATATACCACCATCACCTCGTATATTATTAGTGGATGTAGATACCTCATGTTAGATAGTATGATTATCATGTTACTATTCTGGATTACATGAGATTAATATGGTGGATCACATTAAGAATATAATATAATTCTGTGGTGACTGCGTACCAACCATAGGAATGTAATGTTATTTTGCGCCTGAAACCAGTGGGGGACATACAGAATTAATGTGATGACACTAGGCGGTGCAACGTTTCGCTGATCTGCCCTCCGAATAGAATAAGCATATACATGTTATTTCATTGTAGGTGTCATCAACAGGGGCTTAATAACCATAACTGATTGATGTATTGGGATCAATTGAGAATGTGAGGACCTGATGTATGCAAGGGACCATGTTTCGAAAGAGCGATGGGTGGAATTGAGTGGCGGGCTGTACGATTGGCGAATATAGAATTTTAAGTGGTATGTAATGTACCCGTTATGGCTCACATGACTTATTGTGGGATACCCTGCAGGGGGAGTGATATTTGTTTGGGAACGATGTATTATTGCCTGCACTCCATTAAGGAAGATCATTAAATAGGTAATAAGAAGCTTCACTTGGGTGAGGAACCTATAACAATGGATGAGCTGGGTGAGATGGTCGCCTCATCGATGTGTTACGGTAATTACTAGACTCGGGTGATAAACTCCGTTGTGCTCAAGAAGTTTGCGGAGATAGGGTACTCCACACCCAGAAGAGGAGTGCAAAGTTCCTGAATTCCGCCTTCCCGGGTGCGAGGCTGAGTTTTTTTCTGTTTGCACACTCAAGATTCGTTTTGGCACTTGCGAGCCCCACAAAAATCTTGAGCAGCTAGTGACATTGTGTGATACTTCGCCCTCGCTTGCACAGCTTCCTGCCGCGACGGCGCCAATGTAGTGTCGATCGCAAGTGCACCTCTTGAGTAACTTTTGTGCTCGAGAAACCTCTGAGAGGCTTTTCGAGTGGATTTTCTTCTCCAACGGTCTGATTGAGTTGTTTCTATTGCGCGAGAAGCCTTTTTTCTCTTTTTTTCCAACTGGAAGGAAGTGCCTCAGAGACTCCAACTGCCTGTTCCTGTCCAGCAGGCTCTTCCCAGTGCTTTTTCCATCTCCTGGTCACTTTTCATTTGGATTGGGAGGTGGAAGGATCACTCTCCTTGTCTGCTGCATATATACCATTGGATTTAAGGACTATGGATTTGAGATTTAACAAGTAAGTTCAAAATCTGTTGTATAAGGGTATTGTTTGTTTGATTGGGGGCATGCACAAGGATTTATTTGTACTTTTATTTGATTTTTCTAAATTTATTGTGGTGGGTGGCCCGCAGTTTCAGTAGGGGCCTAGTGTTTTTTTTTGCTAGTAATTCTTCTTCTTTTGTAAGGGAAAAATGTTACACAGTCTAGTATATTTTCTCCATGTTTTTTAATAAATTTGCAATATTCATTTAATTCACTATGTGGCCTAGGCTGCCAATGGGCCTTACAGCCAGTAGGCCCAGTACTAGTCACAGGTGCATGAAACAACTGTTTCAGTGGTGTCTGTTGAATTGAGACATCATTTAGGTCATGGATGGCATTGGATTAAATTACAAAATGTGGTTTTTGGGGTATTTCACTTTTTTCTGCAAATAGTATATACGTGGGGTAATATATTTGATGCCTTTGGAGGATGTATGCTGTTGTAAAATTATTTATCACAGTTAATATTCATTTTTGGCATTGCTAAAATAATACTGTTTTCTGCTGTGCTACCATCCCTACTTTGCTGGGCCAGTGTGTGAGTGTGTTTGCATAGGCCACCATTTGTCTTTGTTCCCTATGCCATGTGGCCAGTTGCCATTTTTTGTATGGTCAGTGTCCATAGGCCTTTATGTGTTATTTGTTTTCCATGACTCCTGCTTGTTGTTTAACCAAGTGGCTGGTGGCCATTTTGTGTAGGCAGCCAGTGTGATTTTGCCATAAGCCTGCATGTGTTCTTTGTTTTCCATGGCTCCTGCTTGCTGTTTGACCATGTGGCTGGCAGCCATTTTGTGTAGCCAGTCAGTGTGCGTTTGCCATAGGCCTGCATGTCTTCTTTGTTGTTGCCATGCCTCCTTGCTGTGTGCTGTTGTTGTTTGACCATGTGGCTGGTTGCCATTTTCTGTAGCCAGCCAGTGTGCTTTTATCATCGGCCTGCATGTGTTCCTTGTTTTCCATGTCTCCTGCTTGTTGTTTGACCATGTGGCTGGCAGACATTTTGTGTTGCAAGCCAGTGTGATTTTGCCATAGGCCTGCATGTCTTCTTTGTTGTGGCCATGCCTCCTTGCTGGTTGTTCATTGACCATATGGCTGGTAGCCATTTTGTGTAGCCAGCCATTGTGCATTTCCCATAGGCCTGCATGTGTTTTTGTTGTGGCATGCCTCCTTGCTGGTTGTTGTTGTTTGACCAAGTGGCTGGCCGCCATTTTGTGTAGCCAGCCAGTGTGTTTTTTCCATAGGCCTGCATGTATTATTTGTTGTGGCCATGCTTCCTTGCTGACTGTTGCTGTTGTGGCACTGGCTGGCAGCCATTTTGTGCATCCAGCCAGTGTGCCTTTGCCATTGACTTGCATGGATGTATCAATCAATCAGCGATTTGTAGAGCTCTGCTTATCACACTTGAGGGTATCCGGATGCTGTGGAGGTTGCTGCTGGAAGTTGTCAGTCAAAAGTCCAGGTTTTTAGATCATTTTATGAATGTTTGTAGGGTGGCAGTAGGTTAGAGGTGGAGTGGGGGGCCATTCTAGGTCTTGGCGGCTAGGTAGGAGAAGGTGCAGCCATCGCTTCTGCTTTTGTGGAAGCAATGCATGTGGACGAGGGAGAGGGAGGCAGAGCGTGGTTGTCTGCCAGGTTGGTTAAGGTTCAGTCTGTGGTTTAGGTAGGCTGGTCCGTTGTTGTACAGGGCCTTGTAGGCGTGGGTCAGTAGGTTGAACTCGTACCTTTTTTGGACGGGGAGCCAGTGGTGCGCTCTGAGGTGGGGGTGATAAGGGCTCTTCTCTGGAGGTTGAGGAGGAGACCGGCTGCAGTATTTTGGATGGTTTGCAGTCTGCTCAGACATTGTGAGGTAAAGCCCATGTAAAGGGGCTTCCCATACTCCAGGAGCTGGTGATGAGTGCTTGGGTGATGGTGCATCTGGTGGTGATGGGGAGCAATTTGAATATTTGCTGGAGCATGCAGAGGGTGAGGAAGTAGGCTGAGGAGACTACATTTATCTTCTTCTTCATGGGAAGCTTGCTGCTGAGTATGATGCTGAGGTTTCTTGTGTGGTCTGTGGGAGTGGGCAAGGGGCCCATTTCAACCGGCCATCAGAAGTCGTCCCTTGGGGAGGTGTTGCTCCTGAAGATGAGTACCTATGTTTTGTCAGTGTTGAGTTTGAGGCATTTGGTTTTGATCCAGGAGGATCAGGGCTGCGGTCATCTGTGTTTGTGATTAGGGTAGTTTTTGTGCTGTGATTCGAGCAGAATCCTGATTGGGATGGATCCAAGAGATTGCTAGTCTCTAGGTGGGTTGGAGAGTTGGCTGTTTATTGCTTTCGCTAGGACTTTAGCCTGGAACAGAAGCAGTGAGATGGGCAGTTAGTTCTTGAGTTCTTCTGAGTCAGGAGTAGTTTTTTTTAGCAGAGGTTTTACTTTTGTTTGTTTCCATCCTTCTGTGAAGGATGGTGGTGAGTTGCTTACTGATGGAGATGCTACCCAGGATGATCATATGGTAGGGGCAGGGGTCTCTGGGTGCTCCTGAGTGGATGAAGCTCACAATGGTAGCGGTGGTTTGTGTGGTTAGTTGATCCCACATAGTGATTAAAGTGTTTGGGGTGGAGTTGCTGCTGTTGAGGAGTTTTTGAAGTTGTCATTGGTTGGTTGTGGGTTGAAGTGTTCGTAGATGGTGGAAATTTTGTTGCTGAAGAAGTCTGCGAGGGTGTCACCGAGCTCCTGCAAGGGGATTACGGTATTCCCGGTTGCTGAGGGGTTAGTGAACTCTTTGATGATGCTGAAGAGTTCCTTGCTATGGTTGGAGTTACCTCCAAGGCGGGTGGCTAGGGCTTCCTTTCTGGCATTTTTCAGGTGCATGTGATATTTACTGAGAACCATTTTGAAGTAGGCTCGGTCGCTAAGTGTTTTGTTTGTGCACCAGATTCTTTCCAGTCATTTGCAATTGTGTTTGGAGGCTTTTACTTCAGGAGTGAACCAGCTTTTTTTACGAGGATCTGCTTTGTTTTGCGCGTTTGAGGGGTGCAACTGTGTCAGGGCATTCAGTGACCCAGGTATTGACATTTTAGGTAACGCCCTTGAGGTCAGCAGTGGTGTCTGAGGGTAGGTGTTGAGGGTGTTGGTCCATACACTTTCTGTTACCTTCCTCCAGCTTGTGTGGGCGGTGCTGGTCTGGTCAGTAGTGGTGTTGGGGGTAGTGGAGATGGAGAATTGGATGATTCAGTGGTTAGACCAGGTGAGCTCCGAGATGTGGCTGTATTTGATTCTGTTGCTGGGTGCGAACATTAGGTTCAGAGTGTGTTCAGCTATATGCGTGAGGTCAGTGATGATTTAGGTGAGGCCGGGGTAGTTCATACTCTCTATTAAGTTCGCCGTGTTGGCGTCGCTTGGTACGTCAATTTTGGAATTGAGGTCTCCGAGGAAGATGTAGTTCTCAGAGCGGATGGCCAGGGGGTAAGGAAGTCGAGATTTCCTTGCAGAAGGCGGATCCTGGTCCTGGTGGTCTGTATGCCAGGGTGCCCCTGATGGTATACTTGCTGTCTGTATGGAGTTTGAAATTGAGGTGCAGTACAGTGGAAGGACTCTTTACTGCTGATGGCTATACTACCTCCGTATTTGTTGACTCAGTCTCGGTGTATGATCTTGCAGCCACTGGGAGTGGTAGTGGTGATGTCCGGTGCAGAAGCGAGGTTGAGCCATGTCTCGGTGAGGAAGATGAAATTGAGGGTGAGGGAGGCAATAGTATCCCAGATTTCATTGGTGTGTTTGTGGAGTGATCGGGCCTTGAACAGGAGGCAGTGGATTTGTCTTTTGTCTGTGGGTATAGGATCAGGGTAGTTAACTTGGCTCTAGAGTACCTGTGGGTGGTTAGAGGTCCTGGCACTGGGCGCGGTCCAGTCACAGATGGGCTCGCCTTTGGCGTGCCTTCGGGCATTTGCTGTGCAGCTGCACTGCTGGCTCCATTAAGCAGGTTCCTGGGAGGGGGCAGGGCACTGGTTGGGGTTAGGAGAAGGCGGGAAGCAGGAGGGGGAAAGAGGTTAAGTTTAGGCGGGAATCAGAAAACACGATTAGGAAAAAGATGCAATGTTACAAAACGGGAAAAAGAGTCAAATTTGGCTGGTAAGAAGGTCACAAATAGGGGAGAGAAAAAGAAGGTTATGGAGGCAAAAAGGAGGCAAAGGTTTCATTAGACAGGAGGAAAACAAGGTTTATGGTGTCAAAAGGGAGGCAAAAAACTGTTTATGGAGGCAAAAAGGAGGCAAAAGGTTAAGTTTAGGTGGAAAAGAGACTGTTTATGGAGGCAAAAGTGGGGCAAATGTTAAGCTGAGGCAGAAAAAAAGACTGTTTATTGAGGCAAAAATAAGGCAAAAGGTTACATTTAGGCAGAAAAAAACTTTTTATGGAGGCAAAAAGGAGACAAAAAGTTACGTTTAGGTGGGAAAAAGATTGTTTATGAAAAAAAGGAGGCAAAAGGTTAAGTTTAGGCGTGGAAAAAAGACTGTTAATGCAGACAAAAAGGAGGCAAAAGGTTTTTTTTAAATTTTTATTTATTGAACTTTTTGCATGTAATTAAACATAACAACACTGCACATTTTCATAAGACGACATTTCAATGACTTTAGGTTGCATTTTAGGTGCATAATCAATAACACAAATTATCACGAATATAAACAATAACGCCCGCCGTTTTCCTGTTTCATCATTCTTGACCACACTTAATTTATAGCTTGACAGTATAGCCAATTATGGCAATAGCTTTGTTACATCTGCACTAGTAACACACACCATGTCCAGCATCACAACACCATGGTTTGGAATTCCTTCCGCAGCCCATGACCATCACTCCATACAGGGTGACTTAGCATCTCTTTTTTGGGGATATCCCGCCGATCATCTGTCCCCACAGGCTTCCATGCCTCTTGCTCTCAGCCATGTTTCAAAGGGCTCCCAGATATCCTTTGGTCGAGATCTGCTAGGCATGAGCTCCCAATAGAGTGACAGCTCATCTTTACAATAAGTCGCATCCTTAACCCATTCTGTAATAGTAGGGGGCGACGTTTTCTTCCAATGTATCGCCACCTGCCTTTTCGCCAGGGGCAACAGGGTTGCAGTGAGTTTTCTCGTAGCCTTGGGTGAATTAAGGACATATCCCAATAAGGCGACTAGCGGGGAGCATAGCAAGGGATGGCTTGTCATTTGTGCTATGTGGGTAACTACTGATTGCCAATACTGTGCTATCGATCGGCATTCCCAGGCGAGATGGAGAAAGGTGGCCTGTTGAGAGCCGCATCTCCAGCAATTCGTGTCTGGGTGGAGGCCCATGCGATGTAACTGTGTAGGTGTACGATATAATCGATGTAAATAGTTAAAATGGATTAAGCGGAGTCGGCAATTTGACGAAAGGTGTTCTAATTGTGTACAACAAAACGACCATTGTTTATCAGTTATGGTAATGGCCGCATCAGCTTCCCATTCAGTTTTAGAGTGGACTACTGTAATAGGTGACTCCTGCTGTGTGATCTTATATAAACGGGTGATCAGTTTATGGGGCGAGGGTACAGAGAGAATATTCTCTAGTGCCAGTAGTGTGGGGGGTATTTGCGGAAATTCCTCATATCTGGCTTTGCATGCCTCTCTAATCTGGCAGTATAACAGCATATCCAGTGCCGTATATGGTGTTGAAGGGCACATCTGCTGTAATGTTAAAAAATTACCATCTGGGAATAAATCGCCTCCCGTTAACAGTGTGTGTGATGCCGCTCTTCGCTGTGCGGCCTTGTCAAGTAATGGTGAAATAAGTGGGTTACCCCCTATCGGCATTGATGGGGCAAATAATACCTTCTGGTGTGCCCTTTTCGCTAAACCGTGCCATGCCCATCGAAGTGCTTCAGTCATGTCTATCTCTTGGTGAGGGCGCTTATATTTTTGATAGATTGCCGTATTCAGTGGAAGGGGAGCTACCTTGTCCAGTTCGATTGCCACATGGGGCTGGAAAGGCGTGGTATGTTGCCAATAGTGTAGGTATTGTGCTTGTGCGCAGTATGCATATAACTTGAAATCGGGTGCACCCAGACCCCCTTGCGAAAACGGCAATGTTAGAATATCCCAAGAGACGCGGGGTTGCCTGCCAGCCCATATCATTTGCAGGATAGTCGATCGGTGTCTCGTAAAAAAATGAGAGTTCAAGGGCATCGGTATGTTTGTAAAGAGGTATAGTAATTTGGGGAGGACTACCATCTTTGTTAATGCTATACGACCTACTAGGGAAAGCGGCAGGTGTTTCCACCGTTGTATTTTCCCCTCCAGCCAATCCATCACCCTCCCATAATTTGCCGTCCATATCTCCTGCATGTCTCTACTTATCCAAATACCCAAGTACCTAATCGGTTCCGTCGACCATGTTATAGGGAATTCTGTATCAAACGAAGTTGTGCTATCTGTTAGTGGTATAATCGTTGATTTGGCCCAGTTTATCTGAATCCCCGTCAGACCTCCGTATCTTACCAGTTCTCTCATTACTGGCGCGAAGTTCGTTTCCGGGTTTACTAAATATATCGTCATATCATCAGCGTACATTGAGATTAGCAACCCCCTAGAGGTGAAACCAATACTACGCTGCATGTGGTGTTGTCGGAGTCGGAGTCGGGTTGCTAAGGGCTCCGTTGCAATCGCAAAGAGCAGCGGCGACAACGGGCAGCCTTGCCTCGTGCCCCTCGTTATAGTTATGGGCTCTGAAATGTGACCATTTACCTTAATTCTCGCCATGGGTCTGGTGTATAGTAGTTTAATTTGCTGTATGAAAATTGGACTCAGTCCCAAACGGGTCAATAACGTGAATAGGAAGTTCCATTCAAGAGAATCGAAAGCCTTTGTGGTGTCTAATAGGGCCGCAATAGCTTGTACATGCGGTGCTAAGTAGTGCAACAGCGCTAATATTGTGCGAAGATGTGCCGTGGAACGGCCCGGGATAAAACCCGACTGGTCCGGTCGCGCTATCAATGGGAGAAGAGGCTGCAGCCTGTTCGATAAATGCTTGGCGTAGATTTTAGCATCTAAGTTTATTAAAGAAAGCGGGCGATTTGAGTCTGGTTGTGTGGGGTCTTTATCTGGTTTGAGCAGGGTTATTATCATAGCTTCACGCATAGTCTGTAGTAACAGACCCGTCTCTTGTGCTTCCTGATAGACCTGAAGAAGACGTGGTGCTAGGATATCTACATATTCTTTATAAAAAGCCGCGGTCAGACCATCGGCTCCTGGGGCCTTGTCAGCTGGCATACTATTTATTACTTGTCTTACATCATCTGCTGTGAACGGAACGTCCATGTATTCTCGGTGCCACCGGCTGAACCACAGCAGCTCCAGAGTATCTAGATATGCCGTGATGTCAGACGTCGGCGGGTCTGTCTGGGATGTGTACAAGGACTGGTAAAAGTGGGTCATGGTTTGCAATATGTCCGGCGGCGTGCGTGAGGGCGGAGCATTTTGAATATTAAGTTCGGTAATGTATGCTGAGCCCTGGGTGTACGCAGGAGGCCAGCTAGCGTCCGCCCTGGTCTGTCTCCTTCCCCATATCTGCGTGCTTGTGTATACTTGTGCATATATTTGGTTTCCCGTTCAGCTTCTTCCTGAAACGCCGTCAGTTTGCTTCTAATGTGTGCCAGTGTGGATTGCGAGGGGGTTGTGTAATATTTACATTCTAAATCTTTGATCTCTCCCTCCAACCGTGCAATGGTGTTGCGTATGTCTCTAAGCACTCCCGCCTGTAAAGCTATACAATCACCACGGGCTACCACCTTGAAGGCCTCCCAGAGTGTGTCCGGGGAGTCTACTGAGCCCTCATTATTCGCGAAATAGTCTGTGATTTTATTGCGCAATTCTTCTCGAAAGACCTGATCCAATAGAGCCCCCGACGGGAATCTCCAGCTGAAAGGCGAAACATACGGTTTGGGTATGTTAAGTTTAAGTTGTACTGGTGCATGGTCCGAGAATGTTCGCGGATGATGTGTGGCGTCTACTACCCAGGTATGCAGATCTTTGGTTGCGAGCCAATAATCCAGCCTTGACCAGGCGTTTTGATGGTGTGTTATGCAGGTCCCTTCCCTCACATTTGGGTGTAATGCCCTCCAGGAGTCTATAAGTTGATATTCGTCAATTATATCTTTTAACACTGACGCTGCCTGCGGGTGGTGTGTCCGAGACGTCCCCACTCTATCTGCCTCGTTTGACAGAACTACGTTAAAATCTCCCCCCCAGAGTAATGCCGCATTGCCTAGTGTTTGGATATCGTGCCAAATTCTATGAAAAAATTCTGGGCAGTCTGTGTTTGGGCCATACGTATTAGCAATTATTAGCGGCGTGTTATATAGTTCGCCTCTGATTAGAATGTATCTTCCCTCTGTGTCTATAATTGTTTTGTGGGAGTTCCAATGAAGTCCTCTGCGTATTAAGACCGCCACCCCTCGGGAGTAGTTTGAATCATATACTTCCCCCCATCTTTTATTTTTCAGTGCAGCGTTCGATGCAGTGGTCAAGTGCGTCTCTTGTATTAAGCAGATGTCCACATTGTGTCTGGTTAAATAGGAGTGTATCAGCCTGGTTTTTCTATGGTCATTCAACCCCCTTACGTTCCAAATAAGGCATGTAAGTGTAGTCATGACACTGCTACAGGGTGTTTGTGAAAATCTGATGCAGTATTATCCTTAAGGTGCGTGTATGTTTGAACATGTCTGTGCCTGTGTCCCACCTCCTGGGCATAGTGTGGGCTATGGCATCTCTGATATGTGTACATGCGTATACGTGCGGTCTTCTCCATTTCTTGTTTAATACTGGCAGTGGTTTCGGCGGTAACTTACAACAATTAACACCCTTCCCCCTCCCTCCTCCCACACCAACCCCCCAATCAGGTTGTGTCAGGCCCTTGATCAATCCCTCATTTAACAACAAAACTCCTGAACCAGCGGAGTTAACGGGAATCATCCCTAGGGGATGCGTGGGGTCGCTGGCAAACACCCCTGCCTATTGCCGCAGGGTGGCCGAGCACTCGTTGTAAGACCTGGGGTACTGATCCACCTGTGCTCCCTCTCTGTGGCACACAAGTGATTATACTACTTTCTTCCGGCAGTGCCCCCGGACCCGGCCCATAATGCCCCCCGCGTTGAGTCATTTTAATATCCAAAGCTACTTTTGTACAGTGTCAACCATATGACAGCTTACTTATCTGCATGTTCATGAGTCTGTGACAGTGTTCGTGCAGATCAATCATTATCGCTGAGATTATTTTCAGAGTTGTCGCCTGGTGGTGATTTACGCTGTTTTTGATCTTTGGCCACCTGTTTGGCGTAGTTCAAGGCCGCTTTTGCATCCATGAATAAAGTTGGCTTGCCTGGACCATGGACTTTTAGTTTGGCGGGATAGATCAAGGCATATCTGGTGCCTGTCTGTTGAAGCATCTTTTTTGCCGGAATGAATTCTCTGCGTGCTGCCTGTACTTGTAATGTAAAGTCTGGATACAGTGAAATCCCATTGCCTTGGTATTGAAGGGCGCCACGCTCCCTAGCCAGCCACAGTACCGTGTCCCGATCTCGATAGTTTAAAACTCGTGCCAATATAGGTCGGGATGGTGCTCCTGGCGGTGGTTTGGGTCCTAGTGTGCGATGTGCACGCTCAATTAGAAACATGAGGTCTTGGCCAAATAGTTCCATCAACATATTTTCCACATACTTCTCCATATTTGGTATCTCTGTGGATTCGGGAATTCCTGAGATGCGTATGTTGTTCCTACGCGATCTGGCTTCTAACTCTTCGTTCTTGCTTTTCATTACATTTAATACTGCATCCATACTTAGCATTTTGTCGCGTGCCTCTGTTTGCGTGTCTTCTACCTCAGAGACCCTGGTCTCCAAAGTGTCCAGGCGGTTTTCGTGTTTTTCAACTCTCTGCGTGATCCTCTCCATATGCTCTGCCAGTGTGTCCATTTTTGAATCCAGCCCTTGTAAACTAGTTTTGAGGTCTTTGAACATGCCTCGGATGTCTTCTTCCGGTATTGAACCATGAGCCGTATCTTCGACGTTATCAGCCGCGGCTTGATCCCCTTCGGCTTGTTTGTTCATCTTTTTGTCAAATGTAAGTCGTGGCTGCCTGGTGTCCGGTTTCCCCATTTTCCCTCCGGTGGTTGGTGGCCCTTCTTGGGGAGGGTCTCACAGTCTTCCTCCGCGGTGCCTTATCGCACCTCCCGTGTCACCAGCCCTGTCTGTGGTTCTTTTCTTCCCTGGGTATTCCACTACACACCACTGCTTATGCCTATGTTGTCCTGTCACAAGGATCACCTTGTTTCCCCTCTGATAAGGCTGGATATTGGGGGGTGTTACCCCTGCTGCCTGTAATTTATTTTGAATAGTGGCGTTATATGTATGTCCGGTCACACCACATAGGTTGTTTGACCCCTTGTCCTAACTGCAGCTCAGCTTATCAGCGCGATGGCTGCTGGCCACACCGTCCCTATTCGTGGGTGGACGCGCAACAACCTGCCGCTCCGATGCTTAAGCTGAGTGCGCGTTATTCTGTGATGGCAGCGGCACGTTATAGTATCTTTTTAAGTCACGGGCTTTAGTGGGGTGCACTGATGTTCGTCACTTATATCATGAAAAATATCGTACTGGCCGCGGTGTGAGGCTTGTATACTGCACAGTGTGCGTCCCTTGGTAAGGCCGGTTTTCCCCCCGTTCCTGTGGGCTGGTGTTATTCCCGGCATATACTGTGTCTAAAATGGCGGCCACTCCGTCACCGCCTCGTCAATGGCGCGCTGGGAATGTTGTGTGTGACCGCCAATGCACGCTGCCGCTTCACCCTGAGCGCCGATCTTCTCCGCCGCTACGAGGTTATTCCCAACTTGGAGGTGGGGTCGCAGTCTCACCACCGGACAATCACGGCCCCAGCGATGCTACCTGTTCACTTCGACGTGGCGGGGTAAGATGCCGCCGTTCGCTTCGGTTTTGCTCTAGGCGGTGTGTGCGCTTGTTTGTTATGAGGCCACTTCTACACAGGGCAGCCTCGTCATGTAGCCTGCGCTGCCCTGTCTGTTTATTTGTAACTGTGCCCGTGGTCACCCCGCGCAGTCGGTGCAGCACACTCACCCGCCTCGTCTTTTCACTTGTGCTGCTGCCAGGACACGGCCTTGGAGTCCAGGTACCACGGCCCTCCGCTCTGGACCGATTGCTTCTGGGCATGCCCGCCGCCTCCTTCTTCTTTCGCCGCGGGCCGGCCGGGTAATTGAGTCCCCGGCTTTACCCTGCAGCCTCGTGTTTAGGCCTCTTTTGGTCCCAGGCTATACACCGGGTCTCTCAGCCGCACCGGAGCTGCGCGGCGAACCGCCACCCCTGCACAGACTTCCAGCTGGGCACGGGGCTGAGTTCTGGGTTGTTTCGGTGTCACCCCACGCCTGCTGCACGGATGTCTGACGGATTTATGGGCTCGGCCGGCAGAGCCGACTTAAAGTGCGGCCATCTCGCTGCTCAGCTTAGCCACGCCCCAAGGAGGCAAAAGGTTAAGTTTAGGCAAGGAAAAAATACTTTATGGAAGCAAAAAGGGGACAAAAGGTTAAATTGAGGCAGGAAAGAAAGTCTGATATGGAGGCAAAGAGGAGGCAAACATGTTAAGTTTAGGCAGGAAAAACGACTGTTTATGGAGGCAGAAAGGAGGCAAAAGGTTACGTTTAGGCAGGGAAAAAAGACTGGTTTGGAGGCAAAAAGGAGGCAAAAGGTTAAGACTGTTTATGAAGGCAAAAAAGAGGCAAAAAGTTATGTTTAGGCGGGAAAAAAGACTGTTTATGGAGGCAAAAAGGAGGCAAATGTTAAGTTTAGGTGGGAAAAAGACTGTTTATGGAGGCAAAAAGGAGGCAAAAGGTTAAGTTTAGGCAGGAAAAATGACTGTTTACGGAGGCAAAAAGGTGGCAAATGGTTACGTTTAGGCAGGGAAAAAGACTGGTTTGGAGGCAAAAAGGAGGCAAAGGTTAAGACTGTTTATGAAGGCAAAAAAGAGGCAAAAAGTTATGTTTAGGCGGGAAAAAAGACTGTTTATGGAGGCAAAAAGGAGGCAAATGTTAAGTTTAGGTGGGAAAAAGACTGTTTATGGAGGCAAAAAGGAGACAAAAAGATTAAAGTTAGGCAGAAAAAAATCAAGGATATGGGGAGAGGCTGAGAGCAGCAATGAGGTGTCTGGCTGACACAGTTACAGGCTTGTGCGGGACCTCAGCCAGCAGCAGCACAAGGGGGAGCTGGCACAGGGATCTACTCAATGGGGTCATGCTGCAGCCTCCATTTAGTAGGATCCTTGGAGGAGATGGGCGCATGGCGGGGTTAGGAGAAGACGGGAAGTGGGAGGGGGAACGAGTTTAAATTTAGGCGGGAATCAGAAAACACGATTAGGAGAAAGATGCAATGTTACAAAACAGGGGAAAAGAGAAGGTCACGAATAGGTGGGAGAAAAAGAAGGTTATGGAGGCAAAAAGGAGGCAAAAGTTTTATTAGGTGGGATGAAAACAAGGTTTATGGAGGCAAAAAGGCGACAAAAAAGGTTACGTTTAGGCCGGAATAAAGAACTGTTTACAGAGGCATAAAGGAGACAATCGGGTTAATGTTTAGGCAGGAAAATAGACTGTTTATGGAGGCAAAAAGGAGACAAAAGTTTAAGTTTAGGCGGGAAACAAAGACTGTTTATGGAGGAAAAAAGGGATTAAAAGGTTAAATTTAGGTGGGTAAAAAAGACTATGGAGGCAGAAAGGAGACAAAAGGTTAAGTTTAGGTGAAAAAAGAGACTGTTAATGGGGGCAAAAAGGAGGAAAAAAAGGTAACAGTTAGGCAGAAGGAAAACAAGTTCTGGGGAGAGGCTGAGAGCCACGGCGAGGTGTGTGGCTGACAGTGGTTACAGGCTTGAGCGGGAACTCAGCCTGCAGCAGCAGGGGGAGCTGGCCCAGGGACCTGCTGGATGAGATATCTGTTTAATGATATGCTTGAGGATCATTGTAGTATGTATATTAAGAATATCATTTTGATGAACAGTGCTTATATAATATTGTATGCAATTACATCGGCAATAATTGATGTTTATATTTATAATATTTTATTTAATCTATTTAACTTACATTTAAAAAAAAAAAAAAATCTCTTATTTTTATTTTTTTACTTCAAATTTTTAATACTTTTTTATTTAATTGTTTTTTTTATTAAAAAATCTTCAGGACTCAAATGGCAAATTCTGAAATAATCTATCGCTACAGTTAATTGTAGGGGCCGGATCAGGATGTAAAACTTTGAAAAGTGAGATACCCTCATCAAATGAGATAAAGATATTGGTGCAATTTACTCAAGATTGTTCGATTTGTATTCATAAGTAAGATATCTATAATTGGAAGATTTATTGAGCAGAGTGACCAATAATTAAAAAAAAAAAAAAAATGGAGCTAGAACAGTAACATAATTAAAAGAGCAATTAAATATAACAAATAAAATAAATCCAATAAAAATATAAAATTACAAATGTAATAATTACATGCACTCATAGACAAAATAGCAATTAATTAAAATGAATCAAAGAATTCAGCTAACTAATAATCAATTAAGCAATTAAGCAATTTACATAGAGAAATAACAAATAAAGTCTTAATAAACATAGAACAGAAGTAATAATAGAAACATCTAACCCTATTTCTTTACAAACCCAATAACTAAAAACCACAATATGAATTAGTAACTAAGTATAAAAAAATTATACTTGAAAAGATTATAAAATACACTTAAATAATTCAAATAATAATGAATCAATCAACTAATTTACATAATTAATTACAGATTAAATATATAATTAACATAAAAATAATGTATAATTTCTTAAAATAACGCTTATTATTGATATAACTACTAATAGAAATAAACAATATTACATACAATGACATTTTTTTAAATATTACATACTTACAAATAGTATATTTCCTTACATGATTTTTTTAATGATCATAGTTTTAACACAATATTTAGGTTACACAATATTTTGAGATCAATAGTTGTGTCATTTAACACCAAACCACCAGTTTGTGTCAAGGTCTAAGAGGCAAAAACAACACTCACAAGAGCCCAGCACATCTTAGTCAAAGCAGGATAACAGGTATTTGCTAATGAAATAAACAAATAGAACATGCTTCTTATGTGCTTCTAATGAGCTTCTGGCTCCTAAAGCCAATTGGGCACCACAGGAGACATTGACAAGAGAATTACGGGTCCACTAATACTTTGGCTTTCCCTAATGGGATGTCAACTACAACTCACACATAATGTACATAGTATTCTGACGATTATTCTACATAATCAACAATCTCTACTTCTCCTAAAGGTAAGTTCAACACAATTTTAAGGGAAATACTGAGATGTAAAAAGAGCAAAAGAATTTCTTTGCTCAGAAGATACATTCTTTAGAAAATTAACTGACATTCTTCTTTAAAGCTAACAAGGAAACCAAATATATGCTCTCACAAATAGTAAAAATAAAAATCGAACATTAATCAACAGCTACATTCCCTTGCTCAGATATGTGAATATATTGAAAAGCGATCGTCACTCTCCAGCCTCTGCAGTCCTAATTCAAGAAAGGCTGGAAGGGACAAGTCCCAACATCATAGTTTATCTAAAATCTCTCTGCAATATTTCCTCTGCAAGATCTCAGGCACACTGGCTCACACATTCCAATATCACTCTATTGCAAGGACTTGCAGGTTTTTATCGTGCCCTCCTAAAGCAAACAGCAGACCCTGTACTGGCATTATCTTTTTTCATGACTTCAATATTAAGGAACAAATATTCACTATTTACAGAGAACTATGTAGAATCAGTACCCTAGAGGCATACTCCTTTTTTATATTTCAATACTATACATGGGAATGCAGGATCCAGCAAAGAAAAATAAAAGCCCTGATATCAGAGTTCCGGTCTCGATCTGTGCCTTTAAACTTCATATCTATCTACCATCGAAATGACAATAAATTGGTGAGTGGCCTTTAGGATCTTCACAGATCCAGCACAGGCAAGACAATTTCTATCAGATTGGCAACAAACAGATAAATTAGACAATTTGTACTCATGATCAATAATCCTAAGTTACGCTAACTTGATCACCTTATCATGATCAATATAATTAACTGGGCTATTAGTCAAGAGAGTGACTACCCACCTTGAGTTAAAATCACCATCCTTGTTAGTGTGAACCCTCAAATTCACTAGATTAACCTGAGCTCAAGCCCCTGGTAGCTATGGCACAGAACAGACAGGTTTAACTTAGGGCAATATTCACAAAGGGACTTATGATTCACAAAGGGACTTTCAACTCGTAAAGTTACTGAAGAGTGTGTGCCGTATAGAGATTCCACCCTGAGTGTGAAGATTCCGCCCCAAGTGTGGAGACTCTGCACTTGCATCTTTATGTGTCGTAAGTCAATTTGGGAACCAGACCCAAAGTACATATGCAGTTCCAAAACCTGTAATAAAGTCAAGATGCAACACTATAAAAATGCCAAACCAAATTAGCATATGTGTTAATTTTAATAAACAATATGACAGCAAAAGAATGGGCCTGCCAGGTGTTATCTGATACCTTCCTGTGAAAGCGGAGTCCCATTTGAAACAAATTAAATTCCTGGACACAACTCAAATGGTCATCCAGCCAGATGAAGAAAACACCTTCTCAGGCCCAGGCCTGTGTCTTTGTTCTGGGATCAGGTGTCATACCTCATCAGGGCTTGAGCATTCAGAGGGCTACATCTGCAGGCTAATGACAATTAGCCTACAGAGGCCCTAGACAGGCAAAACATTTTTATAACATGTACTTTTCTTTATCAAAATCCATTAAATCTGGCTTTTGATAAATAGTAAAAAGAGTTGTTGAATCATATTTCTAGCAACCGGAACACGCCAGCCAACTTAGGTGGCATTTTCTCATTATTGCTAAATATACAGCCCCCTCCATCGAGGGGCTGCAGCCTTTTCAAACCCAAATCCACCCTTGCTGGTTCGAAAAAAACATTCACTGAGGCTTTCCAATTTGAAGTTGGCACATACGCACTTGAATCTTTTTAGCACAGCACAACGCTATCAATAATAAACATTTTTGTTTTAGCCTATAATGTTTTTTTTAGTAATTTGCTCTTGTTTTATCCTTACGTGCGGTTTTAAATATGTAATGATTTTAATTTATCAGCATATAAATTACTTACTTACTCACATATTCCTATCTGGTCCCTACCCTGAGATAGCAGAATTAATATTCAATATTGGTTCCCAATATTTATCTATGGGCCAGCCAATATTGCTACACTGAAGATAACTTTTGGGTGCCAATCACTGTAATGGCTTGTTAACATTTAATTTCTACGTGTCTTACTTTTAAATACCATGCACCCTGCCTTATAGACTATAAGTCCAAACATAGGGGTGACTTAATATCTAAAAGGAAGGTTTTGACATGTCAAAAGGGTTTTTGTGATGGGCAGTATTGCAGTTTTGACACTGCTACAGTCAGGTTAAAATGGTAGGCCTGAAGCCATGTTTGCACTGCCAATTTAGTGAATGGTACAATAGAGATTGCATTCTACTAATGACGTTTAACTTACAGGCCCTGGGTACTCCCAGAATCATATACTAGGGACTGATAGGTAACTTAAATATGCAAATTAGCCTCATACTAATTTGACAATGTTTGAAAGAGGGGAGCAAAGACACATTACTACTAGTTAGTAGGGGCAAAATGCACAGAGGTCTTCAGCCAGAAAAAGCAGATAGGGCAAAAATGTAATGATGCAATACAAAAAGTACGGTAATTTCCTACAATCATATAATGACATTAGTATACGTAGCAACTAACATCTTCCTGCAACATCTTTGGTAGAGGCATCAGTAGAGATAAACTTTGTTGAGATGTATTTGTAATTTTTATTAAGAGACTTCTGACAAATCTACTCTGTAGTTTTGGAATACTTCGAAATGTATCCCATATGGAATTTAAGGGTATTCAGAAGCATACCTCCATATATTACCAGGATGTATTTCTTACATCCAGAACAACTACTTGCCTATGCTCATATCTTAGAAGGGGAAGGGAAGAGGAAAGGTTGAGGAATAGGAAGAGAAGGGAGAGGAGAACGGGATAGAAGTATGAAAAATTGCAACAAGAAACAAGGAAGCAATTATCTCAGCCCAACCAAAAACACTCTAATACTAGTCAGCCATGGTTAAGAGTCTCAGCTGCAATGTGAACCGTATTAGGAAGAGGAATAAAAATGCTAAAATATTCTCTGAAGCTTGGTGCCTTACACTTAATATTCTCTGATTACTGAATTATAGGAGACACACCTTTGGATAAATGCAGTAAAGGCTAGGCTATTCTGATTAATTATGATGCATTAAGCTCCAACTCCTTCGCAGGCTGTACAGGAGTGAGTATCATGATAATGAATAGGAATTATAAGATCCTGGGGCATATTATCAAGGGCTTTATCGCCGCTTTAGCGGCACTTTTTGCCGCTAAAGCGGCGATATTTTTAACGCCCTATTAGCAAGCTGTCGCTAACAGGCGTTAGCGACAGCTTTCCGGAGATAGCAGCCGGGTTTTACATCGCCTTGCATGTCAGCGATAATTATCGCTAATGACATGCAAGGTAGGCGTTCCCAACTAAAAGCAACAGAAAACAGTCGCTTACATACCTATCGCCTATTAGCAATACCCGCGAAGCGATAAAAGACGCGCGCTAACCCCGATTAGCGCTTGTTTTTTAGAACTGATAAAAACATGACTTAGCAATGAAAGTCAATGGGAGGTGGATTGTAAGGTTAAGTCCCCAGAATTAGCGATAGGATTTTATCGCTGGATTTCTCGCATTAAAGCTGGGTTTCGCCGCAATCGCTGGATATTATATCGCAATGGAGATAAACCTTGCTAATAGCATGTTATTTCCGCGGTAATATCCAGCGATAGCCGGCGATATAAAAAGGCGCGCTAAGCAAGGTTTGCGATATTTATCGCATGTTCTTGCTAATATGCCCCCCTATCTTCAAATGTAGATAAATAATTCAAGTGGTAATGGCAGAGATAGCGATCACTTAGCAAGACTCTAAGGGGCATATTAGCAAGACCCACGTTAAAATTATCGCCGTTTTAGCGGCAGGAAACTGCCGCTAAAAGGGCGATAATGGGCTTGCTAATATGCGTTATGGAATTCCAATAGAAGCCCAGGTTAGATGTCCTGCACATCTAATCTGGGCTTCTATTGGAATTCTATAACGCATATTAGCAAGCCCATTATCGCAGTTTTAGCGGCAGTTTCCTGCCGCTAAAACGGCGATAATTTTAACGTGGGTCTTGCTAATATGCCCCTAAGTTTATTCTTTTTTCACTATATGCCCTCAATTTTGACAGCTCGAAATTCCCTCCCAACCTCAATATGGACTAATATATCTTCACACTGGGGATTTAAATGGTATTTTAGATTTTCAATTAGATGTTGCCAACCCTATTTATACATGGCACATGAGGTTTCTCGGAGTACTTTTACTACTATGATACATATCCTGAATCTAATCCAAATAAGAAAGAATGGATCTTATTTTCACAACAGCATAATCAACATTCACAGTTTTACTTTTTCCTTGTTAGTAACATGTTCACTGAAAATTATGAAACTGAAATTTGTCATTTAATGTACTCTGATCGTTCTACCAAATACCTCAGTTTGGAAGCTAACGATACAGACATCATTAAAAATAGAATTGTTTTTTTCCAGCATAGTTACTAAACAGAAAATGTTATGTTAGTTACCTGAAAATGTAGTTATCGTAATATATTGACTTCACCTTAGGTACTATTCCAAGAAGCACTGTCTGGAAAAGTATGAAAGCCCATAGTAGGAGTATAGCTCAAGCCTGTCATTTCAGATACTTAAGGGAGAGCAACACGAGAAAGGCATAATGAGGAAAGGGATAGATTTACTAATTAACACACAAACTAGTCAGGTTAATAGGAATTTATTCAACACCAAAACGCCCTGTAGCAATATTCCTGCCCTAAAGGCATGTATTAAGGCACTACAAATTACATAGGCTAATAAAAAGCTTTCAAGTATAGATCAATAAGCTTTAAAACTGGGGTTAAACCTGATGAGGCATTCACCTCTGTGAGCAGAAGTCTGAATGCTTGAACTACACACACTCCTTAAGAGTTGTAAATGGTAAGACCATCAACAATCCTGTAGCCTATCTATATTTGAACACTGCTTTGCAAACCTCTATCATAAGAATTATCTTCAGGATACAACTTTAATCAATAACTGTCTAACAAATCTACCCATGATAGATAAACTACAGAACGCTATTCTATTTTTTTTTTACCATCTTTATTGGGTTTAATGGCATTCTTAATACTGGTTACAGAACAGTCGCACTGACCATTTATACATGTCAAGGCATTATGATCCCACCATAATCACTGTATGTTTGCTATACTTCTCCAGGTTTATCAGGAGCTTCTGATTCCTTGAAATAGAAACTAGAACATATTAAACAATAAGCCATATCAGCATCAGTCTTATTCA
Source organism: Calotriton arnoldi (assembly GCA_963921515.1). Lineage (NCBI taxonomy): Eukaryota > Metazoa > Chordata > Amphibia > Caudata > Salamandridae > Calotriton > Calotriton arnoldi. Next base: position 428,653 of record CAWUFW010009774.1, on the reverse strand, counting down.
AGAGGAGCAAAGGACAGGAAGTGCCCCACTTGCCAAACATCACATCTGCCCTGCTAGCACGCCCCCAGTCCCAAATCTCAGGAAGCTTGACCCTGCACCCTCAACCCTTTGTATGTGTTCAGTCTTGTTGTGGGAACGAGTTGACATGTGTATGGAGAGGGGAAGTGGTACACCTTAGCATAGCTCTCTGTGTTAGCAGGGTAAGCGTCTCAATCCTGCACAGTTCCTACTGTGGTGCCAGCAGACAGCTGGATATGACCTCCTTTATCAGGGTGAAAGACAAGTGCGTGCACCAGTGTTCCAGCGGGATTCGCAGGTGACCTCCCCAGAGGGCCCCTCTCATCTTACCGTCATTGAGTTCAAACTATTGAGCCCGCAGTCAGTGGTGTGACCTCCGGCAGGTCCGCTGAAGCAGTGCTCCCCTTTGAGGCACTGTAATCCACCTCAGAAAGCGTTTTACTGAGATTCTGTTCTGATGGTGAGCACATCTTTGCCAATAGACTGGTGGCAGTCAACAGTGCCTGCATTTGTTCCTCTTAGGCCTGGGCTGGGGTGGGGGCATTGATAACTACAACTTCTCCATCTCTGCAACCAGTACCACTGACCGTATCATGTCACGTTCAGCTATGGCTGAACTGTTGGTGTATTCGGCACTGGGATTTGTACCGCTGCTGTTCCACACAATCCCAAGCATCCGCTGGCTCAGTGAAGAAGTAGCTGGATCTATTCATCATGACCTGCAACATGTCCGGGAATAACAGTGCCTAAGAAAAGCGCACCAATCGGAGTCTTTTCTTTACTCCCAGGAAAGAAGCGCTGCAGCGTTTTATGGCCAGGGTATAATCCAGGTGACAGCTTTGTGGATGCTACCATTTACGCTAGCCACTTTTCAAAGAAAGCAACCAGGTCCAAGCCCTCAGAACCCTCAATAAAGCCAACAATGCTAATATTGATGTGGAGTGACCGCCACTTAGAGTCTTCTGCACTGCTTTTGAGTTCTTAAACTTTAGACCTGAGGTTCTTGACTTGCACCTCTAGATCTGATATTGTGGTTGAAAGAGTGTCCATGAGCTTTCAGCCTGCATGACTCGGGTAGCAAGTTTTCTCTGGTCGTCTCATAGAGGGCTTAGTTCCACTTCTACAGCATCCACTCAGCTTCTCTTATCTTGCTGGGTCTTGGTGATGGCGGCATGGATTCTGTCCAGTTTAGCTTCTGTCAGTTCTGTTATCAGTCCCTCTTGCATTGCTGCCAAGCTGACAGGAATAGTGGTCCCACTATCAGGGCTCTCAATGTGGCAGGAGCTTTCTGCCCCATTTGGGACCTGTGTGTGCCATTCTTCGCTCAGCAGCTCCTCCAGGCCTGGATGGTTCAAGGCAGGCAAACGTGGGGGTGAGTCAAATTAGTGCCTCTGGTCTCTGTCTATTATGGGTCCGTCAGTCCCCTGGCTCCATTTAAGGAATTGGCCACCAGGGTGGCAAGTGAGGCCAAACCACTGAGTTTTGCTGCTCGTGGTCCCCTCAAGGGGGCCAGTGAGAGACAAAAGCGAGGCAGGCAATCAAATAGGGTCATAGTTATGCTGGGCTATACCCCTCACACCTACAGTCTTATGAAGATGGTGACCCATGTGCCAAGGAGGGCATCAGTAGTTACTGCACATCCACAATCTCAGGGTTGGTCAGCTGCTGCCAGTTATGTCCAGCAAGTTGGTATCCAGCATTCGTTGGCTCCTTTTCTGGCCCTCAGTCTGCCTCTGGCTAATTGGAGCACACCGTCGTACCCCTTCCCATGGGACCAGCCTCACCCCTCAGGCCTCTGTGCAGTGTAGTGGGCCATAAGGGAAACATGAGCAGTCCGGCAGCGTTACAGTCTCATGAAATCTCATACCAATGGGAAGGGCAGATCCTCCACCTGTCAGGTGCCTCCAGTAATTGGATAAGCCCTCAGGCAGAGCAGTTCAATGGGGATGTAAGCAAAGGCAAGCTGCCCAGTCACTCTCCTGCATAGCTGATGTCTGCACCAACAGTCGCAAATGCCCAGTACCCAAGGCCACTCCCTGCACGTCTGCACAGCAGTCAAAGGGGTCTTCATACTTCCCATCAGGCCCACTCACACAGAAAACGCCACACACTACCTGGGAGGAGAATGTATGTGCACCAAGAGAACTTCTCCTATCATCATTTATGTGGGGGAGCATGATGTTAGCCTCCACACTCATTTCTTCTGGCTGCTCCTCTTGCCTCCCAGGCAGCCTCTCCTTCTCTGCTCACAGGCTGGCCAGCAGGCCTCGCCACTGCAGGTGAAAGCACAGCAATTTGCAGTGTCCCATTCTGTTAGTAGCCTAAAACAGCGGGTTGATGGGTGCTGCATATCCCCAACTCGTTAGTCCTCCTCGGCCTGCCCTGAGCGAGTCTTGGCTCCACAGTCTCACCAGTGCTGCCAAGCCTGCCTGGGGGAGACAGGGGGAGGCCCACATGTAGCAGCACCTTCAGAGAGGTGGGCCTCAGCCATGGATCGGTGCAGGTCACCACTACAGGCACCAAGGCCCTGTAGAGCCTCTCCTTCCTTGCTCACCAGCTGGACCATGAGAAACGTGACTGTAGGTGAACTCAGAGCATTTTGTCGCTTACTGCTCCGCTGGTAGCCTCAAAAGCAGCTTAATGTGTGCCTTCCATCCCTGACTCAATATTTGCCTGCAGGCATTGCAGAATCAACAATGATGGTGGTGGATGATTACACATCGTGGGTCAACTGAGCACAGCGATTCTAATATGCGTCCGGCATCTTGCCACAGCTGGCCAACCCCCCACAGAACACTGTTCTAATGGAGGTATTTTGAATCAAAGAAATAAATACTGTTATAACACATATGGCACCGAAGAAAGCACCTGGATCAGATAGCAATTCCTGGCAAAGTCTGTAAAATAATTATAGATCAAACTGAATATTTGTATCTAAAAGTTCATAATGAAATTAGGAACCATAATTGTGCTCCTTTTTCATAGAGAGAAGCAACTTTTTCAATTCTTTAAAAAAAAAGATAAAGTCACCTTTACACTATTTCTTTTCTTAATACATACTCCAACCTATTCTCTAAAATACTAAAAATCAGGATGAATTATATCATATTATAATTAATCTCTAGTCTTCAACAAGGTTTTATACCAGGCAAAGACACCATCAGTCACACAAATCTAGTTGTCACAGTAATAAACAAAGCTGAAACTTTCCAAGAACCACTCACTATTATACTATCAGATGCCAAGAAAGCATTCAGCAGGGTTTCATTGGAATTCCTCTAGGATGTGCTTCTAGCCTTATAATACACTCCAATTTAATTAAGTGGATTCATATTTTATATCAGTCATCCGTAGCTTGAATACATATCAATGATAAGCTTTCCTTTCCTTTCCCTATATTCCAAGGCACTCATAGCTCAACCACTCTCCTCCGTTCTATATGCATTATACATGGAGCCATTTATAAGACAGCTAATCGGGAACTTTATATTGATTCCCAATTTCTAACTTCCTTCTGTTCTAACCATATGCTGATACTGTGCCTATAAACATACATTATTCCGTACATTAACATATTAGGTAAGATAGAGCAATCTGCAAAGGAATTTGGTAAAATGTCAAGATATTAATTTAGTACAAGCAAAACTCAAATTGACCTAATGGGGGGCAAAATATGTTGACATAAAAGTCATCAAACATGCATGATATCTTGAGATAATGGTAGCTCCAAAAATGCAATTATGTTTCAAATATCATTATCTTAATCTGCTCCAGCCTACAAAAATCCAATTGCATAAATGGAAGAACTTAGCAATAGTCAGTGGGATCAATGTAATCAAAATGAAAATCCATCTAAAAATATCTATCTTTTTCTGTCTCTCCCTTTATATATTCTGACTAAATACTTCAAAAACTTAGATTGTATTATTTATAGATTATGTGATGTAGTAAGCTTGCTCAAAGATCTATTAAATTATTTACCCAACCTATGTCCAGAGGTGGATAGGTGCTCCCAGATTACAAATTATATACTGGGTTAGTTTGGGCTAACATTTAAAATCCTTATATCAAAGCAATATGCATTCCAAGTATCAGGTCAAGAATTTATTTAACTTTGAAAAGATATATTTTACTGAAATTTAGCCTTCCAAAATTTTTACAAAAAAACAGACATAAGGTCATCTATACTCTAGGAAAACATTTGCATGAGATCAAACAATATCCTAAAGTGCTTAGTTTTTTTCCACAAATATCCTTAATACACAACCCTGGACTTCTTAATATCTTTAAAGATTATGGGGCATATTCACAAGGACTTATCGCCGAGTTATCGGCACTTTAGCGCAGCAAAAGTGGCGATAGAATTATCGCCCCATTCGCAAGCTGGTGCTAACTGCCCACATCGCCACATATCCAGCGTTAGCTGCCCCAAAAAACATCGCCACGGATGACACCGCCAACTAACGCTAATGAGATGCAGAGTAGGCGTTCCTGTGCGAAAACACACGAAAACACCACACTGCGACATTCACAGCGAACAACCAGATCCGCGATGCGAACCAAAAACAGGCGATAAGCCGCGCTAGCAGCAGCGATCTTACACCTGCTCTCTGCTGGTGTTAAGCAGGACGACTACCTACACCACAAAAGGGAGCCCAGCCCACAGCCACACCTGAAGAACAACAGATGCCATGGAGCCACTGCTCATGCAACTCGGAGACCCCAGAGGCCCACAACACCCACCGCCACCACACCCAGGACCCCACCCCCCACCCCTGGGCCCTCCCCCGGCCCACCCACCCCGGACAAAGACATGCCACAGCAACTTCACAAAATCACGAGATAAGAAAGACCCTGATGTCGCACACATACAACACCAAAAACACATGTGTGGTCATAATAAGGAGAATCAAACATTCAACTGTGAAATTCCCATAACAAAACTTTATTAAGACACAACACAAAACAACAAATATGATTAGTCCTTGCGGATCCACTCCGGACAAACTGGAAGCCACAGCCTACAAGACAAAATCCGAGATGAGAACCTGTGTCATGCGCACATCAAAGGACAGAGAGAGAAAGAAAGAAAGGGAGAGTGAGAGGGAGTGAAAGGGAGAGAGAGAGAGAGGGAGAGAGAGAGAGACAGCGAAAGGACGAGAGGGCAAGAGACAGCCGCCCCTGCGCACACATGCTGCTGCACCCCAGCCCCTCCCGCCGCCCATTGGACATTGTCCGCCCATGCGCCCCCAGGCCTCACTGCTCACCTTCCGCCACCGGTGTGTCTCCAACCACGTGCAGGTGCATGCTCCGAGCCCATGACACGCGACCTTGGCAGACTCCACATCACACGGCCCGCACCGCGGGCCACTAGGTCACACACCTGTATCTGGGCCTTGAAATCGGAATGGGGAAGTCCATGACAGTGCACACGTCATCAACGCTGGCTGCGCCACCGCTCAGCACATCAGGTGGCCCTACCTCAGTGCCCCGTGAGTCACCGACCCGTGGCGGCATGCCCGTGCCAGCCGACGTGCTCCGGGTGCCACTAACCCAGTGCAACAAAAGTCACCTTCCCGTGTCGCGCGTGCCGTGCCTCAAGCAGTTCGGCTCTGTGCCCCGCAAGACATGGTCCCTTCATGATTGCGTCACGTGACATGGCAGGCGGGCGCAGCATTGTCCCCTCGGGCATTGTGGATGATCTGGTCCATGCAGCTCTGTCGTCCCACCATTTATACGCATACGGAGTGGGCTGGGCTTGTGTATGCATGTCCAGCGTAGGGGTGTGAAGTATCACCTCCGGAATCTGGGCGTGGTCCTGTGCTGGGCTGGGCAGGGCGGGAAATGTACATATGCGTGTGCCTCTGTCGCAGTGCCTGCGCAACACAGGACGTGATGTGCAATGTTGCAATGCTGCATGCAGCCGGAGGGCGCACGCACACTTGGGAATGTACATGGTGTGCAAGTCCGCTCGGGCTCTTGGATCATGCATGCCAACTGCTGTGTGTATCGTTCCTGGTGCGCAATGGGCCTAAGGCCTAGCCTCAATTGCAGCGTGTAGACCACATCACATTTCCACATTGCAAGCAGTAGTCAGACTGACATCAGGGATGAATGCTCCATTGTGTCCACACAGGAGGCAGACGGGCATCTGCACCTCCGACCTTGGACACAGCATGCGGCAGAAACCTCCTGTGAGTGATATCACAGCAGATGAAGACGACTCCCACACTTCACACAGCGATGATGAAGGACCAATGTATACACACCCCACACACAGATGCCCTTGCCTGGGGTACTCTTGCATGGAATGGCCTTCACACTTACGTACACAACTACACATACGTCCTAACGTCGCATGTCCATACGACTCATTGCTCCGAGCTGTGGCTTTTCATCCACATGACCGCCGCAGGTCAGAGGAGTGGCGGTTCTGCAAGTGCCACCACCGCAATGGCCGAACATCATGGGCATGTGCACAACGCCAGTCACGTGGGACTGTACCGTGCCCGAATGTTGCAAATGTTGGGGGCCCTGCCGCTTGCAGTGTTGCGCATCAGTTACCGTCTGAGCTTCCGTCTTGCGTACGTCACCTGCGTCCAGCCCTGGTTCCACTGTCGGACATGCATATTCGAGTGGCCCATGGAAGTCTGCCTATCCAATGCGACGTGGCTGAACTGGATTATAACTTGTGTGTGAGCCCCCTGTTGGCCCACGATCATGAGTGTAACCGTGATTCCCGTTTATGGGATGCCTGGATGTTTGGCATATGTGCTGGCAGTTGGACATGGGAGTTTGCACGATTCCTCGTGTGCAGTGACCACATTGAGGCGCCCCCCTATTGGGCTGTTCTGCGGATTGGTGAGATGGCGTGGACGGAGCACATCTGTCCAGACTAGTTGATGGATTGGCTCGCACTCGTGTTCCTTGAGCTCGACAACGACGTACTCCTGGAACTGATAGCACAGGAAGCTGTGCTCACTTTCATGGACGACTGACGACGTTCTAGCAGCCACGACTGATGGTAAACCATGGCACAGGTCCCAACACCTTGTTGCATTCTGGTGATGAGTCCACATTTCCCACAACAACAGTGGACATGGCTGCATTCCTCTGCTGCCTGTGATTGTCTGATGCCTTGCTCTGCATGTTGTGGCCCTTGTCTTGCCCGTAGTTCCACGCACATGCCAATAAAGTCTGCACTGCCACACTTGTGTTGAACTGTGATGGGTGTTGGGTAGGATGGCAATTTGTGTGCCTCATTGGGCATTGTCCATACACAGGGTGGGACTGGATGACGCTTTTCATTTAAGGGTGAGTCCCTATTGGCAGGTCCACCTCTGTGCGCCAGACTTTGTGGTTTGGGATAGTTGCTGGTAGACCTGTGCAGCTCTGTGACGTCACCATTGTGGGTATGGGCTCGGATTTCTTGGCATGTGGGTCACTGTGATCGTTTTGGTCAGTCTGTGTCTGCACAGGTGGGAGTGGGTGGGTATGCGACGGTAGGTACTGTTGTCACATGTGATGGTGGACACACCTTCAGGCCTGCTACCGACTTTGACATCTTTTCACACAGACCTCTATCCTACATGGACGTGGGGCTACGTTGGGGGGTTGCGAGTTTGTTGTTCATGGGTGATGTGCCCACAGCTAGTTCAGTCCTCCGCAGTCATCTCATTGGACTGCCATTTTTCAATTTGTATTGCCAATCACATGGTGGTGGTGGCGGACAGTTGCTGGTGGTGTTCTGTCCACACCGTGCAGTGGATCCGGTTTTCCTGCGGTGTGGGGCCCCGTCTTCCTCTTCTTCTTGCCCTTCCCCGACCCAGGGTTCCGGGCTGGTCCTCCGTTGTGCTTGTGGAGTTCGAGTTGGCATCAGCACTTGGGCCAGGGGCTTCCATGGTGCTCCGCAGTTCGTTTACTTGTTGGTGTGTTTTTTTGGGTGCTTTTATGGCGCCTCTTCATGCATGGCGCATGGGTATTGCTGGCCTCATGCTGGTTATCACGGTTGTTTCATCGCCATTGGGCGCATCGCAGTTTTTTTCGCGTTCGGGTTTGGGTTTTTATCGCCGTCGCGGACATTTGACGCATTATCGTGCGGATATCGCACGGTATCGCCGTGTTGTGAATGCCACACTAACACTGCGTTATTTTCCCGCGATGGACTGCGATGTGAGAAGTTGCTGTAAGCTATTTTGGCGATGTTTATCGCACGTTCTTGTGAATATACCCCGATATGTTTTGTTATCGCCCCGAATTGGGAATTATACAATTAGAGGACCAATTTAATGAACAAACACTGACAATTTTCTCATTCATACAAAATACATTTCATTTACACAACACTTCATTTTTTAAATATTTACAGGTTAGGTATTTTATATTTGAAACAAGAATTAGCTCCATAAGGGCCCTCTTCCAACCTAATTTTTCCAATAGTTGCTGAGACTTCACAATGAACATCCAATTGATATGCTTGCCTGAGAATATCTAAACATGATGTTCCATCACAATGATCCTCTTGGTTATTTCTGTATATAAGAGTAGACCAAATCTTGGAAATATAGGCAAAGAACTATACGATCATTACCCCTATTAGAATTAAAACTCAAATATATCAATCTATTATGATTTAAGTCCAGCTAAAATACCAAAGTAATATAACCAATAAAACTCTACCTACATCGAAGCAGATCTACTGATACTATATATGTTTGCCACTTTTCCAGGTTTGAACAAATCTTGGATTTCCATTTTCCAAAGATTAAATGACTTATTTTCAGCTGAAACCCAATTGGATACAAGCACTTTATTGAGTATTGGAGTAGACAAATTCCCTTTTTATGTTTTATCAATTTCTTCTGCTGATAGAAAAAAGGTAGAAAAATACAAGGTTGCCCACCTTTTTTCACCAATGAATCAATCGAAATGGAATGCCAAAAACTTTAATGAGAGGAATTTTAAAGATGCTTCACTGAAGATACGGTAACATGTATGATTATTTTAACACAATACCCACTATATCGCCGCATTTCAATTTGAATTTGAACATATTGAACTTAATATTTTGGATACTTCTGTGGTTACGCTTATAGGATTTGAGATATTATGGGTATAGCATATGTATATAACAAAGGGGACGAAGACAGGATACCTGTTCTCACAAATTTTCCATGATCTCATGATGTCATATGGAAACGGTCCACATAACTGGAATCATTGTTGGAGTTCGGCTCCTAACAATAGTGCTTTTCCCAGCTCTTTACGCAGCTTCTGAATCTCCTTTTGTTGCACATTAAGTAAGACTTTTAGAGGATAGATTTGGGTAAAAGATTGGGTTATAATTCAAAGATGGAGATTTTGCAATGAGAACTATTAGGACAGATGTTGAATCTCAAAATTAAAGATTGGTTGCAATAAATTTGGTGCTCAATTTGCAACCACATTTTGTGGCAAGTCTGTTGTACATTGGGTCATCGGAGCTGTTGTCCAGTTGTACATCTAACCAACTTTACTTATGAAAAGTCAGAAAACTGTTTATATGATTATGACACAGTAATAAGAGAAGAATAAACATGATAATCCAGAAAAAAAGCAAATAACCTAATAAAACTTGATAAGATTAGGAAAAGGGTTGGCAAATCTTCTAAAACTGAGTTTTCCTGTCCGACTATGAGAAGACTCGAGTACATTAATTACCTCAGCTAAGGTAAATGCCTTCATACTTATGAAAAACTAGCAACCCCAAACCTCCTTTATTCATTTGAGACTTACTTGAGGGTTCCTTATTTTAAAATACTTAGCTTATCACATGTAACATCATGTGACAAAAATAAATAATTAGAGGAAATCTCAGAAGCAAAAAATACCTAAGCACTGGTTGCAGCCTCTATGAATCCTAAATTTCTAGTCTCTGAACTTTCTACACACACTCCTTAAATACTTGCAAATTAATGGCCTAGTTGCACGTTGGGTTCAGAAAATGAGCATAGTTCTGATTCACAACCAATATAAAGAAATATCATATTGTGAACATCGACCCATGTCCCTGTCTCTGGCAGATGATGTGTTCTATGTATTGATTGCGGGGAACTCAAAGAACAAGTTTGTAGCACAAAATGTTTGACTTTGAAACCAGATTGCTAAAAGGCTTTTCAAATTAACCTGCCTATTGAGCTCCTTGGTTTATGTGCAGAAAGCTTTCAAATTCATCTCTTGCAAGTTTTAGTTAAAAGAAATAGGGAATAATGACATATGGTCTGGCAAATCTTTTATACACATGGAGAGAGTTTAGTACACTTCTTTTAAAATGCTCACCTCAGTCAAATCTATTTCTGGGAAATTAGTTCTGCACATTTAATCTCCCTGGATTTTGTGCATTTGACTACCTAGTTTTTGGCCTGTTATGGTAAGTCCCACCAAATGAGTCTCATTAACTGCAAATTTTGTGGAAATGGACTGAGAATGCTATCCACCAGTGAATGCCTTTTAAGAAACAGATGCTGCTGTGCAGCTAGGGGAAGAGGCTCTGGACTGGTAACTCATGAAAATGTGAGTGCACGCATGTGCACAAATGTGCAGGCAGAGCATATGAGTCTACCATGTAGATCAGCCTGGTATCTCTGCACAGGTAGCCGGTGCAGAAGAGACCCTTCAGGTATTACTGGTGGCCTGGTGTAGCCATTAAAATGTGGGTGTGCATTCACAGTGAGACTTATAGTGCTTATTAAAAACATTGTGTGCTGACTGCATTACCTTATGGGTGAAAGCTGCACCACTAGAGTTTGGACATACTTAGGCCTAGAGATGCTGGTCAGGTATCAATTGTAGGTTAAATGTGTACAAAGAATGTAGATCCACTGCCACTTTTGTGATAGCTATACTGCTTATGTCATTTTCCATGGCTACGCCATAATCATGTTTCAGACCTATGTCCCCACTACTGGGCTACATTATTTACTTTGCTGGCCAGCTGGAGGATCAAAGCTTTCCACACACAATAGAGCTATCAACAGTGCTTTCCTGGAAATGGTGGGCAGGGAATCTGCATCTGTTAATCAGCTTGTCACACTGCAGCTGTCCTGGGCAAGCCAAAGGCCACAGAAACAAAGGATGAAGGCCAGACCTCCCTTGAGGTTTTGGTGAAAGTGATCAGGCATCTGTGTGAGTTGCCATGTTCAAATATCCCAGAAAGCTGTACAGAGGGTGGGTCAGGGGTGGAGTGATAATTTGGCACTCTTGTTTTGAAACTTATAGAACTTTCAAGCCCCTCTTAAAAACCCATGCACAAGGGAGAGACATTTGCAAGGACACTGAACCTGGGGCTGTAATGCAGTAATGCTGGATTGATGCCCTCCTAGAAGGAGAAGCCTTATGACCACACTGATGAGATGAACTGAAGGACTATGACTCCAGCCAGGACCCAGGACTAGGATATCTGTCTCCAGGGCCAGTGGAACAGCCCCTTTTATGCCCCCTGAGGAACAGCTGGATGAGTGGACCTGGAAGGAGACCTTGGATGGTTCCTCTACTACTTCTGTGGCCTCGCCCTTGACTCCATTCAAACACATAAGCCTTTTTTTGTGGATTCAACCTTGTAGGGTCGGACTTAATAGCATGTTCTTAGATTTCAGAACACTGATTTGCAATGCACATAAAAAGACTCTTATTGTCTCATGTCCATTGCTTCTTTCATACATATTGATTAATCTTCCTTTTGCTTTTTTGCACCTGAGCATATTCGTTACATACACCCCTAACTGTGTGTCTTGTTTTTCTTTCCAGATGAAATTTTGGCCACTGCTCCAGGACGATGGCCACTTGAGACGATGAAGAAGATCACCTCATGCAACGGGTTGCGGTTATTGAATTCAGGATTAACCAGGGAAGATTTGAAAATACTTCCTCCCATCAGGAAACAGGAAGCTGGAATGTCAAGGAGTGGGTTGAAGATTGGGCATGGCCAATATAGCCTTGTGTCTTCCAAAATGGTCAGTGGGTCACGTGACTTAAGGAAATTCCACAACCTTTCATGAGACTTGCTATAGATCACTTTGAGCATCTCTCTTGTTGGAAAGGCCATAAAATGTTATGAAGGGATCTTGGCAGGCAAATCTTTTGAAGTCAAAAGGGTGTCTTGGAAAGCAGTAGGGCTTGAGGTTGGATGCCCGGATAGCTTCGCACTGGAGGGATGGTCCCAAGAATTATTCAGGAGTACTTTCAGAGGTATGGACTCACAAGGGAATTGGTGTTGCTGATTACCTAAACTGCAAAAAGCACATATTGTGACAGTACCACCTTCAACCACATTTTGAATAAAGATATGGACCTATTCCTTAGGTGTGGAGATCTTTTTTAAGGCCACAAAATGAGCCGTTTTGGTCAACAGGTCTGCAATCACCAAGATGGTAGTAAGGCCTTGTATAGAAGGCATATCAATGATATAATCTAAACTGATTGAATGCCTAGGGGTTGATGGAATAGGCATCATTTGGGGTAATCCTACTGGGTGGGAAGGGGAATCTTTAATTCAGGCACAAGTGGCACATGTCAGTGTGATCTTATGAGCATCCTTATCAAGAGTTTCCCGCCAGAGATTTCTTTGACAATTTTGAATGGTCTTAGTGACATAAAGGGAACCAACTAATGGAGTTAAGTGCCACCATTCCAGGACACAGTTCTAAAGTTCCAGGTCAAGAACTTACACCAGATGATTTCAGATGAAAAGGCCATCTTGTGTGCTACTTGCATCTAGTTTTACCCACTCACAAGTATTTAGCTGCCGACATGCTATTCTTAGCTCAGATTGAAAGTCTTCTGCATTAATAGTTGCCAGAATTCTATCCTCAGATATGATACTAGGAGATTCTTGAGAGTTTCATTTTGTTCTGAGATTCACATTCTGGACAAGGCATCAGCTTTTGCTTTTTTAGTTGGGGTGTAAAGTTATGATAAAACCAAATTCACTAAAGAGAAGCATCCCCTTCATCTGTCTTGGGGTAATCATTATTGCTGATTTAAGGAACTGGAAATTCTTATGATCTGAGTAGATGGTGATGGTATACACCTTGCAAATAATGGTGCCATTCCTGAAACACGGATGGCCACCAGTTAGTATTCAGCAACAGGATAATTGTGCTCTGCTGGCAGCAGTTTATTGGAAAAAGGCAATCAGATACACTATCCAGAATAGGCATTCCTTTGGAATATCATTCCACACACTGCACATTGCAAGGCGTCATTCGCCACTAGAAAAGGGAGCACAGGTTCCGGTTGTTGTAATACTGGGGCCAATCATTTTTTTTTTATTGTTAGCAGTGAAAGCTTTGTCAGCTTCTCCTGACCGAACAAAGGGTACTCAGTTTTGTAATAGAAGAGCTACTGTAGTCACAATTTTGGAAAAGGAGAGCGAAAGCATCCATAGAAATTGCCACCAACTAAAAAACTCTGGATTTCTTTGAGATTAATGGGTATAGGCCAATTAAAGATTGCTTCAATCTTTCAGTTGGCAATTTTTATTCCCTCAGGGTCACTGAAGAAATCAAAGGACTCTTCAGAGGTGAGATGGAAAATACATTGAGCCAATTAAGCAAATAAATAGTTTTGGCAGAAACACTAAAGGACTGCATACCTGCTGAATGTGCCCTTGCTCATACTGAGAATAAATCAGGATTTGGCCTTTATTTATACTTCATTTATATAGAATCGGAATGACGCCACAGCATTTCACTGCCCGACAGGCATAAAACAGTACTCAAAGAGGCCGTATTTTGTTTGATAGGAAGAGGTGGAATTAAGACTAAACAACCTTGGCATTCTGTAACCTGACTTTCTGAAGTGGCAGTCCTCTGACAAAAATGTGGGCCTGACACTTATTCTTTTACAAATCAAGCACTGCAATCAGGAAAACAACCTGGTCACCTTTTATTACTGAAGAGATTATTCTATGCAATCCTAGTTGATCCAGATCAGAACCTAGAAATATGGGAGTGAAATGTTGTATTACTTCATGAACATTTCACTTAGAGTCTGATTATTGGCCTTTAGCCAGTTCATGCAGTTTCTTGCTTTTCTTAGTTTGTGTCGCTGCCACGTTTTTCCAGGCAATATTTCTTTATGAGTGTCTTCCTGGAATCCATAATATTTATATACTATGTTTCAGCAAGTTAACTTCAAAACAGTTGAAATGGCATAGCTGAAGGATGGCTAACACCAATTCCTCAGTGAACCCATTGCAAGTGAAGAAGTTGTGCAGTCAATAGATGCCCTGGACGGATCCAAAGCCCCCAGCCGAGATGACCTTACAGGTGCATTCTATAGAGCATATAAACACCAATTAGCCCCACATCTCCTTGCTATGTACATAGAGTCATTGGATACGGGGTTTCTCCCACTCACTTTATGCGAGGCGGTACTTACGATTTTCCTGAAACCGGGCAGACCTCCCCTCATATGTGCTTCCTATCACCCACTCTTCCTCCTCAACCTAGACAACAAGATATTGGACACATTCTTCTCCAATAGATTGTCTCTGCTGATGAAGCAGATTATTTCTTCTGTCCAATCTGGTTTTGTTCCGCATAGGTCCACCATCCTTAATCTGCAGACCGTATTCGTGGTGTTAAACAGAATTTCCCCTATGATTCCTGCGGTGACTGCCTTACAAGATGCTGAGAAGACATTTGATTCTCTTGAGTGGCCCTTCCTAATAGCGACACTCTCCAAACTGGAACTTCCCAACAACTTCTTCTCCCTGATCATGCTCCTCTACTCCAATTCAGTGGCATGCCTACAAGTGAATGGCTCACTCACTGACACCTTCCCTATTACTAGGGGGACCAGACAAGGATGTCCCCTCTCCCGCCTCTTGTTAATCATTGCGATGGATCCACTGGTTCACCACCTTCAGGAACGACATTTGCGTGGTGGCATCCAACTCACACATGCCCCGCTTCTACTCTCCGTATATTCAGACAGCATCCTGCTATTCGTCCTTCACCCTTCTGACAATCTTCCCCCGTGATTCGGGGAATACTACGCTATGGCTGCCTTTCAGGTCTTTACATTAATTAGGCCAAATCTGAACTTTTTCCATTAACTGATAGCACCTACCCAGTGTCTGTAGACTCATCTTTAACATGGACCACAGACTCCACCAAATACCTAGGCATATACTTCCACAGGGACAAAGACCAAATACTTTGGCTCAACTACGGACCGGCTATTGACAGACTCACAGCACAGGTTGAGTGTTGGAATAAACTTCCGCTCTCTAGAGGGGAGAGTAGCGAGAATTAAGATGGTGGTCCCCCCTCACTTCCTCTACCTCTTCCTCAACATCCCCATTTTACTTAGGCAACACTTCTTTACCACCCTCCGTAGCCATTTATTGAGACTCATATAGGCCGGCAGCAAGCCCTGTATCCAATGGCATACTCTAACTTTTCCTCACGGCCACGACGGCTTGTGATTTTCACCTTCACTACCTCGCAGGCTAATGCCAATATGTGTATCGTTGGTACCACCCGAATTCCTGCGGCCTTTATCTCAAACCAGAGAGAGGTCAAATTGGGGAATTATCACCCTCGTCCATATTACCAAAAGGCATCCCTATGAACCCATACAAAATCCAAACTATATCGTGGAGAAAGCGCCACCATGTATTGGGAAGGGGCCTCCTCTACTCCCCTGCCCTACCCCTGGCAGATAACCCCTGGCTCTCCCTCATGTGCGAAAAGCTCATCCAAAGCACCCTACAGTGCCACGATATTCACATTATGGACAATGTATATCCTGATGGCCAAGTTCTCGCACACACTGATGATATCGGCTTCCAGAATGCCTAATACATGGACCACTTTGTACAATAGTGACTCCATAACGCTTCACTTTCTTAATAGCCCCAGAAGGCTTATTATATCTGATGCTGGCGGGTGACCGATTAATCTCTAGGCTGTATCATACCTGTCTGACCATAAAACGTGACTCCATCAGGTGTGTCGGAGAGGCCTGGGGATCTGACCTAGACTACCCACTTCCCGACAACATTTGGTCTTATTGGTGTTCCCAAACACGACTCATATCAGCCAATTACAAGCACAAACTTTCACATTTTAAATTTCTACATAAGGCATATCTCACCCCTACCGACATTGCACGATTCAATCCTACACGCTCGACCCAGTGTACCAAATGTCATGCTCTGACAGTACTTTTGAACACTGCTGGACTGTTCCCATGAGAAACAAGGTCAATGACTGATTTGCAGATGGCTAGGTCTGAACTGGGTGGCAAAGTTAGCTAAAGAACGATGATGGATTAAACCCATATCTGTGACTGGGGGTGAGAGTCTTAAAAGTTTCAGCGCTCTGTCCATCATCTCCTTGTGCATTGTTCACCCTACGTTGGCAGGGTATGCCCAGACATGGGTCCCTTGCTCCCTTTGCCACTGGATTCAAGCTAGCCTGGCTGATGAGGGGTGTTACCCCGAAACCGTTCCCAGGATGCTTGTTTCCGGTCCAGGGTAGACCTGACTTAGCAGTTTGGGCTGGACTGTTCCCATGAGGAACAGGGTCAAGACTGATTTGCATATGACTGGGTCTGAACTGGGGTGATGAGGTGAGCTAAAGAACGAAGATGGATTCAACCCAGATCTGTGACTGGGGGTGAGTGTCTTAAAAGTTTCAGAGCTCTGTCCATCATCTCCTTGTGCATTGTTCGCCCTAAGTTGGCAGGGTATGTCCAGACATGGGTCCCTTGCTCCCTTTGCCACTGGATTCAAGCTAGCTTGGCTGATGAGGGGTGTTACCCCAAAACCGGTCCCAGGATGCTTGTTTACGGTCCAGGGAACACCTGACTTAGCAGTTTGGGCTGAACTGTTCCCATGAGGAACAGGGTCAAGACTGATTTGCATATGGCTGGGTCTGAACTGGGGTGATGAGGTGAGCTAAAGAACGAAGAAGGATTCAACCCAGATCTGTGACTGGGGGTGAGTGTCTGAAAAGTTTCAGCACTCCGTCCATTGAGTTCACTTCAGCAGTGCTCCTACTCGCTAAACGAGAACTGGCATTACACTGGGGCAGCGGACTTGTCCCCACCAACTCTGTGTGGCGCAAAATCATGACTCAATGCGACAAGGTGAGTGAGAATTATGTAGAGCTGCAACCTCTCACCTCTAGGCCTAAAGATATTTGTCAGCCTCTGTGTGACAGTATACTTAACTTGGAATCAGATGACTCCGATTGTATTACACTTTCAATATAACATACATCAACTCTGACATGCTCCTTCAAGCCATTTCCCTGTAACAAGATGCTAATCTTGTCTCCCTTGTAGACCACGTCATTTTGCTGAAGTTGTTCCTTCCATGAGATGTTGTCCTCTTGCTTCTCATAATGATATGCCATGGCTCAAGTCGCTTATCAATGTACCTGTAAGCAATGTGTTTACCTTTTTGCATGTTCTCATGTGCCACAAAAAATGTATTAAGTAAAGTAAAAAAACAAAAACAATAATAACGTTAAAACAGTTTTGTTCATGACTTTTTATTAAGGATTATGTTGACATATTTATTTCTCGAAAAACTATAACGAGGTGTGAGAGTCCTGATATTTAACAGGAGGACCCCCTTGTTGAAAACTTTGTAAAACATCAGTAGTAATTGTAGTGTTCACCAGAATTATTAGAAGTTTGCAAGAATAAACATTTGCAACTCTGCACATCCCACCTAAGGTAAAGATCATTATTCTATCTTTGACTGAATAGTACTGGTAATATTCAGGAAACTGCACACCCACTTTTACAACAGATTGAACAACGTATACATTTCCTACATATGCACATAACATCTGCCTGTTTGTCATTAAGTACGTTTTTCATATTTAGAGGAATTTATAGTTTTTATTCTAAATTAGATTTGCTCATGTTTTAAATATAATTTTCTCAACCTTTGCAGCTCCTCTAGCTATTTTACTTATATATTCAATTTATCTTTATATACCCTTCCTTGTAATTTATAGCAAGGCAATAAAATATGTTGGGCACAAAAAGAACGACACTAAACATCAAAAGAAATGATAAATTTCATGTTCAAAGAAACAATATGTAAGGGATGTAATTTGTGTAATATTTGTTATTTTACTTCATCTCTGAAAGTAGCTTAGTTCATGTAAATAGCATGTGAAAACATCTATACGAATGATTTTCAAGACAAGGGTAGGAGAGAGACTATTGTTGTAGAAGTTACTTCTAAATGGCAGTATTGAGCCGTTTTTGAATGAAACAACTTCCTGCAGTGCACACCTACTTAAACCACAGCTTTATACTTCGATGAACAATAAGCTGGTAAATCATATCTGACTGAATCCACAGATATCAGAACTAGCTAAATGCAGAACAAAATCACAGTTTGTCATTGGCGTGTAAGCAAAATAAGCTTAATATCGGGGCATTTTCACTTTTTATGTTTTTTCCAGGGGATCTGAGGCACTCAATCAGAAACAGACATTTCTCAATATTGTGTATTTCTTTCTTTCATTGGTTTCGTAAAATGTGCATAAAGCATTTCTATTGTTTTGGTTTCATGTACTTCCAGAAGAGATCACTCAGTATCTTACTGAAAGTTGCACTCTATCCAGTGCAGGTGTGAACTCCTGCAGACACGGCCCTGCTGTGGAGAGCCCAGCGGTGAGAGAAGAAGTCATGGTTGCAAACCACGTTTCTGTTTTTTATTGTACGAAAACCAAGCTTATTTCGAAGCGAGATGAATGGCTTTTCCCTGCAGTGGGTACATTGAGTGACTGAAGCCGAAAGGATACCTTCGACCACTCTCAAAAGTACCCTCAGAGGGCATCTGTGAACCACTCAGTGCTTCTCCTAGCCGCCGATGTGGCCTGCACATGCTTCTGTCATGTGGGTGCAGGGGCAAAGGTATCCTCTCATTTGCATGGGACCACCTCTGGCTTCAGATAATCCGGGGACAATAAGTGGGAGATTTTTTTAAAAGTCACGCAACGCAGCGCAGCACCCCGGAGGCTGCGCTGCGTTGCACGTCAGGGAGGGAGCAGGAGAGTGCCATATCTTCAGAGATATGTCTCTCTCCTCCACTTTCCCTTGCGCCGGCGCTGATTTCAGCTGCCGTGCGCCATGCACACACCTTAGCGCCATAGCGCTCGGGTGTGTGCATTAGTGTAGCATAGATTTTGTACAGGAAGGGTACGCTAGGCATGATGCAAAGCTTTTCCCACTTTGCATACATGCTGCACAGTGCAGCATGCTTGCAAAGTCCTAAAAGCAGGGATAAGTGAAAGCATTTCTCCTGTTAGCGCCTCCTTTGAAGGGGCGTTAACTTGTGGCGCAAAACCATATTTATAAATCTTTGTAAATATGGTTTTGCGTCAAAAGGCATGGGTGGTTGCATGGGAACACCCATGTACCATCCATGTAGCGCCCCCTCGGCGCAAAGTAACGCAAAGCAAAGAAAATAGCAAAATAAATTGATTTGTGCTGGTTAGCGTCACTTTTGTGACGCAAAACCAGCGCAAAAGGTTTAAAAATCTCCCCCTAAGTCTCCCCCTTCCAATCTGCACTGCAGAAGGTGCTGCAAAAAAATCTGTGACCCCTCCTATGATATGAGAGATCCTAGGGGAGGTAAAAAACAGGTGCAAATGCATCTTGTGCTGCTGGGACAATATGTAGCCTAGAAGACTGAAACTGTTCCATATGGAAATATTCCCCTGAGAGTGAGGGTTTATGGGTGTAGGGAAGGATGAGATGTATTAGCAGATAGGTTTTTGGCACTATCTAGAGTTGGAAAAGTGACCAGAATTCAGACATGCCCTATCATGGAATGTTTGACGAGTCTTTAGAAGTTCCATAATGCTCCATTTCCACACACAGTCCTCCCTGATAGAGAGAATCAGTATTGTCATAAAATATATGCATATGGAGTGTGCAGGGTATCTCCCCTTGATGAGGAAATACAGAACTTCATCGGGATAGAGTTAGAGTAGAATGGAGTGGCAGCCGCTCCTTTAGGGCATTGGAGCGCCGCCCCACTGCTTTCTCGCAGTGCGAGAAGCAGAAAATAAAATGGTATTTTAAATACCATTTTATTTTCTGCTTCACGCGCTGCGAGAAAGCAGACGGCAGGGGTATGCCTTGTTGGGGGCGGGCGGGAGTGTATGCCTGGTTGGGGCGGGTGGGTCGGGGAGGAGTGGCTTGCACCACTCTGAGTGCCCTGACTGCTTGGTCGGCCCTGGGGCCGACCAAAGCAGTCATGGCAAGACTTCTACATTTTCTTATGTAGGCTGCATGCAGCCTAAATAGAGAAAATGGCCTCCCTACTGGCGCCCGGCTGGGCGCCGTCCAGGACTTCTGCACCAATCACAACGCTGCCATTGCAGCGTTGTGATTGGCGCACAGGAGGGGAGGGAGGTCCTCACCAGGCTAGGCATCGTCCCTCAGTCATTCCCGCCAGCGGGAGCGGACCAACGTGGCACGCCTATAGTCTTGGACCTTGCAGGACCCTCCGGAGCTGCGCAGCTCACAGCAACCCCCGGTCCTCCTTCACTGCTGCTCCTACAGCCGTCAGGGCATGCCAGCCATCGTCGGAGCGCTGCCTCCACCCCAGGGCAGCCAACCGCAGCAAACAATGCGGGCAACGCCGACAACTTCTTGTGTCTGCCCAATGGTGTGTCTCGCAGACTGTCAGATAGCCCAGACTTCACAGGCCGAAAGATCAGAGTCACCATCTTGCAGGCCTGCTGCACGAATTGGTAATTGAGGCAGTTTGATCTCCCCTCGCCTCGACACTGGGAAGCGCCGCACACTCCCCACGTATCTAGGGAAATGGCCGGATTAGAGTCGGGTTGGCGCGGAGCAACTAGCTCAGCTGCAGCATGCCTGTTCCTCAGAACGCGGGACCCCGGCCCAGGAGCAGAGGACCCGGTCAGGTAAGAAGTTTCCTTTTTATTTTAACCCCCCGCGCGACCCCCCCAAGCGCGACCCCCTTCCCCCCCACGAGTATGCGAGCCGCGACTGCCTGTTTATATGTTTTCCCGCTGTGGTGCTCCTCAGGCCTAGTTCTCACAAAATATAATAAAAGTTTAATGAATCATTAAATAGATGCAAAAGGCGCCCAATCCCTGAAACTCCCTCAAATGCCTGGACGCATTACACGGCTACAGTCGTTTCCTAGCTCCGCACAGTGAGTACAACATGAAGCCACAAAGATATACAGGAGCGTTTCCTATCTTATGTAACCTTGATGTTTCCACTTGGAAAGTTTTTTTTATTTTCTCTATGCACAACAAGCGACACGGTGTATGAACTTCATTAGCCATGCCGTTTATCTTAGTCCCCTGTCGGAGGTCTGTGATATTGCAAGAGCAGCTGTAATAATATAAACCTCAGCCTGCACGCAACAATGAGGTGCAGCCAAATAATTGTTTTAGTGCTGTGCTGCTCATTAGCGAGTGTTTACACTCGCCCCTCATGTAATGGTTCAAAGCGAACTACAGCGCTTTAAGGGATAACGCAAACATTGCCGGTGTCCTGCCCACCACAACCAGATGGAGGCCCTGCTTCGGTTGCATCAAGATCCAAACCATCATCAGTTAAAACTCAAGCACCAATAGCAGATGTTTACGACCCTCTGCAGATGCGCTACAGTCCACCAGGGCGGGGGGAGGGGAGCCAGGCAAGGACATTGCCATAAAATTAGAAGGCCTGAGAGACACTATTGTTGCTGTTCATTCACAGGACAGGATCCGAACCCTCACCCTAAAAGTGTCAGCAAGGCCACAGGCACAAGTCTACGAGCTGGGGGGATTCTGCCGTGGCTCGTTGTGTAACACTAACTACACTGACTGAGCCTCGCTGTGTTCTACGCACCCAGTGACGTCCGGCTTCTCTCCACAGTATTTACTATTCTTCCAGGTCACTGGTTCTGCCCAAGGCTTCCTCGCAGGCGGTGGTGTCAAGGTGTGAAACACGGGTTTCTGATAATGCAACCATTCAAAGTTGAATTCAGGCTTTAGTGTTCATGTATTTGCCAACATTCAAATACTAAGGAGACTCTTCAATCATTTTTCTCTTATGTGATTTTCCCAGCATACTATGAATTAACTTATGTGAGGTACTCAGCATTGGTATCTCATTATGAAGTTCTGTGGTTATACTGAATAAGCACCTACCTATGTCATTATCATGTGAAGTCTCTTTATTTATTTATTAACCCTCTTGCTCTCTCAAATATGCTTGAAAATGCACCAATTGCCAGCTCGCTCGCCCGCACTAATTACGAACGTTACGCCTCACCACTTTCAAATGTCACCACCCGCCACTGGTAGGATTGACACATTATTGACAAGAAAACCTGTTTCTTTAACCTTAGTCTGCTTATTCTTGACTATGTTCTTGCTATGGCTGACTCATTTGTATGGAGATGACTAGATGCAGGCAGGCAGTGCCATAGCACTTTCTTAGGGTATCAGTGAAACAAGGTAGCAGCAGTGGAAGTGGCAGATGTAGCAGAGGCCATTGCTGGTCAGATCACCCTGTGATAACTAATAATATACTTTGTGAAGGTGGTTTAATACCTGAAGTAGCTCTCAAAATACTTGTCAATGTCTTAAGTATTTTATGAAAGTAGTGATGACTTTTAAATAGACATATGTACATGTTTTATTATTTATTTGTTATTATGTGAAATTCAATGAATTTCCCAGCTGTGAAATGTTGTACAATTCCGTTCGCATTAATTTTTCAGTCAGAAGCCAGTCCCATCTATTCTGCCCTTCACCAGTGCTGACTGAGAATCAGCCAATGAAGACATGTATTTGTAGAAATTGCTCACGTGGTGTCATTGGCAGGATTTTTTAAAGTTAGTTTAAAGTAATAAGCAGCCGCACTGCAGCAGATGCTGACTGCTTGGAGGAAGCGAACTTCAAGGTCTGCGTTACCATATAAGCAGTGGAACATGGTATATGAAGCCACGGTCGTATGAGGACATGCATGTGGCATTCTGGCAGCTGATAGCAATGTTGGTGAAGAAGGTGAAAATAGTGCACTGTAGGTTCTTCCGAGGCAATAATAAGCTTTCAAGGACTAGAGGAAGATGAGCATTGACTCATACATCTATCATAGAATAAGAAAATGTATTCTCTAAACTATCCACATATTTATTCGGGAGTGTGGGCCACCCTTGCTATGGCCCTCGCATACATATATTTAGTAAGGAAAAGGACAGACGATTTTTATAACCACAAATCATTTTTAATTCAGTGTATTCTTTCTTGACAATAGTTGTTAATTAATGGACGAGATGCAGAGTACTTAATGATCGGATATTATCTGGATACCACTTTCAAAGCAGAATGGCCGCTTTTGTATGTTTTTGATAAATTCCTTCTTTTTATTGAGTTACTCTTCCTAAAATCTACATCGTTGATGAAACTTTTTCAGTACTAGAGGTATGTTTTGTGATGGGCCAAGGAATTGAGAATTTAGAGAGATCAAGTGAAATATGCGCACGAAAACCTCCACAAGTTTAAGTGAAAAGAGGTCTTTGAGCAGTAAGTAGGCAGTAAGAAAAATGTCAGTTACAAGGCAAGAGTGCTAACCTGAAATGTAAGCACCATTAGTGAAGATACGTTTTGAATGTCACATGATGGTCACTGCCTTACCTAATAGCACTAGCAGGCAGCTACGATATGTTTGACCTGTGTTAGACCTGACAGCCTTAGGGTGAGCTTTCCCCAAAGTTTTTGCCTCCTCCCCTCCTGTTTTGCTGGAATTCGTTTTTGTTGACCTTAGGAGGCTGTGCAGTTTACCACTGCTAACCAGTGATAAAGTGCTTGTGCTCACTCCTTTAAACAAGGTAACATTGGATGGCAACCATTTGCCACATTTAATTTACCTATAAAGTCCAGAGTAAAGTCGTACTGCTTGTACCCAGGGCCTCTAAATTAAATGCTACCAGTGGGTCTGCAGCACTTATTAAGCCATCCAGTTATGTAGCTCTTTTAAAACATGTCTCAAGCCTACCATTGCAGCCTGTGTGCAGTTTCAAGCTGCCATTTCGACCTGGCAAAATAAACCTTTTGCCAGGCCTAAGATTCCAAAAATACTTATGAGTCACCTCTAGGGTAGGCCCTGAACTGCTCATAGGGGTTGGGTGCACTGTATTTAAAACTGTGGACATGTCCTTTTAAATTGTACATGTCCTGGTAGTGAAAAACTCTTAAGATTGCCTTTCACTACTGCAAGGCCTACCTCTCCCATAGGATAACATAGGGTTACTTTACATTTAATAATTGATAACTTTCAAATGGGAACAGGTAGAAATATCATGTTTTGTCTCTAAAGAATTGTAATTCAAAATCCTCTTTATTGCTAAAGTCGAATTTTAAGTCACAATTCTGAAAATGCCACTTTTATAAAGTTGGCTTTTTCTTGTCCTAACCATTTGAAGCCTGCAGCCTGTGTCCTGGGTCACATGACTACGTGTAGTTGGCAGTTGGTCTTTGTGTATTCCTCTTAGTTCCCCCGAGGGGTGTGGGTGTTGACAGAATTACCAATCGTGACAGGATAGGTGAGAGTGGAGCTGTCACCTACCACACTTGCACTTAAATAGTGAGAGGTGTGGCACAGCGACTAGAGCGGCTGATTCTGGAGCGCGGGGCTCATGGTTCGATCCCCAACACAGGTGGCAGCTCAGCATCATGTGGCTGCCGGTAACAGCTAACTTAATCTCCCCAACTGAGCGCCTGGATACACATAAGGGTGATAAGTTTGTGCTTTACAAATGTGGAATTTAATCTTTTATTTGAGGTCTGGCCTGCTCTCTGAAAAGGAACACTGGACCTGCTCCCTTCATCCCAGGCTGAGTAAATCCAAGGGTCAGCTGGCTGTCCTGCTGTTCTGAGCTCCAGGGACACAATAAGCTTCGGAGGGCTTCCTGCAACAACCCAGCTGATCTGCTGCCCTGGACGCCTGCCTGGACCTGCAACTGACCTGCCTGGGCTCTGCTGGAGTGAGGTCCTGATCCCCAGGAGGTCCCTTCCCAGGTCCTGGATCCTTTGCTGGCATCAGAGAGAACTCCTCTTGTTTTCAGTAAAGGTTCCATCAAATCTTAAGCGAAGGAATATGAAGGCTTGCAAATCCTCGCCACGCAGCTGCAAGCTTCATGGGAACCAATGCTGAGCGAAGCAAAGCACTGTTAAGCCTCCCCACACAGCTGAAAGCTTCATTGGACCCAATGCTGAGAAAAGGGAAGCCCCGCAAAGCCTCACCGCACAGCTGAAAGCTTCATTGGAACCGATGCTGAGCAGTGCAAAGTCCTGCAGAGCCTTGTGGTTGATGCTTGAGAAGAAACACTTCCCTCAGCCAATAAACCAATTTCCAACAACCTTGCCTTGACTCATCATGTCAAAAAATAGTAACAGCTGTATAAATAATAGTGTAACATGGGGTAGAAGCTAAATAGGTACTCTTGTTGCAAGCAGACTCTGTCACAATTTAACGATTCCTTGATGAAGTGTCAGAAAGACCATGTGAAGGAATAGAAGATGGATGCAAATTGCTTCACCAGTTAGAAGTGGATATTCTCATTTTTGTCTATGGAGAACAAGTGTTACAAGTGATAGTATGTACTTTATTTTGTTGCCACATTTGGAGTTAATTTCATTATCCTACACTGCACATTGCAAGAAATGTGTGTGAAAAAGAAAAGGGAAAATGTAATGTTCTTAGATTTACTTTATTTAGATAGAACTTTTCTGGAGTTTCATAATCATCGATAGGTGAAATGTGAAATCGGTCTTCATGAGGCCGATTGCCTGGCCTCCTGTATCCTTCAGGTTCACCTCAAAAAGATCAGAGATGATAAAAGTCTAAAATAAAGTCACAGATTTCATGTCTTATTTTGGAAAGCTGAACACATTGCCTCAGCCCTTCCGAATTGATTATTTCTAAATCTTAACATTTAGAAAAATGTTCA
The DNA here is from genome assembly GCA_963921515.1 of Calotriton arnoldi. Taxonomy (NCBI): domain Eukaryota; kingdom Metazoa; phylum Chordata; class Amphibia; order Caudata; family Salamandridae; genus Calotriton; species Calotriton arnoldi. Next base: position 402,636 of record CAWUFW010009774.1, on the reverse strand, counting down.
GTAATTTCATCAGGCACAATTCTTTTTTTCTAAATTGTACGGGGACCTCTCAGTAATCCATAATGTTGTTTCATCTGGGATAAAGTTTTCAGCAGAGTAATCTTAAAAAACTGTACAATTCTTCTTAGATGTGAAATTTGAAATGCACATTAGGACAAAAGATTGTGCCCCTAAGTTAATAACGTTGCATGGAGATCTAAAAAATCACCAAACGTCTTCATTTCTGCACACAAATGTAATGAAATCGCAAGGGCTCCAAATTATTATATTCTTTTTTTTAAACTACGCTTGGAATATATAATAATGGGAGCCTCTCGTCTTCTACAGTATTGAAGGCCCTCATTAGGTAGTAGTTTTTACTGTTGACCCTAATACAGAAGAGGCCAGCCTCCCATGTTAATGATAATTTTAAGTGAACACAGGCCTTCTTGGAATGTCCACGGAGCCGCATCAGCTTCCATTCTCCACAGGACCATCTGTATTCCAAATAAGCACGGGAGAAGTTTAAAAATATGTGTCCAGTAGCACCTCAGTTTTCTATGTTGCAATACATTATTCAGTCTCTAATAATAGGAGAGACGCTCTACAGAAACATGTAGGTTTTTATGACTATACACGGCACCCTAATCATAGGGATTTAGCACAAGGATAGCCTGATTAGCCCCAGGAAAGCTTTTTAGCCTCAGAGAGTCAAACCAGCACAGTACAAAGACTATCTCAACAGAACTTTGTCATGTAGTCAGTAACTCATGAATGCAAGAGTTTGGACATCCTCTTTTTTTCATTTGTTCTAATCAACTCTTTTTGGTGAATGACTTGAGCAGAGTATTTTAAAGTCCAAAACGAATGCGACTAAAACTCACAGATTGCCACTTCCCATGTTTTCAGCAGTAAGACCCAGTTCCTATTTTAGGGATAAAATCTTTCCCACATGACAGAAGCTCAGAATAGCAGCAGCTTTCCTTTCCTATCTGGGCAGACCCTTTTATTTCCACGGAGCATCAAAGTACATCTCCACCTCTAAGTCTTTAGCTGTTGCAACTGTCATGTCACTTTCCACTCCACAGGTCTATGGGTTGTTCTCGATGTTGAGGGAAAGTATGCTGGAATGGCTATTCATATGTAGATATGACCCAAAACACCTGGGGCTCATGTTTCCTCCATTCCTGAGCCTTTGTGTAGGCATCCCTTGAAGCAGCAGCTATAAGCCCAGATGTGATAATTAGATGTGACCAGCAGGTAGCTAACCAGAAAAGTAAATCTCCTTTCCATCAACACTACAGCTGAAACTAAGCAAATTTACTTTAATAGTTAAACAGCAATTTTTGTTCTACAAGCTGAAAAATGGTTGCCCAGACCAACTGTTCTCACACTGAGAAAGTGAGAGATGGCATATCAAGTTGCAATCTGCAAAAATAATCACTTACTCAGAAATAGGAAACTAAGCGAAAGGAGAAAGGGCTGTCCAAGTATGGGGCCTTCGGCAGGGCTGACTGCATATCCCTGCCTAACTATGCATGCATTCCATGCAAATATGTGAGGCATAAGTCTCTCACCTGAGTCTGTGCTCAATAAGTGAAAGATACCTAAAAACAAAGAAGAGAAGCATAATATCAGAAAGGGGGGTGGTAAGGAAAAGGGAAGGTGACGGGCTTATGTTCCCGTTCAGTAAGAAGTGATTTTTCTAAGTATCCACCTACTTCTAAGCTTAGAGGACAGATAGTTAGGCAGGGATATGCACTTAGCCCTGACGAAGGCCCCAGACCTGGACATGCTCTTTGTGTGGGCCAAACCATGTTGGCATTGAAAAATCTGGGTCATTTGAGAAACTAAATCTCAATAAAAACCCTGGATCATATTTTATTTATCCCCCCGGAACCCTACAAATAAGAAATAATCCCTTTGGGTATAACATGAGATATTTTTAATTTTGCTTCTCCTGTCTGGATCCCTGCATTATCCAGTAAAACATTGTATAGGAACTCCCATCCTTTTGGTTGAGTCCACCCTGGTGGTACAACCCTACCAGGATGTGGATAGGCGCCATTGATGAAGCATATCACGATTAAGGGGCCGATTCCGATCTCGGCCGGTAGGGCACCAAATCGGATTCGGCTTAACCGGATCCGATTTGGAGCCCTCTTTCCTGACCGATTCGTACGTGCATCTGGGCGAGCGAGTACGATGCGAGCGCGTGCATATTCCCCGACCGACTCGTACGCCCGTCCCAACCGCACCGACCGACTCGCTCGGATGCGCCTCGCACCGCGCAATGGAGACGTTCACCGGCCGGGCAAGTACGATGCGTCCGGCTCGAAGAAGCAGTCGGAGCCGCACTTTGGGGGTCCGTGTCGGACCCCCCTGTACGCATAGCCGCGCGAGTCGCACACAGGGGGGACCCATGGGTCCCCCCTACCTGTGCATGTACGGCGCGAGTCGCTTCGCCGCGTACGCGCTGTAGGGGGCGCCCTTGTTCGCCTCGCACCCATTGAGTCAATGGGAGCCCGCGTACGAGTTGTACGACAGGCTCCCATTGACTTCAATGGGAGTCCGACCGAATCGAGTCCGATGGCATACGTGCGCATCGTACTCGTTCGGTCGGGCTGCTAGGGTCCGATTCGGTCGGAAATCTCTCCGGCTCGATCGGAGAGATTTCCGGCCCGAATCGGAATCGGCCCCTAAGTGAGTGAGGTGTCTACTCCAATATCCTTGGATACCTCAGTAGGATCACAAAGTGAGGTCCATACTGTACTCCGCCCTTTCTCCTTTCGTCCAGTTGCCTTTTTGCGAGTAAGTGCCTAGGCCAACTGCCTTTTAATTCAATAATACTTTGCATTCCAAATTTGGATTCAATCCATTCTTTACATTGGAAACAATTTAAAAATGGAATTTTGAAAGAGCGTAATACATTTTAGACATAAGTGGGAAATGTTTTGCTTCAAACCGGCACTCCTTATATGAACAAAACGCATTTGATAACTGCATGTGTATATATGTTTTTTGCAGCACATCATGATGAAGTGATCCTTAATGGAATGTAAAACACAACAATATTATTGCGATTATCTGTTTAAAATAGATAGCTGTTTCCAAACGTCTTGTGGCAGAATTAAAAAAATAAAGAGATTCTGAACTACCTATTCTGCCTTACAGATTATTTTTCTGTATCACGACTTGTTAATTACAGCTGTGGAAACGATCTCTTTGATCGTACCCATGTTAAAACAGGGTACTTGAGTTTATATATAACACATACACTGTAAAGTGGTTTAAAAAACTGAACAAGCAGAAAAGACAGTAGACCCAATGCAATTTGTAAAACAACACAAAAAGGCATGGAGGTAAACATTGACCTGCTACTGAATGGCTGCACACATATTCAAGGAAGACATCATTATTTCAGCCCAAATACTTGGTGAGCGAGGGTGGGTTGGAGCATAATAATTATACCTACAATTAAACTGGGAAAAAAACAAATGGTAAGTAGGAAAAGAAGTAACAGAAGCAGTTCATTTAATTATATGACGAGGAACATGACATGATAAAGGAGAAAATATAAGAAGGCCTCTCTTGATAAACAAAAAGTTTAAACTTTATTTTCGCAATGATGTAAAAAACTGGAGCAACTGGAGATCCATATTAATTACTCTGATATTAATCTACAAAGATATATATTTCAAAGTACTTAACGATCAGAAATTATAACATGGAAAACATGAAAGTAAAAGGAATTTAAACTCCACTATGGCACTGTAAAAATCTATGTATGGTTTTAAAACAATGCAAACTGAAAGAAGAATGTGGTTCACAACAATAACATTCATCATTCAAAACTGATCTAAAGGGTGTTCCACTATAATATAATTTCAAAACTATTGTGGACACGAAACATTGTATAAAAAATATTGTGATATCAAAATTACCAGGGGGCAGACTATTTAATGTAAGAATATCGTTATTTTAGGTACTGCATTTCTTTTTTAATAAGTTTCATATAATATATATATTTTATTTTTTTTATTTTTTTTATTTTATGAGATATTATTATTTTAATGTTACATGCCTTTGTAAGTCTCTTTGTTATAGTTTATTCGTTTTGATTTGTTATTATACCTAAAGATTTTTTCATTTTATTTGAATGTATTTATTGGTGGCCTGTTGGTTTTGTAGGGATTATGGCAGAAGGTTTTTAAAATATTTGTTTTAATTATTTACACATACTTTATTTTGCTTATTATCAATTTGTTAATTTGATTATTAACCATGTTAATTATTTTATTTGGAATTATTTAATAGATAAATATAAATACAATTGTAATGAATTGTTGTAATTGTTTATTGGTTAATCACATTGATAGTTTGCATCATTTTATTAATTTGTATATTAGTTGATTTACTGTGTTATACTTTTTTATATATTAATTACTTTCGTATTAAAATTATTTAAAAATTAATGTGTATTGTTATTTTTTCATTCATTAGTTGTATTGGTTTTTGTGGGTGTTGGAACGTTGGGGCTTTAGTTTAAGATGCATTTTAAATTATAAACTTTTTATCTTTTTACATTTTATATTTGTTATTGTAAATATATTAAGTTGAATATGTAAATTTATATCTATTTTAAAATGTAAAATAATGTATTTATTTATACATCTATAGTAAATAGTTGTAGCAGTAGTACATCTAACCACTCAAAAGTCCTACTCTTACCCTGCTGTTGCTCATGTTGGAGAGGGAATAGTAATTCTGGCCCCTCCAAAGTCCAACACTTTCCCTATTTTTGCTTACATTGGAGAGGGAATAGTACATCTGACCCCTCCAAATTCAAACATTTTCCCTATTGTTACTTATGTAGGAGTGGGACTAGTAAATATGACCTGTCCAAAGTCAACCTATTGTTGATCAGTTTGGAGTGGGACCCATCCAAAGTCCAACAGTTTCCATACTGTTGCTTAAATGTTAGTGGAAATTGTAAATCTGAACACTCCAAAGTCAATAACATTCCCTACTGTTGCTCAGGTCAGAGTGGGAATAATAATGTTGACCACGCCAAAGTACAGCACTTTTATACTGTTACTTAAGTTGGAGTAGCAATATTATATCTGAATCCTTCCAAAGTCTGAAACCTTTCCTACTGTTACTCACTTTGAAGTGGAATTAACAAATTTGACTCCTATACATCTATTTTTTTAAGCGATTTCTTTCCTTTAATTTTTTCACAATTAAGTTTGGAATTTAATTTTTAAATTAAATGTAAAAGTTACTTTAATTGAATTCATTTTTGAATTATGTATCTTTATTTTTTGAGTAATATATTTATTAAAATATTATTCAAAATGTGAATAAAAGCATTGTATAATTTTTTTAATTTAGTATATAGTGGTCTTAATTGTTTCAATTATTAAGATTATTTTTTCTTTTATTGTTCATATTTATTTCATTATTTTATGATTGTGTTCACTTATATATAATATATTTTGATTATTATTGTTGACATTTATTTTGAATTACATATTTTTATTTATTGTTTTTGTCTATATTTGTATCTTATATATTTTTAAATTTTTATTTTTTAGATTAATAATTATTTTTAAGTTAATACATTACTTAGGGGCTCATTACGATGGCGGGCGGAAGCACAACCGCCGTGCTGGCGGATGCAAAAACCACCAGTTACCGCCGGCACGCAGCAGTCCACACGCCCGTCCAATTACGATGCGAAAAGTAGGCCAAACACCGCCGGCAAGCCAGCAACACCGTCCGCCATCAAAGTGCGCCCGTACACGTAGCGGCGCAGCCCAACTGACACACACCGTCCGACGAAACACGTCCCGCCCGGCGCATAAATTACGATGCCGCAAACAAACGGCTCCCACGGCTAAGAGACACCGCACGTGAAAGAGAGGCGGTAACACGGACGCAGAGCACGGACAACGAAGAAGCGGCACCCCGAGCATGAATCCAGCACTGCAGGCCCTTCCCATGCTTCTGCTGATGCACCACCAAGGACGCAACGTACCGCGGAGACGCAGGTAGGCACACACACAACAAGTGCACGCAAACAGCGCACACAGTGCAAGGGCGGAAAAAGCGGACAACCCCCACCAGCGCGTGTACACTACACATCCACCATTGCATCCACATATGACACACAGGCCAAATCGTAACATCGCGGAACACATGTGTACACACCACCTGGGACTAGGAACCAACCACCCCGTCACGGCCCCAAAGCGCCGATGACGCCGCCACACATGCGCACAACGCAGAGGCCAACCGCAGCGCCATGCATGCGTCGCACACAGACACAGGGACACAACCAAGCAGCACACACATCAGCCCCACCCCGAACGCACATGACACGTGACAGGCCTGCCACAGACATGTCCCCAACGCCCAATTCACGGACAACACCCAACGCCACACAACCGACGCACACATGTCAGTGAAGTCACGCAACAGCAGGACACACCCCAGTGCAACAAACATGGCGTAGCACACAGCGGCGGCAACACCAACTAGGAGAAGCAGGGCCCCTTCGGAAAGAGGAACGCCAGTACCACACTGAAAAACCCATACCACCCTGCACATATGAACAAGACATATAAAACGGAACACCAAAGAGCACGGGGACCGACAACAGGTGGCCCAAGAATAACATTCACACACAAGGCCCAACGCAGAGCGGAAAGGCAGCCTGCCGCCCACACAAGGGAGAGCAGACAGCACTGAATGACCTTCCATTCCAACACCGAAACCACAGCCCTACGACAGAAGCCGGTGAATACAGCCATTGTCCAAGAATAGACCAACACAGGCATGCCGAGGAGACCGACCACAGGGCAGATAGCGCATATCACAGAAGCACACAACGGACGGGGAAGAAAGAAGAAAACACTCCCCCATGTCGGCCACATGCAAGTTAATTGGAAGGAGTCACACATCACTGACCTTGAACTGTCTGAGAAGCATGTGGGAAGAGGGCCCGTGTCCTCCAAACAAGCAAACAGAACACAAGTCCTGTCTCCCTACGACTACACAGAGCTCACAGCAACCTCGGAGCGTGCACATTGCAGACTGCACACACAGCCGGTGCACGCCACCACAACGCACCGCTGCGAAATGGCAACCGCAACACACCTACCCAACTACGCCGAACAGCTCAAGCTGTACAAAACCAACCTGTTCCATACATTGGGATGCGATCTCCTGTCCCTGCTGAACGTAAGTTACCGACTGACTTACCGCATCACATTGTTCAGCTGCGTCATGCCCGTCTTCTACTGTCGGAGGTGTCCCTACCAGCATCCCGTCGAGATATGCCTCTCCAACCCGGCATGTCTGAAGGCGGACCTGCTACCACTACTCCTCCCTCTGGACGCACACGACAGGGCCTGCTCTGCCTATGGGGGCATGGCGTATGTGGCCAACATCGCACCCGCACTGAAATGGGACCACTGTGCCTCCACACGACGGATCATCGAGAACAGCTACATCGAATGTCACCCAGCATGCCCCATCATGGTCCTCCAAGGGACAACTTACGAACAACACCTTGACAGCCACCATCTGCTACATTGGCTGGCAAACATGTACACCACCAATGACATGGAAGCCCTGCTGGACGGCATCGCATACCTGACAACCTGTAAATACGTCGGACCACAACGCAGGTTCCCCGAGTGACCTTTGATGTCCAACCCCGCACCCATGCTTAGCTTCCGCATGGACTGGCCAGTCACCACCACAACAGCCATACCAAACGACCGGCAACTGTAACCACACCATCAACGACATCGCCATGACATCGGATATGACCGGGACATGCACACTGTTCCCCATCACATCCAGGAACACCGCATGCATCGTGGGAGGCAGTGGCATGGGCTCTGTGTATCGCACCCACATGGACGGAACTGCACGAACAACCAGGACACGACATGGATCCAGCGCCCATGGACACACACACCGCTCAGTGGACATGAATAGGTCGCCTGGAGTCTGTGGGTGCTGCACCCCTCCCACCCCCGCCCCGGGAATCCCATACCAGGACCTTTGCATGGACGACAAGTGCATACAACAACAACACGACCCCAGTGACTGTGACATGTCCAGTAACCACCACAGTGCAACAACAAGTGGCACGCCGCTGCATGCACGCAAGCCCATGCCCTGATGTCATCTCACATGCACGCGTGCATGAGGAACAACCGCAGCAAACCTGTCACATGGAACTGAGATGGACTGTGCCCATGATGCCAAGCGGTCTGGTAGGCTACATGTATACCGTCTGTGTCAAAGTCCGCAGCTCCGCAGCTATACGCAAATGTACATTAGCACAGCCTTGGCCAAGCAGATGTCACCCTGAAGCCCACATCCCACATGCAACAGCCAATCACATGTAACCCCACACCCTATCCCATTTGCAATCATGCTCAGTATATCCTCAACATGTATTCCGCTGCCAGTAGTGTCCACTATACTGCATCACAGAGGACAGAAGACTCAATATAATGTTTGAAACCAAAACTGTCTCCGCTGACTCATTTCACATGTACGAATGAGAGAGGATGAGAGTATGTGAAGTACACGGCAGTCGTGACATGACCATGTAGTCCACTGGTATTGGATGACAACGCAAATGAGTAGCACAACTGTGGAAGACACACATGTGCCGTGTGAAGTCGTATGGACGCAGTGCACAGGTGGGTGGGTGTGACGGGTAGATGCGCACATGCCAAGTTGGAGCACGCCGTGTTGGGAGGGGTCATGAACAGTACACCACCGCTTCCCTGGGCATAGTGAGAGGACACCTGTCGGGGGGAGTGAACACGTGTGTGCACAGCAGCCGGGCACACGTACATAGCGGTACCAGGCGCACCTCAGCCCACCCTCTGTGGACAAGCAGGATCCTGTTGTGCGCCCGCCATGCCCCTTGACAAGGCACACACAGCCCCAGTCGACCAGGTGTAACCCCAACATAGTCAATCCGCACAGGCGATACAGGGCACGGGATGGCAGTGGAGCATGGTGTGTGAGAGGTCTCCTCGCGCTCCTCCTGGTCATATCACGCAGGCAATAGAACCTCAACGTCTAGCATGGCAAAAAGTCAAATGGAAGTGTAGGGGGACGCACCACAGCACGAGCAGCACTGACGTCACGGGAGGTGGCTCGCACCATCCCATCCATTGCCCATCATACCAACCACGCCACATGCCATTGCGACTAAGTGCAAGCGCATGCGCCACCACCCCCGAGCCCTCCCCAGAGAGGCCAAAGAGTGAATGTGTGGGCCATCAGCCACAGACGGACGCGGCATGGCCGCAAGGGCAGCCACAGCCACTGGGTGTCGCAGGTGGCGGATCCGGAAGGCGAAGACTGTGATGCATAGTCCATGCAGGCCGGGTCTCCATTTGGGGCACCACGCAGGTGGACGGCGTCCCGCCACACATCATACCCTGAGACAGCCCACTCGTGCAACTGGACCCACACATACACTCCTTGCCCTCTCTGGTGCGAGCTTGGGGCTGCCTGTGCAAGCGCTAGCCTCGCAGGTGCACATGCATATTGGGGGGGCGAGGGGAGGACATGAGGGCTGGGGCGAAGATGACCGTATCACTGTCAGTTAGTACAAGGGATGACCCAGATGTGGAAAGGAAGAGACGTGTTCCGTGTGTACTGCAACTAGTCGCCAATCCAACTACCCCCCCATGTCCGGAATGTAAGCCCGCACCTAGGCTCGCCCATCCGCCACATCGAACATACCACCAGCACGACAACCTTCCCATTCGAAACACTGACTGGGGTGGCGACCAGTGAACAATCATGTGTAGCCTACCCACGCGTACATGTGGGCCCTCCATGATCCATGTCACCTGCGGCAAAGACATGACATGCGCAATGAGGGAAGTGAGGAGAGCTGTCCGCCCCACGCACAGAAGGTGCATCAGCTCCACAGACCCAGCAGCGAGTCCAGCAGGGGTCACATGTGCAGGGGCAGCTGTGCCTGGTGTGAAGGCACATGCATATAGACAGCACATCGACCAATGTGTAGTCTGCCCACATCCACAGTCCATCATCATGCGGACATAGGAATTGAACACAGGGCAACACATCTTAGTTGGTGCACCCACCGTGACCAACAATGCGCAATCATCGACGTACCCGCCCTGTGCATGGCCCCCCACCCAACGGAGGCACATCCAGTGCCACCATCCCACACACACAAGCCTTCCACGGAACATGCTGTGTCCAATGGTCAGTACAGAGTCAGCGCCCATCTGGTGGATCCTGAACAGGAGACACATGCACACACATGCCAGCTCCCACTATGTACGTCTGCCACCTGGCACGTGCAATGTAACCTCTCACCTGTGACATGTGACTGCAAGCACACAGCCGTCTTGGCATGGGGCTGTCAATGTGGACACCTGTCAATGTTTCGGGAGGTGTGATCCGTACAGTGCTGTACATAGGGTGCAGTGCTGACACCTACTACTGTCTCATATCCCCTCGTGCCACAGGTCCCACTTGTATTTGCCGCTCAGCCCGTGCCCACATCATCGTCGTCGTGTGCCATACTCGTCCAGCCTCGGAAGCAGTTCCATGCTCAGCAGACACTCATGTTGCCGTGGCGTTGCCGCTTGACGAATATGCAGTCAGTCCCCATCAGCACGCCCCGCAAGTCATTGGGGCCTAGATCCCCATGTGCATGCACATGGCAGTGGTATGTCTCACTTGCCATTGCCATTGTTGGGAGACCTGTGTAAGTGTATTGTGGCCGTGCCGTCCCAGCTTGACAGCTGGGCTGTGGCTCATGTGCTTGCTCAGTCATGTCAGTGATGTGTATGCGAAATTGCTATGTGTCGTGTTGCTTTGACATGTGTCCTCTGCCATTTTCCCCAGGCGGAGACCGAACATTGACCGCCCATACCAATTGCTGGCGGACATGGACGATACAGAGGTTATCAGGAAGTTTCGGCTGGACAGGCCAACCCTGCATCGACTGTGTGCCATGTTAGAGCCCCATCTCCGTCCCCGCAGGGTGTATCCGACTGCTGTCACCCCCACGGCCAAGGTGATGGCCGCCATGCATTTCTTCGCCACTGGGTCATTCCAGCACACAGTGGGCAGTGGAGGAGGGATGTCCCAGCCCATGTTCAGCAAGGTGCTGAGGGATGTACTGGCAGCCATGATGCTGTACCGAAACAGGTACATCAGATTCCCCAGGGCTCGTGAATTGGCGGCAGTGAAGGGTGCATTCTATGCCCTTGGCAGAATCCCACACGTCGTGGGAGCCATTGACTGCACACATGTTGGCCTTGTTCCACCACAGGCCACTGAGCACCTGTACCGCAACAGGAAGCACACGCACTCCCTGAATGTGCAAGTGGTGTGCCTTGCGGACATGGTGATCACCCACGTGTGTGCCAAGTTTCCAGGCTCGGCCCATGACGCACACATAATGCGCAACAGCATCTTGCCACGACTGATGGCCAATCTGCAACAGGATCGTGGCTGTATTGTCGGTGAGTATGTGGAGTGGTGTAGCGTGCTGGTTGTGCGATGCTGTCCCCTGTCCAGTTGGAATAGCAACGGTTCTCTGTGTCCCTCACACCCAGGTGACTCTGCGTATCCGAATGGGGCATGGCTGCTCAGTCCATTGAGGAATCCTCGCACCCCAGCAGACGATCGATACAATGAGGCACATGGGAGGACCAGACGTGTGGTCGAGCGTACCTTTGGCCTCCTCAAGTCCAGGTTCAGGTGCCTGGACCGCACCGGGGGTGCACTGGCGTACTCCCCACAGAAGGTGTGCCAGATAGTGGTGGCGTGCTGCATGCTGCACAATCTGGCCATTCGTAAGCAGATCCCCCTCATTGTGGATGACGGAGATCAACCAGGGCCCCAGGCCGCAGACCAGGACAGCTCGAGTGAGGAGGACAGCGGAGAGGAGGAAGCTGGGAATGTGCGGCAGCAGCTCATCGCCCGCTACTTCACTTGACGGTGAGTGTCCATGTACGACGGCTGATGTGGCTGTATCTGTGCAGGTGTGTGTGTGCTGTGTCAGGGTGGCCGTTTGTTCACTACGTGCTGTGTGTCAACGCTCCATGGCCAGGGTAGTATGCCACTGTTGGTGACTGTGGCATTGTGCCCTATTGCTCTGTGCGATGTGTGTACATTGCTTGTAGTTGTTGACATGTACTGTGTGATGGGTGTGTGACACACTCATTGAATGTGCTCCTGTTCTGTCTCCCACCCCTAGGTCCCTACAGGCCCTCCGGATTCCATTGCCATGCCACGCATCAGGTGCCTTTCCGCCCAAGGTGGCCGTTGTATTCCGTACAAATAAAACACAGGGCACAAACAGCAGTTAGTGAAAAAGGTGCATTTATTCCAAACTGTGACATGTGATTGTGTGTAAGGTGATGACAAAAGTGGTGCGTGCAGTGACAATGAGCTGTCGGTCATGGCTGCGTGATGCTCAGGGTGTACCCACTGGTTCTATGTCCATAGTCCAACACACACATGCCATCCAGCTGGCTGTGTGGAGTGGGATCGTAGAGCAAGTCAATGCAGTGGCTGGTCAAGGAAGGCTGGCGGAAGGCTGGCTGGCTGCCTCACTTGCGACTGGAGCGTGCGAAGTCCTCCCGGGAGATCTGTTTCCTCTTCGGACGGCCCCTTCCACGTTTGCGAGGGGGGGTGCCTGCTTGCGACATGCTGGTGGTTGAGGTGTGCTCACTGGCTGTGGACGCAGGGGAACTGGACACTGCTGCTCGACCCTGCGCCCCGGCAGGTGGTGGTGGAGGGGGAGCTGCTATCCCTGGCCGTGTCCTCACCGCCACCACCAGCTGGCCCATGAGGTCCACGAGTTGACCTATACGGGCGTCCATGGACCTCAGCACCCCCAGCACCTCCTGCGTGTCTGAAGCAGACCTGACCCATTGTTCTTGGGCCTCCTCATAGGCCCCAAGGACTCTGGCCATTTGAGGCAGGGCATGGCTCCCAGGGGAGGCTGGCGTTTCCCTGACCCTGCTCCTCCTACCAGTCCTGCTGCCACCGGCCTGCCCACTAGCCACATTGCTCACCACGGTCCTCGCTGTGGCTCCCAGGGTGGATCCAGTCGGCCGGGCCACCACCTGCGCTGGGGCTGGTGCCAGCGAAGACGTGGTGGTGGTGGTGGTGGCGGTGGTGGTCGGTGCGGCGATGGTGGCGGTTGCGGCAGTGGTAGTGACCGCAATGACCGTGGGTGTGGCCGCAATGACCGTGGGTGTGGCCGCAACGACAGTGGCAGAAGGGGGCTGGGACTGTTCAGCAGCCCTGGATGATGGGTTGGTGGGTAGGAGAGGTCCTGGGGAGCGGCTGGGCCCTGCCACACCAGATGGGCCTGCTTGGTGGTCCGTGTCCGAAGAGGAGGACAGATCCTCCAGATCTGTGTGTCCTCGTTGGGGGCTTGTAGGCTGGCTGTGCTGGCTGCTGTCTCCATCCCCAGCATCCGGCAGTTCGTCACCTGTGGAGAGAATGAGATTTGTTATTGTGTTGCACCTGGCGAAGTATGTATTTGTCGTCTGACATTGGCAGTTCGTGCAATCTCGTACATGGGTTTCCCGGAGGCGAGTGTGTGGCTGTGGCATTTGTAGTTGTGTGTGCTAGGCAATGGGACTGTGTGCTGTGCACATGTGGCATGGGACGGATTGGCAATGCCGATGGGTGTGTTGCTGTGCCCCTACTCATTGTGACTCTGGTGTATGCGGGCTCCTGGCCCATCCTGGGTCTGGTTTGTACTTTGCTTTTGGGGTTCATATGGAACGCTTAGGAACGCATATGGCAACATGGGGGCCATGCCCCAGATTCACATTTGGGAGGGAATATGCTTTTGGGGTTCAAATGGAACGCTTAGGAACGCATATGGCAACATGGGGGCCATGCCCCAGATTCACATTTGGGAGGGGATATGCTTTTGGGGTTCAAATGGAATGCTTAGGAACGCATATGGCAACATGGGGGCCATGCCCCAGATTCACATTTGGGAGGGGATATGCTTTTGGGGTTCAAATGGAACGCTTAGGAACGCATATGGCAACATGGGGGCCATGCCCCAGATTCGCATTTGGGAGGGGATATACTTTTGGGGTACATGCTGTAAGCCATGGGTGCCGAACGTGACATGTGTTGTGGCAGCATGACAGTGCATGGTTTGAGGTGTGTGCATGCTTGACATGGCCTGCATATTTGCTGTCTGTTGTGATTACTGGACATGGCATTGGACGCATCGTTATGGGTGAGTGATGGTTGTGTGTGTAAGCCAACGTATTGCAGTTGTCCCATCTCCTTGGTGTGCGTGCTGCCCTGTGCCATGTGCATCACTGCAGTGCTCGTGGGGGGTGTGGCCCATGTTGTGTGTTGTTGCTCACAGTGTGTCGTGCGCTTCATTGACTTCTGGCACATGGTTGGTCATGGGCATGTATCTTAGCGTGACTGCTGTATGTGTGGCAGCTGTGCGGATGACATGCCTTTCATGAGACTGGGGCTGACGGATGGGATGGATGGTATGTTGTATGTGCATGGTGTGTCTGTGTGTTTGATGGGTTCAGTGGTGTTCGTGTGCATTTCTGTTGTTCCGCTCTGTTGCGTCTAGTGTTGTTTGTCTTACATAGGCGTAGTTGTGGGGTGTGTGGTTGACAGGCAGTAGGGGCTACATGGACAGGACTTCAATGGTGTTTCGGTTGTGTGTGATGAGTTGCACAGTGGCTGCCGTGTGGTACTATTTTCGGTGTGGCTTGTGTATGCAGACGTGGCTCCTTGGGTGTTGCTATGTCTGTGATGGGTCATGTGGGGTGTGAGTCTGTTGTTCATGTCCGTGTGCACATTGTTCACTTGTTCGTGACAATGGGCGGTGCTGCGTTTTCGTCTGCTACGTGACATGTCCCATGTGTTGGTCGTGTGCCGGTCCTCATACCTCCAGTAATCCAGCCCTGTCCAGTTTCCCACCTGCAGGTTGTTCGTGCGTGCACTGTACTGGATGCCACATGGCTCTAAGCGGGGGTGCTCCATGTTGCAGGTCTGTGGGGGTGGGGGGTGTTGTGGGTCGTGGGGGTGGCTGGACACCCACTGACACCGATTGCTGTGGACCGTGATGTCTGCCTTTCGGCTGTCGTTGTGCACTGCGGTGGCTGACACGTGGCTGTGGGGTGTGGGGGATGCTCCTCCTTGCTGTGCTGTGGGACTAGGGGCCTGGTGTGTGTTGTACTTGGGCTGTCCACCGTCCCACCCACTGCACTTTGTGTTCCTGCCACTTACGTGTTACTTGTCGGTTTGTGCAGCTGTGGCGGACACATGGGTGTGGTGGGTGCTCGTTGTGGCGCTTCTGGCATATTTGGGGACCTGTTGGTGGTTACGTGGCTGGCTGAGTGTACACATGTCCCCACGCATCTTACAGTTGTTCTGTTTGGGCTGTGTGTGGTGGTGTCTGTTGCATGTGTGTGTCGTGTATTGTGTGCTGGACATGGGGGTGTTTGTCCCTGGGAGCTGTGGCATGGTGGTAGTGCATGTGAGTACATAGCGGTGTGCTGGTATACATTAGTTTGTACTTACCAGCCTCCACTCCCCTGCTAATCCGGCGAGGATCTCGGGATGTATGATGACTCGCACCTTCTCCTCCCACGCTTTGAAGGTCTTGAAGAGCGCGGGATTCCCTCCGCCAGTGACGGCAGCCAGCTCTCTGTTTTTGCCCTCCTTCTTCTTGACCAGGCTCTTGACGTCATTCCACCGTTTGTTAATTTCGACTCTGTTCCTGGGCAGGGTCCCGACTGCATTGACCTGGTCTACGATCCGGTTCCACATTCTGTTTCTGGTGGCTAGTGGTGTGTGTTGGACCATGTTCCCATAGATTTGTGGGTGCACCTTGATGATCTCGTCGACCATGACCGTCAGCTCAATGGGCGTGAACTTGGGCATTCTTTGTGGTGCCATGGTGTTTGTGGTGCTGGTGCGGTGTGTGTTGTGTAATGTGCAGGGGGTTTGTGGTGCCGGTGTTTGGTGGTGGTGGTGGTGGTGGTGGTGATGTGTGCGTTTCTGTGGTGTGCTGTTTTCCTCGCTGTGTCACTGTGTCCTCTCCTCTCCTCTCTGGTTTGCAATGTTGCAAGGGGTTGTGGTCTGTGGGAGTGCTGCTTTTGTACTTACCTATGTGGGTGTGTCCTCATGGTCTGTTGTTTTCAGGTGTGTTGTGTCTGGGGTTCTGGCCTTTGTATTTTTTGTTTGTCCGGGGGGGTGTTTTCGGGATGTGTACTGTGCTTGTGTATTTGTGCGTTCCTTGCTGTGTGGACTTATTGGCCATGTTGTGTGCTATTGGTTTTGTGAGCGGATGGTTTCTGTGCAGGGACGTGGGCGCCATGGTTTCTGCCGTGTCGATTGGCATCGGCGTTGTTTGCGCTGGCGGGCGGTATATTTGTGGTTTTCCCGCGCTCATGGCGGTGCGATCGTAATTTCACGTGCGGTGTGTCGGCCGTGAGGGCGGGCGGTTTTGTGTTGTCGTGCGTGTTTCCGTCCGTGGCGGGCGGTTTGACTCCGACTCGGACGATGGCGGGCGGTATTTTGTGTGATTTTTCGCCGATGGCGGTTTTCGGTTTGTGTTATCGTAATGGCGTGGTCGGTGTTCAGACGGTGTATGCGGGCGGATTTTTGCCGCTTCCATGCCTGGCGGATTTATTTACGCCGGGTATCGTAATGGGCCCCTTAATGTTTAAAAACTATATTTATATGTTGTGTTGATATGTTGGTCTAATATATTTTTGTAGTCAATATTTTGTCATTTGCATAAAAAGTATATAAAGGCAATATTTGTGTATCACAATATATAGTAGCGATTTTCATCATGCAGCCAATTCAAAAAT
The DNA here is from genome assembly GCA_963921515.1 of Calotriton arnoldi. NCBI lineage: Eukaryota > Metazoa > Chordata > Amphibia > Caudata > Salamandridae > Calotriton > Calotriton arnoldi. The sequence goes on along the minus strand of CAWUFW010009774.1, from coordinate 385,744 downwards.
GTATATAGAATGTATATAGAAGCAATATAAAGATAAAATAGTAGGAAAGGACCATTATAATTTTGCAACACAATGAAATGTACCCAACCATGTAGGAAAGTAAACCACATAATTAAATTGAACCAAAGACTCAATAAAGGATGATACCTTTGTGAAAGCCAGATGGACATTTCACTAGATTTTATTGGACACATAAAGGCACTGATTAGATCCCCAAAGACCTAACTAGTAACTAATGCCCACCTTAATCTTCCAGTGGAGGAACATGGTGCCTCCCTAATGTGCAAGTTGGGAACTCCAAATTCTACGGCCTCAACCTCCCATTTTGCTTGCCAAGTTATCTGTATTTTCATATATGAATACCTGCAGCCTTTCTCCCTGGCACCTTTATTCCTCCTTATATAGAATGCCTCCCACTCACTACTAAAGCTCGAACACATCATCAACCCATTACCTCAATTCTCACCACCTTCTGGCACATGGAATGAAGCTAAGGACAGTCTTTGTCAATGACTGGCTGCAGCCTGGCATCATTACCAACTTGTCAAAGCCTACTTTACAGAAGAAAATGAAGGCAGAGACTGTAGAGGCTCCACAAAAATTCATTGTGGATTTCACAGCCTACATCTTTTCCCTACTGGTGTTTCCCTCCAAGAGGTGCCTGTCAGGTCATGTCGACTGGGCGGGAGCCCACAATTATTTCACCAGAACTTTTGGGACCTCCAAGGTCCTGTTTACTGGAGGAGATGATTCTGAGTTTAAGGTAGGAGGGGCGATTTTGTTAACCTACAGGTGCCAAAAACATCGTGATCAATCATTGTGTTCACAACAATGTTACAGTGAGAAAGTCTAAGGGGGTCCAAAAAAGAATGTCTCAAGTAATAATATAGTCAATAAAGAGGGTCAGTAAGAAATACGTTGAAAATGAAGACAAGAACAGGGCTTTGGGACCTGAATGTACCCCGTTGGTGAAACAGGCTGCATACTTGCCCAGAGCAGCCAAGCCACATGTTATCCGGTGTCCTGATGTTGTTTTGGCACAGCACACATGACAATCGTGCATGTGCTCTGAGTCTTAGGGTTTTTGTGTCTGTTCAAAAACACATATTTGTACTGTGTGGTCAGGAGGGGGGAGGAGGGAAGCATCAAGTGTGCAAACTTGTAGACACAAGGCTGTCCTGGGTCACAGACATTAAGGGGCCGATTCCGATTCCGGCCGGAAATCTCCCCGACCGAGCCGGACCCGGAGAGAATTCCGACCGAATCGGACCCTAGCAGTCCGACCGAACGAGTACGATGCGCACGCATGCTATCGGACTCGAGTCGGGTCGGACTCCCATTGAAGTCAATGGGAGCCTGTCGTACAACGCGTACGCGGACTGCTCGCGGCGCGCATCGTACTTACCCGGCCGGGAAACGTCTCCATAGCGCGGTGCGAGTCGTGTCCATGCGAGTCGGTCGGAGCGTGTGGGAGCCACGTTCGAGTCAGTCGGCGATTTCGCGGGTGCTTGCATCGTACTCGCTCGGCCGGACCCGCGTACGATTCGGTCGGGAAACAGGGCTCCGAATCGGATCCGGTGAATCCGAATCCGATTCGGAGCACTACCGGCCGAGATCGGAATCGGCCCCTAAGTGGAGTTGGTGTGGAAGCCGAATCCCAATAATCTCCTGAATCCCAATATCAAGTATTCCCCAAATTTACCTTAAACAGTTCAGCAGTAAGAGTCTATCCTCCCCATCAATGCCTCAAATTTAGTAGAGTAAATCCTTAATTATAAACTGGGACCATTTAAAAATTGAATTCTAGATCAAAATTATGATTTAAAAGTTTCAATACAGAATTGTTACTAAAACATAACAAAGGAATACATATTTTGTATTAAAGACTCAGAATACAGAAATACAGTATCATAAATCACAGGAGAATCCTAGTTAGGTAATGAAAAATTCCCTCTAAATTCTAAGAGTCAAACTCATGAAGAGTACTGAAAGCATCTTCATCAGGTGGAAAATCTCAAAATCATCGGACAGAGTTTCGGGAGGAAAATGAGAAGTCACTCCTGATCCTTCAAAACCAGGGTTTTTTATACGTTTTATGCATATTGAAACATAAAAATATAATTGACACATGGTAAAGTCATAGTTGGTCACATTCTTACTTACTCATGCCTACTACTCCTATTGGGGTATAGGCCATCAACCAGGACTCCCCAGCCATCTCTGTCCTAGGATTTTCTTTCAATCTGACTCCGGGTGTAACTCATCTCCTTGCACACAGCGTCAAGGCCTCGACTCCAGGTGTTTCTTGGCCTTCCTCTTTTCCTTTTTTCTTGAGGGTTCCAGGTGAGGGCTTGCCTGGTGGTGTTTGATGTGCGCTTGCGGAGGTTGTGACCTATCCAGCCCCAGCTTCTTTTCATGATTTCTTCATGAGCAGGGAGTCGAAAAGTCTGCTGCCATAGGTCGCTGTTGCTGATGGTATTTGATGAGCGGATTTGGAGAATTTTCCTCATAAAGGTTTCGATGAAGTCCGGTACTTTGTTGATAGTGGTCACTGTTGTTTTCAAGTTTCTGCTTCCATGCAGAAGGACCAATTTTACGTTGGTGTTAAAAAGCCTGATCTTGGTTTTGCAGCATTAGGTTCTTGGAGCTCCAGTTCTTCTTTAGCTGAATAAAGTCATCCTTGCTTTGCTGATACTTGCCTTGACGTTGGCATCTGTGCCGCCCTGTCACATTGGCAAATCAAAAACAATTTTGTTGTTTAAAAGATCCTTAACACTAACCAATTTCTTAAAGGGAGAGAAATCTACTGTTTGCATACTCAGCACCCACACTTCAGAGATGTAAAACCCAATATGAAACATTTCTAGCAATTGTCCAAAGAAATCATGTTCCTCTGCTTGCCTACATCAGAACTTCCAATGGAAATCCTTCAAAATAATAAATAGAGAACACAATGGAACGTTTAATTAACAATACATGCTTTCTATTACTTTAGCCTGCTGATGTCACTGCTCTCTGCATTCCGCGGAAACGGTTAGGAGAGAAAACCTGCAGTGGGTCGTTGCACACATCAAAAACTGCATCTATTTAATTAAGTGGCGTGTCATAATAAAATGTGTCATAACTATACTACATTATTTATCACACTTCTAAATTAAATATTAATACCGTTTTAAGTGCAAAATCATTAATTCATCAGTTAAGGTTGTATGCATCATTAAAATTACTAATTCGCATAAATGACTTGTCACCCAAAATTGAACATTTGAAAAATCTTTAATAATGGCAGAATACTGTGCTTTTAATTTGTGTGGCTTAACCTGACTTTTATTTGTTCAGGTGAGTGCAGTGACAATGAACCCCACTTGAGTACAGTTTCACTTACCTGCATGGGCATGGTGCATAGTATTGGTAGCGTGACTCTATTTTGCAAATGCAATCATGACTGCATAGGTCAGCAAAAAAAATCTGAATTCCACCTAGTACAAATGAGCACAAGATGGAGGTTGAGATCAGTCTCACAAACTTTGCATTGCTAGTATCGTTGAGCTAAATGGAACAGCTCAGACAATGAATTATTGGAGGATGCAGAGATAGAATAGCCTTATAACCAGTGAACTTTAGGAAAAGGGGGTTGCAGATTATAACACATTGGAAAACTGTTAGTTCGTTAGATGGTGGGAAGAGGGTGAGTCAGCAGAATCGGATGTACTGCAAAGGGAATTTTTAGGAAAGACTGCTCTCTTTCCCACTCCCTGAGGTACCACGCTTCACACAGTAGTATGTCTTGAGTTTTGGGTGTTCTAGTTTAGATGCACATTATCATTACCTGTGGGAAGGTGTCATTGCCAGAACAAAGACTTTGGGTGAGATTTACTAAGATTTTACGCCATGTTTGCGTCACAAAAGTGACGCAAATTGATGTAAATTTTTTTTCCCCCTATTTACCTTCTAGTGCTTAACTTGTTTATTGCTGGAAATAACATGAAAATAACACAAAGCAGTGCATAGCGATGCTTTGCATTTCTTAGCGCCATGGGGACGTACCATGGGTGGTGCATGGGCGTTCCCATTCAACCACACAAGGTTTCTGATGCTAAACCCTATTTACTAAATAAAGTAAACAGGGTCTAGCATCAGAAAACTGAGCCCTTTTGAAGTAGGTGCAAGGAAGGATAAATGTCTCCTTCCTTTTACGGGTTTGTGTGTTTACTGCACTTTACAGCACACATACAAAGCGGAAGAAGGGTTAAAGTTAGTCTAAGCATGGTATTTTGTACTGGAAGGGTACCCTTCCAGTACAAAACCTATGCTAGACTCACAGAGACAGCCTTGCACTATGGTGCAAAGGTGTCTCCGTGGTGCACAGCAGCTGATTTCAGTGATGGTGCTAGGGAAAGGGGAGGAGAGTGCCATATTTCTGTAAATGTGGCGCTCTCCTCCTCTCTCCTTTTCATGCAGTGCAGCATTTGCAGCTTCTGCACTGCACTGCACTGCATGAATAAGTGTCAAATCTGGCCATCAGTCTTCTCTGCAGTAGAGGAATACACAAAGGAAGTGAATTTTTCCACACTGGTTTTAGGACGATGACAGTGTGATCCACACACTCTCTCTGAAAAACGACTATTTAATTGGGACCCAAACTCCCACGTGGTTCCAGATTTCTCAGGGGCTACTCCATAGAGCACTTGAGACTATCCTGAGATCCAGGATGGATGTTACTAGCAGCCAGTCTCTCAGAGATGAGGGGACATCACCTGGATGTCTAAATGATCTTTCTGGAAAGAGCTGTGGGTGTGTCTGCGGCCCTGTCAGGGGAGTAGCTGGGGGCCAATGGAATGTATCTTTCCCTTAGTCACTAAAAGCTAGGACATTTTTGATTAGTTGAAGATTGTATACCTGAGGGTATATGAGGACCATCTGTATTAGTGTTTAAGGAGCAAATGAGGGCCCCAAAGTGGCAGGCTGACAGCCTGCTGAGTGTCTCTGAGTACCAGTCATGGGCTTGTAAGCGTGGTATGTCATGTCTTCTGGGAGAAAACTGGCTGTCTAGTGGTTTCTAGAGTCTTTAAAAGCCTGCTGGGATCATCTGAAAAGAGGGTATGTGCCTTTGTGTAATGACTAGATAGAGATGTTTGAATGTGAATTTAGAGTTGTCTGGCAGAAAGCCGACCACAGCATTCATTAATAGGTTGTCAGGATGCCAAGTGATGGTCACTGCTGGCAGTGTCTGGATATATTGTGAGATATTCGGAGAGACATATGGTGGTTTCTGAAGACTAACTGGGGAGTTAAACTTGACTGAGAGCTAGACAATGTATCTGATGCCCAAAGGGGTTTTCTTAATGCTGCATGAGCTTTAAGGTCTGTCAGGGCATATTGAGGATTTGCAAGATCTGGTCCAGAGTATCTGAGGGTGGCAAGGGGTGTTACAGATTTGACTGGGGTGTCTGAAGTGAGGCAAGGAGTCACTAGACCATAGCCAAGGGATCTCGGAATAACTTCCGGGAGTACATTAAATGGGTCTCTAAGTCTAAATGCCATTGCATTTTGTGGGACTGCTTGGGTGTGTCTGATAGACAGCTCAGGGCCTCAGATTGTGAGATAAAGGTCTCTGAGGGCTATTTGGAAGGTGACTGAGAACCAGTTGAAGATTTTTGAACTGCACTGAGAGGAGATTTTTAGCACCTAAGGAACTGTTGGGAGTGTCTGAAGCAGGGTCATTAGAAGGGGAAGTACAGTTTGTCCCCATGTCTGGCGGTGGTGGTCAGTGAATACTTCCAGATTCAGAAGAGGAGCAATAGGTTATAAATATAAAACTCCTATTTCTCTAGGCTTGAGACTTCGCTGACATCAAATATTCTAGACAAAACAAATGTTGCTGAAAAAGTATCTCTGAACCAGTCTCTGCCGAAGGCTAGGGTCTTTCAGTTTCACTCTCCAGCTCCAATATTTTTGTGCAACTCTCGCTGTCTAAAAGCTCCACAGATAATCCAATGAGGTATGGCTGTGATTGTCCATAATGCATGCAATCCCCTACTTTGTGTATAATGGCCCAGAACGGATCTAATTGTGCAGCAGCTATGGAAGTAATAGTGGGAGTAAGAGGCCTTAAACTGTACTAAATTAAAAGAAAACAGCTAAAAATGGGGGCAGATTTTTCAAGACATTGCACTGTGACAAAGTCATGCAAAGTGTTGAAAAGTGATACAAAGTCTTCACATTATCTTTACTATGCAGTGCAAGCCTCTTTTGAGCAAGAAAGGTGCAATTTTCATAGCACAAATAGCACTTTATGCTGCTTTGCACACTTGTGTGTCAAGGGCACTTTCCGTGGATGGTAATTGAGCATTTTAGGGCAAGCACTCATGGTGTTTGATACAAAGTCCTGTCTACCAAATTGTTAGACCTGACTTTGCATCAAAAACACATCCTTGATACAGGCTCAAAGTAGGACAATCAATGTAATTTCACCTTAAATTTCACACATTGCATGCATGCTGCATTGTACAGTATCGCATATGTGAAATGTTTTTAAAAATGCAATAGGAAAACATACAACAACTAATAAATATGTACATCTATTTACAGGGACATAGCCTGCTTTTTGATCACCATGTATATTGGTCCCATATTAAGATCGCTAAATCAAGTACACGAGCCCAAGAGAAATATTAAAGCACCCCATAGAGTGCAAAGTCAGGTGACCACCACATCCCTGCTAGGTCAAGCCACATGCACCTAGCGAGTGCCATCCTCAAGTGAAGTAGTATCATCACCAAGATTAAACAATTTTAGGTGTGCTTATAGGATTCTCACAGACCGCATGCACTAGTGGTGGTAATGTTACCATGGTCACGAGTGGTCCAAGCAACCTATATGAGTGGAGAGAAGACTATGGAATCAACTCGCACCCTTGAATGGCAAAACGGGATGAAGTCGCTGACCATGCACATGTGGATGTGGACTCTGCTAAAGAGTGAGCAAGACTAGCACCCAAGGGGCCATGTGGAAAGACTAACAACAAACCATTATATGAAAAGGTCTAACCAACAGCTTAGCACACCACGAAGACACTAGTGACACAATCAGAAAGTGAAACTGGAAAAATAAATCATCATATTAGCCTTTCCTAATTTGAATGGCACAAAACATCAATCTATTGCCAAAAACACTTACCTATTTATATTTCCAGCCCCACAGTGCACAATAAATGCAATGTCTTTAACTGGGGACCTCATACAAGCAATGCTGTAACCAATCAGTATAGAAAGAGAGGCAAGTCCACAGAAAACAATCTATATCTGCAAATATTCTCACATGAGGACTGCTTACCTTAGGGTGCAACAAGGTACTCACACGATCGATCTGATTCAAATTGTCTGGATCAGGGGCTGACTATAGTGTTTCATAACCTGGGGAAATAGAGCACCAGAACAAGTGCCCAAGCCGTGATACATGCTAGCAGCAGAGCCCGCGTGTCATGTGATTCCCTAATAATGCAGGTGGTTAACTTAGAGTGACAAGGAAAAAAGGAGGCTAACTTAGAGTGACAAGGAAGAAAAGGAGAAAAATCATAAGCTCATAGATAGCAGGCTCAAGTAAGTGAAAAAACAGATGCCTTGTCAAAATGGGATAATTGTATCAGTGCTCTCAATAACTGGGAACAAAACCACCATCCAAACTTCCAGAGACATGATGCATGCTCACAACAGGGCTAGCATGTCATGTGACTGGCTCATAGTGCATGGCAACCATCTTACAGTGTCACAGAAAGAAGCCAGAAGCTTATGAAAAAGCACAGCTCGAGTCATATGTAGTTTAGTCACCTATGTCTAAAACATTCTATAAACAGCCAAGAACAATCCAAATCTATAACTATCCAATTCTATAATCAGCCATGAAAGCACCATGCTCCTTATCCTGGAAATACAGTATAACTGGTGAATACTCAATAACTTTTTTTTTACAATGTTGGCAAAGCTAAGCCACTCAGGAGGATCCATTTCTCCATCATTCATAAGTATATAGGAGTCCTGAGAAGCTGGCAACATTTAGAATGTTGTCAAAGGGTTTCACTTACACTTATTTCTAGTCAAGTTGATCTTATCTGTGAATTTTCTAGTCCTCAGTAACACAGTTGAAAAAACATTTCTAGTAGTATCAGAACATATATGCACAATAATGTCTTCATCCTGTTCTTGAATCCTATAGACCCTCACTATCTAACTCAACTCTCTAAATGAGAATGTGGAAGGTGTTGGCAAGTGAAATACAGAGGGTTGAGACTAAGAAAGGCAGTCTACCTTTGGTCTGGAGCTAGAGGTTATTGTTCTCCTCTAACTGTCATGTTATGCTTTGTGAAATTATTTCTCACAACCATCTACTGTAGCTGTTAGAACCTAAATGTCTATAAACAAGGAATTTCAAGATACAAAGCAGTCTTTTAAGTTCTGTTTTCAACGTGTACAAGTGAAAGGAGAATAATTTCTATCACAATTAGTGTCATTGTAGCACTGTTTAGTATATTCCCTCCATGCTGTTTGATGTGATACATTATTGAACAGCCAATTGAAATACCCTAGTGATACAACATATGAGTAAATAGAGAGTTGCATTACTAATGCAATGTCAGCAGAACCTTTCTTAGCATAACACACTTCTTGTTTTAAAAGTGTTTTTCCAATCTATCACTTCACACTCAGAAGGTTAATGTTCTGAAAAATTCCAACCTATTTCTGTACAACAGTTAGTGTTTGTTAGACCTAGTATCTCCTTGGTGTGATTTTCCCCTGACTTTTGTGCCCTCTGACCTCCTGTTTTGCTTACTTCATTTTTGCTGGCTTTAGAATTCTGGCACTTTGCCACTGCTGACCAGTGCTAAAGTGCATGTGCTCCTTTCCTAAAATATTGTAACATTTGGCTCATCCACAATTGGCATATTTTTATTTTACTTATAAGACCATACCAACATGCACTACATGTGCCCAGGGCCTGTAAATTAAATGCTACTAGTCGGCCTGCAGCACTGATTGTGCCATCCAATTTAGTAGTCCTTTAAACATCTCAGGCCTGCCATTGCAGAGCCTGTTGACCTAGCAAGTTAACCTTCTTGCCAGTCCCACACCTTCCTTTTTAATACATATAAGTCACCCCTAAGGTAGGCCCTGGACAATCCCCAGGGCAGGTTGCAGTGTATTTAAAAAGTTTGACATGTACTTATAAGTTGTCCATGTCCAGGTAGTGAAACACTCTTAAACTAGATTTTCACTACTGCAATGTCTATCTCTCCCATAGGCTAACATTGCGATTATGTTTTATTTTATAATGGTAATTTCCTTTTAGGACAAGATAGATATTTCGAGTTTGGTGCTTCTGGACTCACAATTTAAAATCACAACTGATGGTAAAGTTGGATTTTAAGTTGCAAGTCTGAAAATTCCACCTTTAGAAAGTTGGCATTTTCTTACTTTAACTATTCCGTGACTCTGCCTGTCTCTGAATACATGTCTGGCATGGGTGACATGTGGGCTTTATGCATTCCTTCTAGACATTCACACACAAAAAGAGCTTAAGTGTGCCTGTTTGGTCATTCACATCCTAATGGCCCATCACCAGGCCAATGGGCCATCCAGGGCAAGATGGGAGGGAGGAGCTGACACAGCACCTGAATAGGACTGTGCCTGTGCCCACACAAAGAGCTGCATACCTCCCTGTAGTGAGTCTGGAGCCAGGGCAGGAAGGGCAGGGACCTTGTGCACTTCAAAGACCTCTCTTTGAAGTCTCCCCTACTGCAAAGGCATGACTTGGTATAAGTACTGGACCCCTGACAACACCAACTTAGTACACTTTTGGACCTGAGGACATTCTGCCAGGAAGAAGGACTGCTGTGATGCTGAAAGGACTGTCACTCTGCTGGACTCTGCAGGACTTTACTGGACTCCTGCTTTGCTGTGCCTGCCCTGCTGCCTGACCTGGTAGTGAGAAGGACTGGACCTGCATGTCTACATCCCCAGTACCAAAGTTACTCCAAGGGCTTGCTGGCTTGCCTCCTGTTCTGAAATCTCAGGGACATCAAAGTCCAACAACCTTGCTGCAGCCTCTGGACTCAGCCAGCTATGAGTCCTACCCTGCCAGGTGGTGCCAATTCAGTCCTGGACCCTTGGATGTGGGTTTTCTGGCTGTTTGCTACAGAAACCATGCATCGCTGTTGTTGCGCTGTTCGGAACCAATGCATCTACCTTTAACGCATCTCCGCTGCCGCTGAGGATGAAGACATCTCCGACTGTGCAGCTCAACAACAACGACGCATTGTCTTCATCATAAAGGGTTCGCTGGCGACACATCTATAACTGCGCGGATCGGAACTGATGCATCACCTGAATGCAGCCGCATCGACAACAACACATCGCCTCCTCTCCTCCTCGCATAGGACTTCGACGACAATGCATCCCCCATCCAAAGGTCCTTTTGTGGTCAGCCTGAACTTTTGGATTTACCCCAGTCAAGCGTGACCAGATGTCCATGGTTGGTGCTTTATGATTTAAGCACTACATTTCAAGATAGTCTTTAGAAATTCATAACTCTGGCTTTTCGCATTGCCTGTTTGTCATTTTGGTCTTGTTTTGTTCATTACATTAAGCTCTAATTATCTAACCTGGTGTGTATTATTTTTGTGTGGTGTTTTCACTGTTTTACTGTATTAAGTGTTGCACAATACTTTACACATTGCCTCTTAAGTTAAGCCTGACTGCTCTGTGTCAAGCTACTGTGTTCCTACACACTTTCACATAATGTAAATAGGCAGTGTTGCTTCAGCATGATACAACTCATAACTAATGGTTTGTGTGATTAGTTGCTAGTCTTGGGCAAGGGTTACCTAATTCCTCTAGGAATCTTTAGGTGCATGCATGCTCATTGGTTCATTTGAGTGTAGGGATTGTGTAAAGAGTTTGATGTAAGCCTGGCACTACCCTGTTTCTTGTCCTCGCAAGTCTGCCCAATGATAATGCATGACAGTAACAGGATCTGGAACTTTAGGTAAGTGAGCTCTGCTTTGAGAGGCATACTAACCTCTTAGTTTCAAGATTTGATGACCTCCAGTAGCTGCTGAAAGAGTAAGGAACATGAAAGAAAAGAAGACACTTGGTATGTAGTTACCCTCTCTCAGGAAATATAAATTCAAGGATTTTTTGTTTATTGTTATGTGGATAGGGCTTTTATACTTAACTGTGCCCAGACACTTAAGGGATTGCAGTTTTTGTGTCATCCAGAAAGAACACTGGTTCTCATGAGCGCTGCAGACTGGAAATCCTCTGTGACACCCACTAGCATTCCTCATGCTTCTAACTGAGTTCAGGAAACTGGTCTGATGAGGGCTATGTTGTTATATGACAGCAGTAAAGAGAGGAAGCCGGGACACATATTCTGGCTGCACCCAGGAGGATGGTTGTGACGGGTCAGACCTGAGTCCAGCTGGGAGATGCAGGTTCACCTGCCACTATAATGGCATGTCAAGTACAATCTGTAAAATGCTATCAACTAACCTACATGCACAGTTCTAAGCTTCTGCTTTCCCTATACTATATGTGCCGAGATCTCTGCTCTGACTGTGGACATTACTGGTAAATGTGGGAGGGATATGGGGAGGGGTTGAAAATGAGGAACACTTACTACTAAAGGGGAGGGGTAGGAGTAAGAAGGGGTTTAAGAAGAAACTTGTGCAATTTGTCTATATGTAATTACGCAAAATTTTGGCAAAATTACGCAAAATGCGGGTCCGTTATTTTGTGCTATAATTTAGAGTGAACTGCATGACAGTGTTTTGCATGAGGATGCATTTAAACATGAACACCACGAACAATAGGATCCCACATTCTGTACCTGTGTGTTTGCGGTAACCTAATAACACCAATTGTACAGTTTGTGGTAACTTTTACTGTGGATGGTGCATATTTACATGAAGTGGTTGAAATTTTGTGTAACAAGCATAACACAAGATTCCCAAAATTCTGTTAATTGTATCAGAGTAATTTAAATTTAATTGAAGCCTAATGTAAGTCTCCATTTTTTAGTATTTTACACTCGTAAATGGTGATTAGCCAGAATTAAGAGTTAGTCAAAAATGTAAGAGTAAATTTACTTGTAGTAAATCTACACGTGTAAACTTACCTTTGTGAATAGCTTCCCTACATGTAATGGAAATGGAATCCGATACTTTCTAATCTTAAAAGAAATCTTTAAGGAATGGACCAACCTATCTTGCATCAAAAAAAGACAAAACTGAAGTTTACATGTTTATCTCTGCAGTTGCATAAAGATGTTTCCTATCCCACTTTCTGGAACTGCTGCACTGTTGTTTGAAATAAGCTGACTTTCAACTCACCTTACTTCTGCAAATTTCTAAAACAAGCATCGGTAATGCCAATGGGTAAGGCTTTAAAGCAATGTTGTATGGTAATTTGAAGCATTCCAAGTAAACAGCATGGTAATGGATATGTATATGTGTGGAAGCAAAGACCTATCTAGATGAATATTGGTGTAGGTTAAAAGGTCAGGTGACACGTGCACTGTGAAGCCATACCTAAAAATCCATGTAGATTAATGACTGCCCTCCTTCCATCTGTGCTGCTGACAGAGATAAATGCCATGAATTATCTAGTTATCTAAGATACTCTACTCACATTGCAGTGGCATGTGTGTCCCCCTGAAAGGCAAAGTTCAGGCAGCTGGATAAATAAACCATTTGACCACAGCTGTGTGGTGGGCCAGCAGTTTTTTGAGGAAGTTTGCAACTTCTGCCCAATCAAGACACAGAATCCTGGCTCACAATATGTGTGCAAGCCAAAGCCCCTCTCCTGGTGATTCTCACATATTTGTCTGGCGACAGCTGCACTGTCAAGCCAGACCATAAAAAGTGATGTCAGTCCTGGCACATGCAAGCACAAACGCTTGTGAGGGTAAATGGCATTTTAATGGAATTATCACTCAGTTTTCATGGCAGGAGCTAAATGTCTCAGAGATTGCATTGCTCTAAGAAGAATAATAGACATGTCTACCTATTCACATTAGATTGTCTATCGCGCCTACCACTCACATTTGGAATATACAGTAAAGACATATGTTCTGATAAAGTTATATAACAATCAGAAAGATTAATCCAGAGAAGGTATATTATTTTTAGATTTTAAAAAAGTACAATATTATCTGTGTGTGATCAGAAATACAGCTATATCGGCAGCTTTCATGTTATTGTATCCATGTAGCATGCAACATTTAAATAGAGAAAAAAGAACGTGTGGAGAATGCTCTGCTGATGCACCGTGAACATGTTACAGAACCAAGAACCAGCTGTGCAAAGGTTTTTACATTCCCTTACCCCAAAACCACAGCTGCAATGTACTAAAGAGTAAATGTGCAAAAATCAAATTGAAAGTCCCAATTGACTTTGTAGCAGTTTGTAATGACTAGCTGTTGGAAAGTGGATTATTAGTAGTGGTAAATATGCATCTACCACTGGCATTAATGCCACTAAAACAATATATGGCTCTGAATAGGTCTCAGAACATTATTCCCATGCTCAACCCTTGGTAGGTTGACTGCGAGCAGGAAGGTATGTAAAGGATTTAAAAACACCAATTCAGTAAATAATTAAGACACAACACACAATAAAAATCCAATATCATTTTATTAAATAGGAAATATTTTTATCTTAAAAATTACACCCAAAAAAACGGAGATATGAATTTTTAAAGATTTACCACTATATAGCCCATTCAATTCTGTAGCGCCTATTGGGACATCTGGTGGCGCTAGACCGGGACAAAGTCAAAGTTTCAGGCTGACCGTGATGGAGCCCTGTGCGGCTACCCCTTGCGGTAGGTCTTGGTCAAAGTTTTTACCTTCTGACTTAGAAACTTTTCTGGAGTTTTTCTTCCCCGGGTCCCTCGAAGCTCTCAGCCAGTCCAGATTCGGTGAGGGTTTGCTGGCTTGCCTTGCGATGAGCTCCCAGTCAAACTTATGGAAGTCAGACCTCTGGGGCTTTCCAGAGGGACAAACCAGAGATCCAGTCCGGCTCGTGGTTGAAGGAGGGCGGCTTGACTCTCGCGGTTGGTCCTGTCACCTTTTCTACGTTCGGACTTAGAAACTTTTATGGAGCTTTTTCCTACGGGGTCCCTCGATGCTCTTCACCAGGCCGGAGTCAGTGAGGGTTCGTCAGCTTGGGCTTTGGCCAACTCCTGGTCAATATCTGGAAGTCAGACTGCCTGAGCTTTTTAGCGGGATGAACCTGGAGGGAAGGACGGCTCATGGTTAAGGGTTGCTGGATTGGGTGGCCAGGTCGAGTCAGTCCACTTATGGAGCTGTTTTTCAAACTTTCTCCAGAATTCTGGAACTTCTTCCTGAAGTTCCCTTGAGGGTCCCAAAGTGTCCAAAACTTACTCTAATGGTATGGAAGCTCCAAGATGGTCCTTGAAAGTTTGGGACTTCAATTCCCACAATCCACTTGGACAAAACCCTGGTAGTACTCCAGGCTGAGGATTCTTGGTCGTGATGGTCCAGGTGAACTCTAATAACCTGTAGCTTGCAGGCAGTCAACTCTTTAGTCCTTTTGAAACAGGATTGATCCACAAGGCTGTAGTTCCAGATTGTGCAGCATGCCCAGTCACTCAGAGTGCAGTGCCAGGTTGGTGCAAATCAAACTTCTCAGCATGGACCATTCTTCTTCCTTTAGTTTCAAGCAGCAGATCTGAGAGGTGCTGTCCCTCTCAGATACGTATTCAGTGTTCTCTGGGGTCAGACAGGAGGGCACTTCTGTCCAATGAGTTGCCGAGCAACACCCCAGAGCATCACCATTTCCTCCAAAGACTGGCACAATGGTCTCCCAAAAAGCACTATTTCTCCAAATTTCAATATTTCTGAAGTCTCAGCAGAGAGGCAAGAGCTGGCTAAACCAACCTCCAGATGGCTCCCTCCCCCTGGCATCTGCACATTCCTTCCTTAAGCCTGCCATCTGGCTGGGTTCAGAGGGCATTGTTTACGGCCCCTACCACTTACTCCGGCATCCTATGCAGCAGAACCCTCTCCTCCCAGAATGGTTCTTTCACCCCAGGGGCTACTTATCACCTCATCAAAGCAGCCTGGCTAATCCCCTTAACTCTGACAAATCAGGGCAGATTACTGGAAGGCTGAATTTTGGCTCACAGACAAGAAAGGCTTAGTTCTTATCTGTACATTTTAGGATAAATTCAACAATAGCATATTGTTGGATTTATCATTACCATTCTAGTAAGTCCTTGAATTATATTTTTCTGATTTTCCTGGTGGGAATTATTAATTAATAACTTCTTGCCATGTTAACCTATGTGGCTGCAATGGGGAAAATGAAATGGGCAATTTCTCCAACACCAGGGTTTATAAAACATATTTTATAAGGACCTTGCCTATAACTACAGGAACCCCAACGCCTGGAACACCTAGGGGAGACTTTTAGTGTTCTGAATATGTAAAAATATTGCAGATCCTCACTTCACAATGCTCCTAGCACAAAAGTCAATTTGAGAAGCACTTTACTACAATAGGGGAAGTGAAATGTGGAAATTCACTTAAGCCAAGGCATATAAAACTTTTTTTTATAAGGGTCCTCCTGACCCCCCACCACTGGGACACCTAGGGGAGACCCTGGGGGTACCTTAAACACCAGAATATTGTAGTTTATATATTTTTAAGTGTCCCAAACACCAAAGTCGAATTTGAGCACAATTTACATATTAAAAGCAGTCCTGCAACACAGGGCTGCTTTTAAACTGACCTCAGGCCTCAGCAGTGCACACATGCAAGTGCAAAAAGGGCTGCTGGCCTCTAAACTGCCATACCCTATGATATACCAGGGACATAAATGTAGTTTTGATCGCCTTGCCCTATTATGTACTAGGGCCTTATAGGGGAGGCCATGCCAATCATAGGGGTACCCTAAGCCATAGTGTACCCTAGTGTATGTAGGTTTTATCACTGTATTCTAAGTGTGTTTTCAGCATATCACTGGCTCTGGGCCTAGTTAGGCAGAGCCCAGGGACAGTCAGAGTCAGTAACACCAGTACCAGTTAGCAGAAAATCGGGGGTGCCAGGGCACAAGGATGACTTTGCAACACTAGCAAAGCAAACACTGACTTAGCCAAAAAGCTTTGAAACTTCCAATGTTCACATTGCGCGTCCTTCTGAATTGCAAGGCTAGGGGTTCAGAAAAGGGCCTTTCCACTGAAATGCACGGACAAGAATCATGGGGGTGTGACTGCAGATGCAGCTGCAAACCATTAATAAGACGCTGACAACAAAAATGGATGGCACCCTTTCAAAGGTGGGATCCATTCAAAAGTGGAAGCCAACCATGTCTATCAGCTTCTGCTTGGAGAATGTCAGCTGCTGGCATCAATGTGAGCATGTAGCAGTCTATAGGACCTCTGCATGCCCCTGTCATGTCCCTTTGCACACTCAGGGTCCGATTCACAAAGGTAAAGTGAGACGAAAGTCTAACTTTATGACTTTCGGTAGTTCACAAAGGGCATTTACTACTCGGAAATGCCCTTTGTGAATACCGAAAGTCGAACTTTACGACTTTCAGTATTCATAATGGGCATTTACGAGTAGTACATGTTCTTTGTGAATACCGAAAGTCATAAAGTTAGACTTTCATCCCACTTAACCTTTGTGAATCGGGCCCTCAGTGTTTAAAACAATGAATCTTCTGTCCCTTCAAGCAACGGGGCCTGCAATCACAGAATTTGGTGAAAGCGAATTTAGAGCTGAAGGTCTGCTGTCCCTTGCAGGCCTCCATCCCTGTATTTGAAGTAGTTTGCAATGACTAGAAAAGGGAATCCTGACTCCTTAATATATTAGGAGGCCCCTCTGCACTTTGCTGTAACTCAGTACAGAAAAGGATCCGGTAGTATTGCAACTCTGAAAAATGCAGTGGCCTATTGATACTAGTGCCTCATTTCCGCATTTTTATGTTGATTCTCCCATTTCTGAAGGGAGTAATCTTATGCAAATCAGCCGAACCAGGGTCAAAAAGTATTATTCTGGCCAGAACCTATTTACCATGTTCCCTTTACCCAATACAAGAGGTACAAATAAAATAATGTCAGTCTGAGTGTGTGCGCATAAACGCATACAACATTTGGAACTTATTCCATCTATCGTGAGACTTCTGAAGACTAAGGGGCAGATTTACAAGAAACTGACGCATCTGTATAGATGCGTCAGTTTCCCTGCGCCTGCATGAAAAACCCTTGCGCCACCATAGATGCTCCGTATTTACAATACGGGGCACTATGGCGCAAGGTTTGACAGATGCGTCAGAAATTCTGACGCATCTGTTGGCAGAAAAGTCATGCACTGCTGGAGTCGTGTCGCAAGCACGACGCAACTCCAGCAATGCGTGCTGCGGCCTATTCCCAATACACTGCGTCACTCCTTACGCCTGCTTCAAGCAGGCGTAAGGTTTTGACGCAGTGCCGTCCTAAAGGTCACGCAGTGAAATCTTGTAGATTTCACTGCGTCACTTTTATGAGGCTTTCCTGCGTGGGAACGCCTTCCCTGCATACATTATACCTGACGCAGGTATAATGTCACTGTTGGAAACGGGGTTACCGAGTCCGGCATGGTAGCATGGCGCGAGGCGGGAAAGCACCCGAAGGCAATGTGTAAGGCAGTTGTGCAGCACACACTCACTTTGACTCAGGAATGCGGACGCAATAACGTGACACCACACCAGGCTTGTGTATTAAAAACAAGTTTGTTTATATAAATCAATGCAGCATCAGATGAGGCAGATTAATTCAGGTCAACATTTAAAGTCATTGCAGTACTCAACTGGTGCGTAATTTCATTAAAGCATCATAGCTCATCAACATTGTAGGCCACTAAAAGGCCGCAGGAATCATCTCCTAAACGTAGCACCAATAATGATCACAGGGTGCAATAATAAAACATGGGCCTAAAACATGCAGTTCACCTCATGAATATTCAATTACTTATAAATGGCATTTCACGTTACATTTCAAACAGGGCCTGCATTAGTCTAGGCGCTCCCATAGGCAGTACAAGGGGCGTCGCAAATCCGGTACACCTGCAACATAAAACACTTCAACTCTTGGCGGTGTACACTTCAGCTCAATTCAGTTAAGCACCCTTATCCTAGGCAAAGACATTTCAATAATGGTTACATACGTCAGGCCTAGACAGTAATTAAGGCAGGCAGAACAACTAGGCTGGTGAACAACTTGGGAACCCTCAACATGTCCTTTACTCTGGGAATTCCCTGTCAATTAGGCTTCTGGGCCCCTCAGGGCTACTCAGGGGTTAAGTTAGGCCAGGCCCACTCCTCTCCGGGGCCTCGCCTCGTGCGTATAATTACTGTTGGCCCCCGGCCCCCAGGGGCGTTTCTCGGGCCCTAGGGGCCTCCTGGGCTCACCTGTGGGTGTTTCGTTGGTCGCTCCTCGCAGCGACTGGCTCCCTCCCGGGCCAGCCCGTGATTGGCGGGGCGGGGCCCGGAGCGAGTTCCACGGCCCTCCGGCCGGAGTTGCGGGACGTTGGGGGGCCGGTATCACCCTCCTCCGGCCCCCGGGTTTAGCGGAGCAAGGTAGGTCTCCTGGCAAGGGTAGGGGCGGGCCGGTATCGCACTCCTCCGGCCCTCGCGATCAGTAGGGTAATGCGGGGAAGGGAGCGGGAGCCGGCAGTCCTCTCCGGCCGGCTTCCCGCCTCCCTCTGCCTACGCGGCGCTCCTCTCAGGCCTCCATCGGCGTTGGGGGTGCGTCGGAGGCCGGCGCCCAATCGTAGCGCGGCCTTTCCCGGGGGCGCGGTCGGCGCCCCCGGTCGTGTAGCGACGGCGTCGGTGGGGGCCGAGGCCTCGATCCTCCTCCTGGGCCGCGGCGGTGATTTCCAGGCCGCAACTTCTTCGGTGGGGCTCCCGGGCCCGGCGGTGACCTCTGGCAGTAGCGCGCTTGCTTCAGGGAGCGCTGGGCCGCGGCGGTGATTTTCGGCGGCAGGGCGCTTTTCTTCAGGGAGCGCTGGGCCGCGGCGGTGATTCCGAGACAGACAGGCTCCAGCCACGAGGTCAGTGGCTTACGGGTGATTCCTCCCACGTGGAGGTATAGCGCGGGGCGCGCTGGCAGCAGGCTGGAAAGGGGCTGACACAGAAGGGCTTTTGGGCAGCCCAGCAGCAGCTAGGAATAGATGGGGTGAAGGTCTAGCGCTTCAAGGCACGGCGCTTTACCTGGTGATCCCCAGTTTGGCAGTTCAGGTTTCTGGCCTTGCTGGTCTGTCAGGCCTTACAACTTAAGGTTACTTGCGGCAGTTCTTGGTTGGTTGCTTCTTGGGGGTTTCTCCGTATGGGGGAGGGAATGAATTGGTGGTTCTTGGGGTGCTGGATGGTACTTCCCAGCTCGCTGAAGATGGTTCCCTGGGTCCCCTCATGCTGGGCAAGGTCAGTGGGTGGTGGGCGTTCCTCAGCTAACTTATTACAGCAGTGCCTTGGCCCTGTCAGTAGCAGTAGTGTAGGTCTCCCCCCTAGGCCCTACAGCCTGTACTCCGGCAGAGGTTCTCCCAGGATCAGTGGTGCCCCAACTGACTAAAAGATTTCCCTCCAAACCTCTTATACCCCTAGGTCAGGTGACCCTCCTAAAGGCGGCAAAACATAACTCCTCCCACAGCCCGGAAGGTTCTGGAACCTTCCACCATGTCTGGCTATGTGGCCCAGAGGCGGGGACGGGATGGATACTGTATCCCTATGTCCCAGCCTGACCCTGGCTACTAGTGTGTGTATGTGTGCAAGGCCACTCTGCAGTAGCAGGGGCCTGTGGCAGCCATCTTGAGTGAGAGAGCACCTGCACCTCAGCACTGGTTAGCAGTGGTAAGGCGCCCGGAGACCTAGGTCCAGTAAAAATACGGTGGCAAAAATGAGGCGCAAAAGGGAAAAAAAACAGGGCAAGACCACCCTAGGGCTGACAGGTCTAACAGTCATGCAGGGCTTTACAACGTGACGCATCTAGGGAGATGCGTCACGTTGTAAATTTGCTGCATTTTTTATGCCACCGTTGCGTCACAAAAGTGACGCAACTGCAGCGCAAAAGTGTCGCAAGGGGCTTGTAAAGCTGCCCCTAAATTCTCGCTATCAGTGGCGGCTCCACCATGGGGCCGTCGCCCCACTGCTTTCTCGCAGTGCGAGAAGGCAGAAACATAAAATGGTAAAACTACCATTTTATGTTTCTGCTTCTCGCATTTCTAGAAAGCAGAAGGGCCTGGAGTGCCTGGTTGTGGGAGGGAGGGTGGTGGTCCCGCTCGAGGGCAGGGCAGGGGGGGAGTGGCTTGCTCACTGTTGTTGGTACTGACTGTTTGGTGGGCCCCAGGGCCGAACAAAGCAGTCATGCGCACTTCCCCTTTTTCTCTATGTGGGCTGCTGCATGCAGCCTACATAGAGAAAATGGCCCGGCTGGGGCGCTCTCCACTGCGCCTCACCAATCACAACGCTGCTATTGCAGCGTTGTGATTGGCTTGCTCTGAACTCCAGTTGTTGGTGTTGTCTCCCTAAAAGACGGTTATGTGGTTACATTTTCCCTACATGCACTGGGGCTCATCGTGTCCTTGGCGCCACTGGTCTCGTTCACAGTATTTCTTTCCACTTCTGGGACTTTCCTCAGGAAGTTTGCACCACAGCCCGGGGGCTGTCGGATTCTTTCCATCTGGCAAAGCAGCACACACTGGTCGAGCCGGATGAGAGGATGGCTGCTCCCTGCTGCAATGCGGTGTTCCGGCTGCAGTACTTTTGCTGCATTGGCCCTGTACTGCCGTGCTCAGTGGCTACCGGGTTAGTGAAAATAAATGACGCTTTTTTTCCTCCCTCTTTCTAACCACATTACAGTCTACATATCCATAAGGCACTGTTTAGCAATATCAGGTGCATCAGTTGGGTCTCAGTCCTGCGTGCATAATCGACTTCTACTTTCCTACGGCATAAGCATTAACACCTATTGAGGCCATGGTAGGCATGATATAGTTACTCTGCTAATCACAGAAAATGGAAATCTTACGTCCTCGGTGTCGCCTGTAAGTAACTGGCCCGTTATCAGTTTCCGAATCAACCTTTTCCTTATAAAAAATAGTTCCCTGCGAAATATGTGCCAGTCTGGGGAATGAATCCCATCATCCCTGTTTTGAGATACTATGATGAACGGCTGTTTTTGTATTGCAAGTCCCCCTTTGTTATATTTTGCATTTCAGCGTTGCCTCGGTATATGTTAATTATTTATAAAAAACAGGAATCTCAGAAGGGCACAGGGTAGGTGGAGGGTTCACAGTGGGCATTAGACAGAGGGTCCATAATAGAATGTTCTAGGAATGGTATAGGAATATAATGTGCTCTAATCATTTGCAAATAAATAGCCAGGTAAAACATAAGAGAGGCTGCATAAACAGATAGGTAAAGAGCCCTATATGATCAGATAGAGCAGGAACGTGGGAGTCAGTTCATGAATAAAATGGAGGCAGGTTTGTATAGACACAATCAGTACATAGAGAGGTTCAACCGAGATTCACAGAGCAGAAAGAGAGCGGGCACGGTAAGTGATCAAAGAGGGAGTTAGGGAGAGAGAGGGGAGAGGATAATGGGAGGGGGAGAGAGAGAAAAATAACTAGTGAGCGACAGAGAATGACAGAGAGAGTGAGATGTAAACAAGTAAATAGAGAAAGGAGAGGTAAAGAGAAGAGGGAGCGAACGATGTAGATAGATAGATAGATAGATAGATAGATAGATAGATAGATAGATCGATAGATAGATAGACGGATGGGGACAAGAAAGATGAGCAGAAAGAGTGACGGAAAGGCATAGGCCAACAGGAAGACATAGATAGACTTAGTTGGGGTGAGGTACCCATATTAAGAGATGAATTCATGCCATGCAGTGCCGCTTGCTTTCCCGTTCTTTGTGTGCATGTTTTTCACACTGCAAAATCTCCGCCTGTTCTCACGTAGAAAGAGAACAGAAAAGGTTTATTGTTTTTATATCGGTCGCCTTTTTGCAAGGTGTTGCTCCTCTGTTCAGTTCCTCCGCCAATGAGTGTGCAGTGAAACATGTTATGAAATGGGTCCGGTGTGATCACCGTTAGACCCCCTCCCAGCTCAGATTCCTTTTATCGCTGCCTGGCATGGCGTTCCTCTTTCAAAAGCAACGTCTTCCCAAGGTCACCCTGGCTCTCAGTAGGCATCGAGCCTGCAAACGGGACACTGTTGTGAGCCTGTCATGTGTCTGCTATACCATGTATGCGAAATGTGTGTCTGGAATGTTATTTGTATGCGCCATGCCTGTTCCTCGTCAGAGATTAGAATGTATCGAACCTGTAGTCAGGCAGTGTTTAGTTTGCATGTTTCTAGGGGAGGTTTGATTCCTTACAGGGGCTAGTGATACTTGTACGTGGATATGTGTATACATTGAGCCTTATCTGCACGGTGCCTCACCAAAACTCCTGTGACTTAGGTTAGTCACTCATTTGTAACAGTGATATGCGCTTCGTTGCCCCTCATTTGTAGTGGACACACTGGGTGGTCACCTCTGTATCCAGGTACGCCCAGGTGGATTTAAATAGCTCCACAGCACCTCTGTGCAAGAGGCCACTAAATAGATAACACTGCACTACACTGCACCAACATTGCAATGTAGCACACAGCAGCAGTGGTATGCTAATACATTTGTACAGCACGTTCTTGGTGCTCTGAAGTGCTTAACTGCCTAATGAAGAAAGACCAGACCATGTGTGTTCTGAAGGTTAATAAGTGGCTTGAAAGAGACAGCTTTTGAGCACTTTGTTGAACTTGAGGTGATCTTTTTGCTCTTACGCAAGAGACAGCCTATTTCAAGCCTTCAAGGGCGGCACTGAGACGGTCTGGCCACCTTGACTTACGTTTTTTAAAGTACAGACTCCACAAAGGAACGATTTTGAGAGTTCAAGGATCTGTGTAACCACCTGAACTTGTCACTCATAAATATGGGATCTTTATAAAGCCTGGTGAAATAGTGAGTGATCTGAAACCAATCAATCTCTTGACAGGGAGTCCTTGAAGGGTCGCCAGTGCTGGGGATACGTGGCCGCCCCCTCAAATGCATAAGTACCTGAGCCGCTGCATGCTATCATTTCTGGAGCCTTAACAGCAAACCTTCAGGGAAGTCAAGAAATACCCTGTAAGCATAATCCCACCCTAATATCACCACCACGATGAACTCCTGCACCCTATGCTGGAAAGAGAGACACAGCACCCTATGCTGGAAAGGAAGCAATTGTCATTGTATGATAAAATGATGAGTTACATTCCCTAAGCGCTAGTGTCCAAGTAAATTCATCACCCTGTCAATCATGGTATTGTACATGTTAGCTTGTGGTTCTATCCAGTATGATTAAGAATAGTTGTGCTACTGCGGGACCAGTAAATTGTTGTTCATTTTAGTTCCATATTCCCAGAGTATTCTCATTATGTGTCAAACTTCTATAAGGTTTCTTAACTCCCACAACTCTAAACAGTAGTATTGACTGAGCTGTTCTTCACACCTTCTGGTTTGCTTGAAAATGTACCATTTGCCCACTCTTTTTTCAAAATGTTCTCGGGGAGAACCCCCCGAACCCTCCATAGGTGGTTCTGGCTCGCTCGCTATGCTCGCTCGCCTCAGTGAAGTACGACAATTGTTTTACGCCCTACCACTTTCAAATGTCACAAGCCGCCACTGCTCGCTATCCATATTAATGTTCCAGCAATTCCAGCAAGTTTTCCAATTACTGACAACTGTAAAACAATGAATATCGCTAGTCTTACAAAGCCCCACTTTGTACTTTGCAAAGAAACAATTGAATCTTATCACTGCTTCGCATCTGCACGATGAGGTCTATTGACCCACTGCAAGAAAAGCCATTAAAATAACTCTGTTTGTCAAACAGCAGTAATTGGGCTCGGTATTTACAGAGCCTGACTGATGCACAGTCACTGTCTCACTTATGTGAACAAACAATAAAATGTAAATAATTGTGCCGTTGCATATGTTTCCACTCAGATATTGATAACAGCGTTATTATGCTCTACTGACACTGATTCATTGTGTTTTCAGATATATTTGAAATAAAGACCTGATTAAATCTCATGATGCCATCTCCCTTGTTTCTGTGTATACTGGGGCTTCAACCGTTCAGAAATTAATCACATTTCATTTTCTATTTTATTTCTTTCATGGTCAACACATAAGCATAGAGATCAGATGTATAATAATCAAAAATGTCTTCATGCTTGAATAGATTTAATACATCTGCTTCATCAGTGCACAACATTAAAAAGTCCCCTGACATATTTGGCCTGATTGGTTAAGGTACACTAGAGATTTCTTAGCAGTGCAGATTTCACATATAATTCAATGGGTTATTTTCTTTCATTTATCTGTAACATGCCACAGAAATTGAAATCAAATATTTTTTGCAGAAAAGAATAACGATCAGCTAACTAATACAGTCACAGTGCAATCAACTGCATGTAAATACTTTCAGAAAGTCGATAGTATTGTATTTGTTATTTTTTAATAGCAAACCAAGGAAAGGCCAAGGTTTGCTGGCCTAGGATTTAAATGGAATTATGTTCCGTGTGTGTTTCATAAGTACTAAAGCAAAAATCCATTCTCACATTCAATCAAAGACTAGCATTTCATTTTAACTCTTTACACAACAAACTGAAAGCTGTGCACTTAGTCTGTCAATTTAATAGAGTAGGTGAGCACCAGTATGGTATTCATAGCCCGTGTCTCGAACTGGCAGCAGATGAAACTTACTATCACCCAGATCATATTAATTGTAAAAGGTAGCTATGTGATGAGTTTATAAAATAGAAATATGCATCCGGAAAATGAGGTTTGAAAGGATTTTTTTTTAAAATGTATTTATTTATTTATTTAGTTACCTTTATTATCATAAACAAACATAAGGCCAAAAGTAATCAGGTGACAGTATGAGCAGGGTAAGGTTATGTCTCCATACAAGGCCTCTTAACTTCATTGAGAAAATTGGAAAAAGAGAAGGAAAAAAGAAACAAAGAAAACGCACATGGCACTGAACAATGGCAAATAGTCTCTAGATAGTGTCCGTAGGCTGATCATATCCTATTTCCCTTCAGGGTTTTCAGCGGGTTGAGTAGATCTTGAACTTGGTGATAGCTCCTTTTATGTACATGTGGGTGGTGTCGGTATCCACGTCACCCCTCACTGTTGGCGCCAACTTATCAGTTGTGCCTGACTGGTACCGGGCAAGGTATTGATCGAGTGGTTGTCTAGCGAGAGGAACTTTGGGGCATATTATCAAGAACGGCGTTAAAATTATCGCCGGTTTAGCGGCAGAAAACTTGTTCACACCAGAACATGGACTTCCATTGGAATTCTCAAGGGCATATTATCAAGCCAATTATCGCCGCTTTAGCGGCAGTTTTCTGCCGCTAAACCGGCGATAATTTTTAACGCCGTTCTTGATAATATGCCCCTTAGTCTTAAATATCATGGCAGTCTTGGCTGGTGGTGTTGGCATGTGGGGCTCATTCATTTAGGTCTTCTTTAGACTTTAAATATTCATGCAAGGGTTCCCAGATTTCTTTAGGGTGAGATTTTGGCGGCATCATGTCCCAATAATGAGAGTTGGTCGCTGCAATATGCAGCACTCAGAGGCCAGTCCTTTTCCTTGGGTGAACGGCGTCCTCCCCATACCATAGCCACTCTATGTTTTGCAAAAACCAGGAGTAAGGCCACCAGTTCACATCTTGCGGGAGGCACCTCTTTCACATACCCAATGAGGCCTAGCAGTGGAGTGCACGCTATGTGAAAATCAACCATGGCCTGGATATCCTGGAATACCGCGGACCAAAACCTCGAGATTCCAGGGCAAGCCCCCACCAAGTGAAGGAAATCTGCCCCGGGGACACCACATATGGGGCAACTCTCTATGCCTGACAGCCCTATTCTGTGAAGCTGCCTGGGGGTACGATAAAGGCGATGTAAAAAATTAAAGTGTATTAGCATGTGTCTGTAGTTTGGGGATAGGCCATCCTATTGACTGCAGCAGTATTCCCAGTGAGTTTCTGTAAAGTCCGGGCCCAGTTCTATCTCCCAGCACATCTTAGCCCACAGTTCTATCATAGGCGTGTATTGTTGGACTCCGTGTACAATCATGTGATTAGTTTCCTAGCGGAGGGTGTGTTAATTATTTGTTCTAGGATGGGCATAGCTGGGGCTGTGCCGGGAGGCAGGGTTTTTCTCACAGCATGTGGACCTGATTTGGTAGTATAGTATTATGTCAGTTGCACTCTCTAGGTGTGTGTCTGTAAGGGGGGCCACCTGGATGAACCCCTTTTCCTTATAAATGTCAGAAAATTTACTAAGGTGGAGTTGTTGCACCCTTCTTTGGGCGCCAGTCTCTTGAAGAGGTGGCATCATTGGATTGTTGAGGAGTTGAATAGATGGGGCGTATATATGCGAGAGGCCTACTTTTTTTTCCTAATACCCTCCCATGCCCATCTTACACATTCTACAGTGTTTATTTCACCGCGCGGAGCTTAGCTTTGTATGGAGCGTAGAGAGCGGTGTTTAGAGGAAGTGCGGTGGCGCGGTCTTGCTCAATTGCCACAAGTGGTTGGAATGGGGTAGGGTGTATCCAGAAATATAAGAATTGAGCATGTGCGCATAGGGCAAAGAGTGCCAGGTTGGGTGCACCAAGTCTGCCTCGTGCAAGAGGCAGGGTTAGAACCTCCGAGGAAATTCGTGGTTGTCTGCCGGCCCAGACCAGAGAGATTAAATTAGACCAGAGGCGTCAGAGAAATGTGCTAGTGAGTGGCATTGGGATGTTCTGAAATAGATAAAGGAACTTTGGTAAAATAACCATCTTGGCAATAGCTATGAGCCCTGTGAGAGATAATGAGAGTTTAGACTAGATCGGGATTCTCCTTTCAAGCCAGTTGATGGCACGACCATAGTTCACAACCCATAGTTCCTGGATGTCACGACTCACCCAAATGCCTAAGTAGCGCACTGGGTCTGTGGCCCAGGCAAGAGGGTAGTCAGTGTGGAAAGAGGAGGTGGTGTCAGTAAGAGGAAGTAATACAGATGTGTTCCAATTAATGTTAATACCGGATAGTTCACCGAACCGGAGCATCTCACGGATAATTGGGGCCAGGTTTTTGCGCGGCTTACATATGTAGAGAGTTATGTCATCTGCATAGAGTGAAATTATCAGTCCCCTCGAGGTGAAGCCAATGCCACGTTGTGCATGATGTTGTCTGAGCCTGGCGGCTAATGGCTCCATGGCGATGGCGAATAGGAGGGGTGAGAGTGGGCAGTCTTGTCTAGTGCCGCTTGTTATTGGGATTGGTTCATAAAGGAGCCAATTCAGGCATTTCAGGGCTGTAGGTAGAGTATATAAAAGTTTTATATATCTAAGGGAGGTAGGGCTGAGACCCAGTCGCTTTAACAGTGTGAATAAATAGTCCAATGCTGGGAGTCAAAGGCCTTAGTGGTGTCTAATAGGGCTGCAATTGCCTGAACTTCTGGATGTAGATGATGCATCACTGCAAACAGTGTTCTCAGTCGGTGGGTAGCTTGGTATCTCCACTCGGCCGTCGACATGTATAGTGTGGCATAAAAGTTCTTCATAGTGTCTAGTATTGCTGGGGGTCGATCCTGTAAACCTTTCTCAATGTCTTCTAGTTCAAATATGTATGTGAGAGAGCATGTATGCTTAAGGATGCCTGCGAGTTTCTTCCCAGGCCTATCCCCCTCGCCGTATTGGTGCGCTTGTGCATCCCTGTTTATTTCGCGCTCGGCTTCTGCGTTATATTCAGAAACATTTTCCCTAATTTCGGCTAGTGTGCCGGGATGGTTCGATCTAAAGTATTCCCCTTCCAGGTCTGTTAATTTATGTGCAAGTGTGGACAATTGAGCCTATTGACTTTAGAATACCGGCTTGTTCAGAAATGCATGCCCCCCGTATCACCGCTTTGAATGCCTCCCAAATTGTGGAGGGGGAGGAGTCTGTAGTGGTGTTTGTGGTAAAATATGATATTATCTCAAGCCTTATTTCTTCTTTGAACGCATTGACGCGGAGCGCACCTCTAGGGAGGCGCCAAGTGAAAACGCCCAGGGAGGTCTTGGGAATGTGGAATTCTAACATGACCGGTGCGTGGCTTGAAAGTGTGCGGGGCATGTGGGTAGCTTTAGCATCCCAAAGTTTAATTTCTTGCAAGATGAGCCAGTAATCAATTCTATACCATGAGCTATGTGGTGCAGTAAAACAAGCGCCTTCCCGTTGTCCTTGACGGGACCACCTCTGGATATCCACAAGGCCATGATCTGACATGAGTGCATTAATAGTGTCAGCGGCCCTGGGGCTTGGACGTCGCGCAGAAACTGATCTATCCTGGCTGTCGTCCAACACGACATTCAAATTCCCTCCCCAGATTTGTGCCACATGACTTAGCCCATTTACCAATTGCAAGAGGTTAGTAAAAACCCAGGTTCATCAGTGTTAGGGCCATACACTGCTACCAGGGAGAGGGGTTGGGTATGAAGTTTGCCCATGGCTATTACATACCTGCCCTCTTAGACTGCTGTGACCTTGGCTAGACTCCAAGGGAGCCCTTTTCGTGTGAGAATAGCCACCCCTCTAGCATGGTTTGAGTATAAAGAAGTGTATGCCTCGCTGTGCCATCTGGCTCACAGGCCCGAAGCAGTGTGAGAGGTTAGATGAAGTTCCTGTAGGAAGCAGAAATCTATGTGGTGGCGGGTAATGGAAGCATGAACCAATCTGGATTTACGATAATCAGTTATACCCTGTATGTTCAAAGTGAGACATTTTATCGACATCTAACGGACTGGGAAAAGGTGTACTTGATGAGGTAACCAATTGGTGAAGGTTCAAAAGAAATTTGTGACTTATTCCAGCCTATTGCGACATTGTGAGTGCCATGACATATACCAAACTTAACTCTGCATAACAACCTATGCATTGGTCCCATATCCCCACCTCCCCCCTTCCATACCAACCCCCGAACATGGTTGAGTAGATTAGACCTCCCCCCTCCCAAATCCCTCAAAATGAGAAATAGCAATATCATGGGAGACATCCCTGGGTTAAGAGCAGGGCCAGGAGGTCTCCCCAACCATACAATGTGAGTGACTGGATGGGCATAGGCCAAAAATTGCAGTACCATACATAACTAGGGGTGAGAGGATAAGTGGTTCTAGG
Organism: Calotriton arnoldi; assembly: GCA_963921515.1. Lineage (NCBI taxonomy): Eukaryota > Metazoa > Chordata > Amphibia > Caudata > Salamandridae > Calotriton > Calotriton arnoldi. The sequence goes on along the minus strand of CAWUFW010009774.1, from coordinate 356,444 downwards.
GGGAAGTTAACCTCTAGTCATAGTTATGCCCGTGCACTTATCTGTGGTGTAACAAGTGAATGCGTTATTGCAGCTTTGCCGATCAGTTTCTTTTGTATTCCTCAATCCCTATGAGGGTTTAATTGTTTGCATCCAGGGAGGCCTCCTCTGAATTCGCAGACATGGCCGCCGAGGGTCACTGATCTTGGACTAGTTTCTTGGCATATCGGAGGGCTTCTTTGGCGTCAGTGAAGAAGTGCAGGGTTCCTTTTTTCATGATGCAGAGTTTGGCTGGGTAGAGCAGAACGTATGGAATGTTAGCCTCTTGGAGCATTCACTTGGCAGGGAGGAACTCCCTTCTGGAGTCCTGCACCGTGATGGTGAAGTCCGGGTAGATAGAGAAGCGACTTCCCTGGTGTGTTAGTTGCTGCTTCTCGCATGCAAGACGTAATATGGTGTCTCAATCCCTATAGTTCAATAGTCGAACTATGATGGGTCTCGTGGGAGACCCCGGGGGCAGACGAGGCCCGGGGGAGTGGTGCGCACGCTCCACAATGAACATGGGTGAGAGTGCCCCCGCAGAAGGGATTCGACAAAGGCTTCCATCGTGGTAGGGATGGCGGTGGACTCCGGAAGGAATGCCAGGTATGCGGACATTGTTGCGCTGCACCCTAACCTCTAAGTCCTAATTTTTTGGCCTCAATTAATTCAAGAACTTCATCCATGCCGAGTAAATGGTGTTTAGTTTCTGCTTGAGCATCTTCATTATCAGAAATTCGTGCCTCAGCCTGGTGAAGCCGGTCTTCGTGCTTGTCCACCCTGTGCTTCATGTGGTCAAGCCTTGCCGTGAGTGCGTCTTGTTTGGAATCAATAGTTTTCAGGCTAGATTTCACGTTGATCAATAGCTCTTTGATATTGCTATCCTGCGCAGCCTCACTGTCCATTGGGTCTGTCTGGTTCTCAGAATCTTCTTGGTGAGTGGAGCGCCTGTTCTCGAAAGTAAGTTTGGGTTGTTTACTGTCTTGCTTGCCCATATTTCCCCAAAATGTGCTGCGGTGTTCCAGCGAGTCACTGAGTCTGATTCTTTTCTCAGGGGTTCTGAGCTACACTTTTGGCGGGTCCCGCCACTCCCCAAATCGTAGATGGGGGGCACAAGCAGGCCTTACGCATCGGTTGATGTTTGATGTTCTTGGGTATGACCCCATCAGCGCTGCTGGCCGCCAGGTGAGCTCAAGCCAGGCACAACGCCACTAGATTCTCTTGTGCCGTTCACACCCAGGGTGAAGGGGACGCGGGGCCAGGCAGGTGATTCCAGCAGCTACAGGCGTCCAAATCGCTCGTAGTATCCCTCAGAGTGCAATGATTCGCCAATGATTTCCCAAGAGTAGTGTAGGTGGGATCTAATGTGCAGAAGGAACCTGGTGTCCAGGGAGCACTGCGGGCCCTGTGTGAGCCCGATTTCAGGTACAGGCAGTGTGTTCACATTGGTCAAGTCCACAGCCGCACCGGGATCGAGTGCGCCCCGCCGGCCAAGCCACCGGACTGAGCAGCCTGCCTGTTCCGCCTCCCTCAGGGCCTGAGAAGCCTGGCAGAGAGACACCGTCCCAGCATAGCCAAGCACCACAAAACGTCTTGAATGGATGCATGAGCTCTGCTGCTATGAGGCCCCCTTTTATGGCAGGTCACCCGAGCCCCTAGCAATCTGCCTCCACAGGGGGGTCCCGCCAGGCCGCAGCAGTCCGACAATGTGGAACGCGGGTTGGAGAACACACGGCGGTCGCCCACGCACTGGACAGCAGGCTGGTGCAGCTGATCAGCACTTCTATCCCCGGCTTGCAATATCTGGCGGGCATCGCTTACCCAGTAGGGGCCGACCCTTGTGTTCCTCCGTGGAGCGGTACGTGCGCCTCATGGTCTCGTCCTGCTGTTCGCCTTTTAAGGGCCGGTGGCCGCCAGCACCTCAGACCCCCGCCAGTCATATCGGTGTGCAGGGGTAGGTCGCCGCTCACAGTCAATGACTCCATGCGACGCCAGTGAATCCGCCGCCCTCCGACACCCACACTCCAGCAGCGCCGGCCAAGTAGGCCCCCACATTCTATCCTTCACGGCGGGCCCGGCAGCTGCAGTCAGATCATTGCTCCTTCAATATTCTTGATCTGGAGTGGGTAGAGATGTTATTTTTGTTACAGAATAATCTTGATGGTACAGGATTTTGTCGGGTTTTGCTATCCGTTTGGCAGAGCCCTCTATCGAGCAGCCATCTTGCAGCTCGGCCAAGCTCCGCCCCGAGGTTTGATAGGATTTAAATCTTTTGATTTTTTAAGTCCTATATGCCATATTTCTCCTGAATAGAATAAACGGCGTTGGGATAAAAACCGATGTCCAAAAGGTCTACCCTTTGGGACATCTTTAACTACCTCGCTAGACTACTATTTTATAAAAAATGAATACATAAAAATATATGCATGTGCAGATATATAGTAGGGTTTTTAAGTTAACATCCTTCATCCATTGGATGGAAAACTGGTCATTCATAGTTTGCATCTGCCTAGCACAGCATACAGTAAATAATGGCAAAGGGGTACCCCACTTCAGCCATTTGCTTCCTTCACTTTGAGTGACAGCATTTTGCTTGTTCACATTCTGCACATCTTTCTGGCAAATAGTTACTTTCTCTAATTTGTTTTCAAAAATCCTGCACATCTGTCTGACAAATAGTTACTTTCTCCAATTTGTTTTCATAGGCCCGCTTTAATTTCTTTGTTGTTCTGTTTTATTTACATTTTTATTTTGCTTTTTTATTTTATCTCACTCGACTGCCCAAGCAGTGCTCCTTGGCTCAAGGCAGCTTCACTGCCTCTAGCCTCCTCCTGGTTGTGGCTCATCAGAGCCCTGCCAGCTTCCATTCTCCAAAATACTCCTCAACACATCTTTTTTCCCCGATGCAACTCCTTCTCTTCTGCATAGCTCCTGGCATCCATTAGGAGCTTCTCTGACCCACCCTTCTTCTTTACAAATAGTCTTCTTCTTACTTACAATTGTTTAATACACTGTATATATTATTACAAATTACAACTTGAATGTGCCTCTTTAGGTGTGGCGTTAGCCAAGACCTTTTGATTCTACTAACATTTTATGGGTAATAATCTTAACTTTCTTTGCAACTCCATCATTCTTTGCAAATCTATCTTTCTTTCTTTCTTTCTTTCTTTCTTTCTTTCTTTCTTTCTTTCTTTCTTTCTTTCTTTCTTTCTTTCTTTCTTTCTTTCTTTCTTTCTTTCTTTCTATCTATGTATCTATCTATCTATCTATCTATCTATCTATCTATCTATGCAATCCTGTCTAACTATCTTTGTAAGTTTCTCTGTGTATCTATCTTTTTCAACATTCTAATAAAGATTACCCAAAAAATTACAAAAAAGCATTAGGAAAGGCAAGAGGCTGTCAACCAATGACAAGTCGATTTGCTTTTTTCGGTCTTGTATTTAGCCAAGACCTTCTGATTTTACTAAATGTATCTGTATAACTTTGTTAGTTAGGAAGGTTTTCAGCCAGATCTTCTTCATTAGTGTATTATTGTGTCCTTCACGTTTTTCGTCCACCCACTCCAGCATGCCTCATGGGGCAATGGGGCAGCCAACTTCAGCTATTGGCAGACTTCACTAAGAGTTACAGTGTGCTGCCCTTTCACAAGGATCACATGCACACATAAAGTCGCTCTCATGTATCAAGGACTACTATGGTAATATGTGCTATTTTGAGACCAAATACATTTAACAAATGTTTCTTATTTTATATTAATTAGGGACCGACAGCTTCCGTAACAATTGCAAAAATCATTACACAATAAAACAAGAATTGCCAATGCCAAAAAGCTGCCAGCCAATGCTAGATCTATTGGCTTTGACAATACTTGTTACTACACTGAAAATAGTGTTAAAAGTTACATCCATGGAAATTGAACCCGAGACACTTTTTTAACAGGTCATTCCTTTATCCACTGAACCCCGCTCCACTGAATCACGTTCTGAGACAATTTCACACTGTTCATTGTTTTCTTACATTTGATTTGATTTGATTTATGTATTTGTAGAGCGCAACGAATGCCCGTAGGCGTCTTGGCGCTAGGACGGTAGTTGCCAGGTTTTGACGGGAAACCAGGAAGATCAAGCTCAGTTGTTAAAGAGCCAGGTTTTCAGTGCCTTTCTGAAATACCAGAGTGATGTGCTGCTCTTTATGGAAGTGGGGAGCTGGTTCCAAATGTTAACTGTCCCTAACAGGAAGCTTCTGCCACCCCATCTGGCCGTTTTACATTTAGGTGTCTGCAGAAGTTTAGTATGGGCTGATCTTAGGCTTCTGGCCGGCACATACCATTTCAGATGCGCCCTCAGAAAGTGCGGGCCTATACCATGTAAAGCTTTGAAGGCTAGACATTGACATTTAAACTCAATCAGTTTTTTCATCGGGAGCCAATGAAGGGCTCTTAAACCGTGAGAAACTGATTGAAACCTAGGGATGTCTAGTACCAATCTCGCAGCAGCGTTCTGCAGACGTTGCAGTTTTATTAGATGCTGGGATTGAATTCCCAGGTATAGTGCATTCCCATAGTCCAATCTCGAAAGGGCCAATGCTGTGACCAAGGTTTTAATTGCATCAGGAGGGATAAATGGGCGGATTTTTCTAATCATTTTTAGAATGAACCAGATAGTGGAGGAGAGCTTGTTAATCTGATTACTGAATGTTAATTTGTCATCGAAGATGACTCCAAGGTTTTAACATTGGACACTGGGGTAGGACAATCTCCCAGATTTGCGGGCCACCACCTGGGCGACCAGAAGGTTGTATCGGCGCCCAGCAGCAGGACCTCGGTCTTTCCGCCGTTCAATTTCAAGCAGTTAGACTGCATCCATTGGTTGACTTGTGACATACAGCTCTTAAATCGGTCGGCAGTCTCCTCCACATTGCTTGAGACTGACACCACCAGCTGCTTTTTGTCTGCGTAAGAGACGACAGAAAACCCAGACTGCCGTATAATTGAAGCGAGAGGAGCTACATATACATTAAATAACGAAGGGCTCAGAGACAAGCCCTGAGGCACCCCACAAGGCAGTTTGAAGGGTTTGGATGCGAAGGCTCCTAATTCAACGGAGAAGGTTCTGTTGGCAAGATAGGACAATAACAGTGAGAGGGCAGAATCTTGGATCCCAACTCCGCAAGTCTACCGGCTAATATTTCGTGGTTCACCGTGTCAAAGGCCGCCGATAGATCTAATAAAATTAAGGCAGCCTTGCCCCCCGAACCTAGTATTGTCCTAAGTTCTTCTGTTGCCATAACCAAAGATGTCTCCGTTCCGTGTCCTTCCCGAAATCCATAATGTGAGTGATCCAAAAGATTTTGTGAGGAAATATGTGCTGTAAGTTGTGCGTTAAGAAGTTTCTCAATTACTTTTGCGGGGAATGGGATCCTAGAGATAGGATGATAGCTGCTGGGGTCCTTAAGTTCGAGATTTGGTTTTTTAGCAGAGGAAGAAGTGAAGCTATTTTCCAGGAGTCTGGAAATATGCCTGCCTGAATTATCTTGTCGAACACCAAACTTAGGGATTCGCTTAGTAGATCTGAAACCAAATGAAATACTTTCGGAGGGCAGGGGTCTGTTGGGGCTTCTGATCTAGTGGTCTTCACCACCTGATTGATTTGTTCTGGTGTGGGGTGGGAGAAGGAAAAAGCTGGAATGGTGGCTGTAAGATCTAAGGCTTTCGGAGCAGTCATAGGGACTGAGCTGGCAATGTCCTTGAAGGAGTTATACACCGTCTCAACCTTATCTATAAATGATTGACCCAATAAATTGCAGAATTCGGCACTGCTCTCTGTCTGAGCCGTTACTGGTAGTTTGGCTAAGTTCTTGGTTATGGAAAAAAGCTCCCTGCTGGAGTTCCCTGCCTCCCGTATCTTAGCCGTAAAGTATTTACATTTTTCCTCTACAATCATTTTCTTGTAGGCTGCCAAAGCTTGAGAATACTTGGCTTTCTCCTCCCGATCGTAGTCTACTCTCCATTTCCTTTCCAGCCTCCTACATGCTTGTTTTTGTGCTTTGAGAATATCTGTGAACCATGCTTCAGAGGGACTTTTGCGCCGAGAGCGGCAGCTCTTTGTGGGTGCTAAAGCTTCCACTGCTGATTTAATCCAAGAGGATAGCCTATGGACCGAGGTGTTAATATCTGCTGAAAGGTCTGGGGTAGTGCTTGACAATAACGTTTGTAGGATTGGAGGGTCAATATTGGCCCAGTGTCGACGGGTTACCGAGACCGGTGTGTTTGAGACTATTGGTGCATTCTGATCTGCATTTAAAGTAAACAATATCGCTTTATGGTCAGACCAGGGAACCGGAACCACTTCTAATATGTTAAACGACGAATTTGAAGTGAAAATCCCATCTAGGGTATGTCCAGCGGCATGAGTGTCGTGTTTGATGATTTGTGTTAGTGAAACATTTGCCATTGAGTCGACTAATAAAGCTGTGTCCCACTCAGCCAATTTTTCTAGGTGATAATTAAAGTTTCCTAGTATCGTAAAATCAGTAACCTCTAGACTGGTTTCGAGGAAGGGACTGATAGTATCCAAGAAGGACGTCCGTGCTCCTGGTGGCCTATATAGAAGTAGGCCTTTTAATGTGTAATTGTTACTCAAAGAGATCTGAAATGTTAACGTTTCACAGTCTTGTGAAGTTCCAGCTGGGGATCCCGTCGCCGGTATCTCTTCTCTAAGGATGATAGCTAATCCACCCCCCCGTTTCTTAATTCTATCTGCTCTGATGATAGTATATCCTGCTGGTAGTGCTAATGCCGGATCAGGGTCTGATGACTCATCCGCCCAGGTTTCTGTAATGAAGGCTAGGTCTAGGTTATGTGCACAAATCAGTTCCGCGACCTCTGTGTTATGTTTCACCAAAGACCGTGTATTAATCAGCGTAGCACGAAAGGTTTTGAATATTTCTTTATGTAATGGTTTTTGTAGACGTTCAAATGCCTTAACTTTGCAGAAGCTCAGCTGCAATTTACAGTGTGGGCACTGCTTGGGCTCCTTTTGAAAGTTTATTTGAGGGCAACTAATGTCACTGCAGTTTGTATTCAGCCCAAGTAGTTCGTCCCTTGTGTAAGAAATAGACTTTGTTTTGTGGGAAAAACGAACAGGGGTTCTGGCTCTAGGCGCGGTCCAGGCACGGACGGGCGCAGACGGGCTTGCCTTTGGCGCACCAGTGGCGCGCCCGCTGCGCGTCGTGGCTGGCACTGCGATTAAATAGGTTCAGCAACTAGACTGCTGACCTAGAAGCTCCGCCCCCCGCCCTTGAACCGGAAGTCTAGGAACCTTGAGTTGCGGTCTGATCAAGGTTTGGAGTGTTTTGGTGGCAGGCAGCCTGGAAGTAGTGTTTGCACGCTTTTCATCTGCACGAATATCCTCTCCTACATGCCTGAGGGATATCCTAGCAGCTTCTCATAACTCCCCACGCCCCACCACATATTTCTTTTCTTTCTTCATTTCATGCCCTGAAAATAGTGTAAAATGAAACCATTAGAATGTGCTTCGTTAATAAAAAATAATAAGTGTAGAAATCTTTGTACACCCCTTCTGGTATTCCAATATCGTACCCATTTGTTAACTACCAGTGCTTTATCCTTAGAACTACTGAAGCCACATAAAACGTATCCGATCTATGGTTAAAATCCCTGTGAAGCCAGCGTTCAATACAATCCATTGTCTATATTTGGAAAGTTATCAGAAGTGCAGGAAACATGCGGAGGGGGCGGTGGGATCCAGAGAACAAGCCATATGTTGTACTAACATAGTATATAATACTACTCCTTCATGTGCTTTGTAAAATAAATAAATAAATGCAAACAGCTTTTTCCACCCCACCTCCTACACAATCCTTGATACAGGAGAGCAGTCCTTCTTTAATTACGACACGAGGCTCCTGGATTGCAGCAGTGTTGTGGTCATTTTCATCCTGAGAGAGTTTCATTGCAGCTTATTTGTGTGCATTTGTTGACTGAGCAGAGGTGCAGGCGTTTTGTTTGGAAGGAGCTTGGAAGGCAGATGCATCACTTCGTAAACCCCTTGCGCTACATTATACCTGCGTCAGGTATAATGTATGCAGGGTGCGCGTTCCCCCGCAAGAAAGGGTCATAGGAGTGGCAAAGCGAAATCTATGAGATTTCGCTGCGCCACTTCTAGGACGCCTAGGACGCCAAAACCTTACGCCTGCCTCATGGCATGTGTAAGGGTGACGCAGGCCCTTTCACATGGGGCTTGCCCCATGTGAAAGGAACATTGCTGGAGTTGCGTCATGCTTCCGACACAACTCCAGCAATGCGCCACTTTTGCGCCGACAGATACATCAGTAATACTGACGTATCTGTCATTCCTTGCAACATGATGCGTCATACTGTAAATATGACGCATCATTGGTGTTGCAAGGAGGGCGCAGTGAGAAGTGTCGCATCGCTGCTTTCACGCAGCGATGCGCAACTTCTCATAAATGAGGCCCTGACAGTTTTAGCAGCGCCATTAAGCATCAAAACGCTATTGCAATAGTTCATTTTTTTCACCACTATCGATAAATGTGTTTAAATTAAGTCGTTTTGATTTCGAAAAGGTTATGGATTACAGTGTTAAGGCAACTTTACAATTCGTACCATTTTTTCAGCAAAACGTGTTTTTAAGGGGAAACTAGCTTCAGTCATACTTACACATAAAAGTAATGTAAGCATAATTGTATTGAAACGTCTAATGGCTACAATGGTTAATGTTATACATATATTGCTTTTCAAGTCTGTGCCGTTAATGCTTATACCACAGCATATTTCCTTTTTTTTTCTTTTACGTTTAACCTCTTGCTTTCCGATAAACAGGCTTGCAAATAAAAAAAAATAGAACAAAAAATTGAATGCTGCCCCTGAAGATATATACCATGACTTAGATGGCACATTGTAGGAAAGTAGGATCTGCTTTCATGGTTACCCCCACTTTTTGCTGGTGTTCTACTGTTTTTCTGACTAGTCTGACTGGGATACTGCTGATCAGGACCCAGTCACTGTGCTTCCTCCCTAAATTGGTTATGGTGAGTACCTTGGTACCTTTCTATTTGGCTACTGGGGCACCCTTGTAAGTCCCTAGTATATGGTACTACGGTACCTAGGACATGGGTACCCCAGGGATCCCCTATGGGCTGTAGCATGCATTATGCCACCCATGAGGGACCCTCCAAACTTCGTCTACGAGCCTGCCATTGCAGCCTGTGTGAGTTGGTGCATGCACCTCTCATGAAAGATATGTTTCCTTATGTCTTACATCACTGCACTTGAAACCTATAAGTCACCCCTCTAGCAGGCCTTTCAGTCCCAAAGGCAGGGTGCACTGTTCTTGGTGTGAGGGTGACCCTGCATTAGCAGGCCACCCTTACAAACCCCAAAGTCCATTCTCCAGACTTTGTAAGTGAATCAGTCATTACGATAGAGAGGCCATGCGTCATTATGTGATGACCATCTCTAAACTGGCTGGAACAAACCTGGGCATTTTTGGTATCAAACATGTTGGAATAATACCTCAACACCGTATCCGGTGTTGGAGGTATTTATTTATTTATTTTTAGAGTTTTCTATAGCGCGAACAAGACCCAGAGTAGGGTATCAGAGCGCTTTACAAAAACAAAGCAAAGTTAGTATAAAACATTTTTGCAAAAACATAGCAGAGAAAGTAAACATAACATTTTTATACAGGGTTCGTCAAGTTGCAGAAGCGAATATAGAGATGATTTGTTAGGAACAGTGGAAACAAGTTCGGGTACGATTAAGTCATAGAGGCGAGGGAGTCATTAAGGGGAGTGTAGAGACCAGTTTGAGGTAGTAGGCTGGTTTAGAGCCTTGCAAGTCAATGAGATAGCTGTTGAGATAGTGGATCCCAAACAGTGAGGCATGTGCGGAATTAAGGGAGGAATTTGCTCATCAGAAATGATTTTGCTTCCCTTTTAAATAGTGGTGTGGAAGAGATTTTTCTGATGCAAGGAGGTAGCGAGTTCCATATTCTTGGTGCTGCTCCGAAGAATGCTCTGTCAGAAGTTTTTTCTTGCTGAAGCGAGAGGGTTTCAGGAGTAGATTGTCGGAGCTCCTAGAGTGTCTGTTTCCTCCAGATAAAGTAAGTTTCTGGGAAAGGTACTGGGGGGTATTGTGGTGTAGAGCTTTATGAGTGATGCAGGCCATCTTTAGGTGGATTCTAGCTTCGTAGGGTAGCCAGTTAAGCGCCTTCAGGTGTGGCGAAATGTGGTCAAATTTCCTAGAACATGTTATGAGTCTTGCTGTTGCATTGAGACAGGCTTTTAAAGGGGCTGTTGAGATTTTGGGAAGCCCCGAGAGGGTGGTACATCCGTACTCCAACCTCGAGATGACTAAAGCCTGAACTGCAGTTTTGAGGTCAGGGTTTTCGATGAATGGTTTCATTTTTCTGAGATAGCTGAGGTGAAAGCGGGCATTCTTAGCTATAAGGTTGATGTGAGTTTGCATGTTAAGGTTCTTACCTAGTGTAACTCCAAGCAATTTGGTGGAGTCCACCAGAATCGGCGTGCAATTTAGAGCAGTGATCGACTTGGTCCATTCCTTTATCTCCAGAGAGTTTTTAGGGGGGGAGATTAAGAGAAATTCAGTTTTCCATTTTTCCGTATGATTCCATCCATGGTGGGGCCCCTCCGGGAAGCCCCTCCATGCTCCTGGGACCGATCTTACAGAGCCCGACAGCAACCTAGGGCTGCTGCCAACCATAGACATGATTCTGCCCTCTGCTGCTGGGCCAAGCCCAAGCAGGGGAAGGTAGGACAATAGGTTTCCTGTCACAGGGAGATATGACCACCTCCCAGACAGGATTTAGTGTATTAGGCCGGGGTGGGGGCACTTTCCAGCGCCACATAGTCTGCTAGAAGGGCACACTTGGGGCCCTCCTTGCATAATCCAGTTCAAACCAGCTCAGGGAGCCATTGTCTCCCATTCTGGAGCGAAACTCGACAAAGGACATATGAGTAACCTCCACCCTCTGTCCAGCCTCTCCTCTGGGAGGGACCCCTGAATCATCCCAACCCTCTCCCAAGGGTACTTAAGAGCTTACCTGAGGGTGGGACCCTAGATTCATCATGGGATTCGATTCAGCTCCAACTCAACTTCATCTTTGTCCGTCTAGACATCCTGGCCGAGTCGTGCTGACCTCCCCGGACTGATCGCCCACATTCTACCATTTTATAAACTTTTAAAAACCTGGCTATTTCAAAAATAGCCCCATAATTCTAATGGTTGTCTGCTTGGTCGCTAGCGCTGGGATGCCCGAGGGTAGCTATGCGCTGTACAAATGCTTAATAATAATAATAATAATAATATTGCATCGTCTTTTGCTGTGAGACCGAGACTGCAACTGAGAAGACTCTGTCTGCTCCTGACCTCGTCGTCCTGCAAATCCACCGCACTATCATTGTCCGTGCTCCATACAGGTTCCGTCCTGGGCCTGTGGACATTTAAAGACATCCAAAGGAATCTCCCTTGGAGTGAAGGAGTCACTCCCCTGTATCGACAGGCACCACAACTCAATTGACCAGTCTGCCCAACCTGGGCTCCAACGGACTCCAAAATGCTCAGCAACACAGGTGGTGGTTCTGCATTCCCTAGGCCTGAGTGGTCCTCTCGTCGAGTTGAGGCCAGCATCCCTCATTGAACGCCCTGCAACCAAACCCCTGTGCACCGCATCACTGCATCGGTTAATCACACGGTAACCGCATCGGTTACCACGACCGACTCGTGTCAACGGAGTCGGACGCATCGGAAAGTTCTGTCGACGAGTCTGTCCCTGCTATAACTGACCCGTGCCAACGCATTTGGCTGGACGGACTGATTCTGTTGTCTTCAGCATCATGGTGGCTCAGGTATAGCTAGTGATTCGGTGTACCCGTACTTGAAGCCTCTTTATCAAACTGACTTGTTCTGATTGAACTCGAGTGGCCTTAGTCTTCCATGCCTCCTGGATGTCTCGGTGTGGCATAGACTCTGTCCCCTCTGCTTTCAGGTACTTTTCAACACGAACCCGCGCCCAGGTTACAACAGACTCTTTCATCCTTCTGTAACATTGGTCTCGTCCTGAAGTCCTTGATTGTGCTCGACAGTGGTTGTAGGTATCCTAATTCTGAGGGTATCCATGGGTGGGGTGGCTCCTCAAGGGGTATCTTCGGGGTCCACTGGGAAGGTTCTTTCCTCTTCAAGACTGCAACCGCAATGTACCCTGAGTAACATTGAGTACACAGTCTTGTATCCTCTTGGCATCAACTATCGTGGGATACCTAGACTCTCTCCTGGGGTGGTATCTTGGCTCCCCAACTCTCTACACTTTCTGGGTTCAATCTCATCTACGATTGTGGTTTGCATTCCACTATTTTGATAGATGGTGTGGTCTCTCCCTGGGGACCACTATGTATTGGTGCTTCTTACTGTTCTAATTTGAAGTATTGTGTGCATTGACAGTATATCTCTGGACAGGAGATATTGTATAGTGTTAGTGAGTGACGATAATAAATATCTTTTTTTATAAGTACACTAAAACGAGCTGCTTTACACCCCTCATAGACTAAGCCTAAAGGCTGCTCTCCTACAGCTCATACCTAGAGAGCCTTTCTAACCCACTAAAATCACCATAAGGGTCGTCTGGATCAGTGCAGGGTGCTACACTTACATAAGTGAGCATCATATACTAAGCCAATCTCTCACACACGTTAGAGAGTCCCTGACCATACGCTAATAAAAACGCTTTCTTTGTTGGTGAAAGGGACTTTTTGCAAAGTCAAGTGGCAGAATAAGCCTTTTGGCCTGATTATGGGAACTTGTTTAATTTCAAATGGGACCCCCAACAAGAGGTACTGACACCAACTGGAATTGTGCGACTCAAAGGGCATTGTAGATCTGTTTACTTCCACACAGAGATTCTGTCTGCTGAAAAATGAAATATTACCAAAGGAATTCGATCCAGAATTACCACTTTGCCTGAAAATTCCTCACCTGTCATCCCTGTTAATTTCACATCCCCAGCGCCCATAACTTCCAGGTGAGCAGAATTAACACTTCTGCTCCCAGAGCACTTTTAATGGGGCCTTCTGTCATTCACCTTTCTACACTGCTCCAATTAAATCAAGTCTTCCTTGCTTATCTGGATGCCCTGAAAAAGTGCAAGGGATTATTTTGCGTGAGCTGATCAATTGTTTATTTTGTTATTCATCATGAATGCAAACAACTGAATGAAGTTCCTGTTTTGAATCCTCAAAGTTGGATTACTCCTTACATAATGTACATATAGTGAAACCGATTCTTACTTTTTGGATATTTTTTCACTTTTTGCACATCAATTGGTGACCCTTGCACACACAAAACATTTGGTAATCTGGTTCACCTATTTAATGTTGTTTTTCTCTGCTGGCAGCATTTCTTTTAATGTGCAAAACAAAGCTAATGTGATATATTTATCACAAAAATTGTATACCAACAATGACTATTTCGGGAAGCTAATCGACTGAAAACCACTATTCGGCAATCGTACGAGTGAATTGCAAAAGAACACCTTGCTCCCACAATTTACAGGTGCACATTTCGTTCATCATTCACAAAGGATAACTGTGTTAAATGTTTGTGTGGGTATTGTGAGTGCTTAATTTTGCAAATGATATATTACTAAAGCTATACTTATGAAAAATAGCCTATCGAGGACTCTTCAGAATGGTGAAGATGAAGATGTGCATCCATACGGGAGCAATTTCAAACGTATATTTGAAGATTCACAGACGCACAATATTTACTCCCCTTTTTTCAGCTAACAGTTAGGTACACTTATTTTAACAACTTTAATTCAGGAAATTTAGATCTACACATGAAAGCAATCAATTCCCTTTTTTAAAATGCTTTTTCTTCAAAGGCAAATACTTTAACATTATAAGAATGAACTTTGAAAGTGACGGCGACAATGTCCAAGGTCACAGGAAAAGAGATACCTATAGATGCCAAGGGTCTTATATTGATGATTAAGGGGGAGGAAGATTGGCCTAGGCACACGAGAACTTGGCTAGCCCTAGCAGCCGGAGTGGCAAAGCGCAACATAGCAAGAAGGTGGGGAACACATATTCCCCCAATAGTGGCGAAATGGGAAATTGACCTTGATTAGGTGCCACCAAGCGGAGAAGGTTATATACAACAGTAGGGGCTGCAGAAAAAAATGTGATAAAATATGGTCCCCTTGGGAGAAATACGGACTCGGGGAAGAGGAGTCTACAGTGTGCGAGTCGGGGGGGAGTGGACGAGACTAGTGTTTGAAGATAATGGGGGGGGGGTCACATAGACTGCTCAGATGATGCAGACCTACCTGTGTGATAGCCTACCTTATTGTGTCTGAATGCTAATGATGTACTGACCCTGGGCTACAGTATTCCAGTATTCCTGTTTATACATCTTGAACACTTGTAGTAAGCCCTCGTCTTGTAGTAACTGTAATTCCATGAGCTTGTTAAATAAAAAGATTTTTAAAAAGAATGAACTTTTATAAGTGTAGGAATCATACAAACTTATACACTCAGCACATGGCCATGCAATCCTTCTGTGCTAAAAACGTGGGTCATTTGCCATTTATCTGTCAAATAGTAAAATAGTTTTGCTTGTAGTAGAGAGAATCAGGAGCCTAAAGTCACAGTAATGGGGTGTGATTACTGCTTTTTCTCTTTAAGAAAGCAAATAATTTAGGTTCCAGTTTTTGGGAGTCACACTAGTGTTTGAAAGAGGTGGAGATTGAAGAAAATATTTGCTGCAATAAGAATTATATTGGATGAATAGGCTTGACATGATGAACTCATGATGAAAATTATGAACAGCATTGCTTTCATTTATAAGAAACTACATTGAACAAGGTGAAAAGGACCAATGGAAATCATACATGGACATGATGCAACAGACATGTAGTGATATTTGGCTAAGAGAACTAACTTATTAGACTGTCTCAAGTATCACGTAAGGTGACGGTATCACGTAAGGTCAGCACAGTGAGCGCTAAGTTAAGAGACAGCGACGCTTTTCCACTGAATAGTGTCTTAGGTAGTTGAGCTGGAGCAGCAGTATTCTACCACGTTAAACAGTGGTAATATTGTTGCTTGTCACAGGAACTTTCAAATGTATGCTGCCTTTGGTTGGAAATGTACCTGTACTTTTTGGCATATTTAAACAAACCAACAGAACGTAAAAATATTATATAGAAAGTAACATAGCAATAGAATTAGAACATAACAGGGCACATCACAACAAAACAGTCAAAACAAAACAAAACTCAACACCCACAGTTCCATACAAGAATATCACTTTGCAGTAATGCAGTATACAGCACAAAACATGATATCACCACAAAATAATTCTGAACATGTTTATAAAATGGCATTGAAAGGTGCATAGAGCAAGCAATGCCATAACTTAACGCTAAGGCCATTAATTAGTGAGTCAAAAATATTTTGTGATCTGACCTATAATGTTTATAAGATATTGCTGTTTGTTCAACCAGCTAGAATTAAAGATTCTGCTCTATTTTCAGGAGTTTTGCTATATCTGATGAATAAATGATTTACATATGGAGTCAATACTATTGAGCCTTGGCTAGAATATTAGACCCCAAATGCATTGACTCACAGCAACTAGTTCACGCCATTCATTTAAAAGTAATTTAATGCATGAATTGCTGACTCGTATGGATTCAATAACATTTTGAAGAAACTGGATTGGGAGACATTGAGCATGATAACATTTCATATATTTAGCTTGTGGAAGTAATTATCTTTTTCAGACTAGTTGTGTGGGAATTGCCATGGTACTGTACCCAGTACAGGAGGTAAAATTTGTAATTTTTGATTTAACTGGTGAACCAGTGAATTTAACTATCCAGGTGTAGACTGGAAGGAAAATTGGACCCCTACAGAAAGTCTTTTGAGAAAATATCTCACTGATCAGAACAAAAAGAATCCACTTTGGATTTTTTCCATGCATAGGCACTACCAATCTATGACTTAATCAAAAATACAGCCAAGGGCATATCATGACTTATCAGCATAGACAAAATCTCCACCAATTAGAGTACAGAGGAAAAGGTGATCTTTTTGAGATTTCACCACTATTATCAATGGACTGCTCAGCACTGCCACATTTCCGGAAGCCTGGAAGCATGCTGCAGTCAAACCCCTGTTAAAGAAGCACACTGCTGATCCTTCCAACCTCAAAACTAGCACACCATCTCGCTCCTCCCCTTTCCGGTAAAAGTACTGGAGAAAGCCATCAATCGCCAACTCACAGACTACCTGGAGTCCAACCACCTGTTCGACCTGTCCCAATCTGGCTTCTGCCCGAACCACAGCACAGAAATAGCCCTCATAGCTGCAGCGGCTGACATCAGATCCATCCTTAAACGCGGAAAATCAGCAGCCCTGATCCTCCTTGACCTGTCAGCAGCCTTCAACACCATCTCCCACCATCTCCTCATCCAAAGACTCCACCACATTGGCATCCTTGACAAGGCCTTCAAGCTGCTATCCTCTTCTCTCACCAGACACACCCAAAGAACCCTCCGCTCGCCATACGCCTCTGACCCTAAGAGCATGATCTGCTGCATTCCCCAGGACTCCACACTCAGCCCAACACTCTTCAACGTCTACATGACCCTACTGGCCCCCATCACCCGCAGACATGGTCTCAGCAACTTCTCTTATGCTGATTATACCCAGCTCATACTCTCCCTCACCGAAGACACTAAGTCAAACAGAGCAAGATTCCAGACCACCGTGGCCAAAATTGCCAACTGTATGAAAGCCAACTGCCTACAGCTCAACACTTACAAAACCGAAGTTCTCCTCTTCAGAAGAACCCCTCACCATGGGATGACTCCTGGTGGCCCTCCGCCCTCAGTCCTTCACCCACCCCCACCCCCACCACCCATACCTGCCACCTTGGAATCATTATCGACAGCGAATTCTCCATGTGGCGCCATGTCAACTCCACTGCCTCCACCTGCTTCAACACCCTCTACAAATTTCTGATTAATTGATTGATTTCCCCCCAGTGATTGCCTTATCTGTTTTGCTGGACTTAGAACTGTGCACATTTTCCCCTGGATAAAAAGAAGTAAAGTGCCTGTGCTCTCCATTTAAATGTAGTTAATTGGCATACCCATAATTGATATATTTAAGTTGCCTACAAGTTCCTGATATATGGTGTAGAAAATACACGCAGGGCCGAGAAGTTAAATGTCACCTGTGGACTTCAGCATCTATTATGCGAACCACAGAGTGGGCCTGTAAAACATGGCCTCTGACCTACCATGTGTGGCCTGACTGCAGCAGTTGAAAAAAACTGCTGTCAAGCCCATTAAAATATGCCTTTCTGAAGGACAGTAAACCACAGCTTTTAAATAATGAATCACCTCTGAGTACAACATGTTTCCCACAAGGTAGGGTGCCTGACATTTAAAAGTTGCACATAGGCAAAATTAAAGTTGGCATGTTCCTCCAGTGACAAGCCACCAAAAACCTATTTTCAATGGCAGGACTGTAGCTAGATTCTGGAAAATGTCAAAATACAGATAACAAATTTAATCTGTAACTTTTGACAGGGCAGAACTAGAATGATAACTCAATGTTTTTTTCTTATTTATTAAAAATTCAACCCATTGGTGAAGTTGAATTTTTATTAAATGTAAGGGAAAATCATTTTTTTAAAGTTATACTGTTCCTGCCTGAGCCCCAGTTAGGCTAACTAACATTAGCTTGGGACAGCTGGCCTGCCAGTGCCTCCCAGACAATGAGGTGTATAAACATCCCACAGCAGAGACAATAGACTGAGGGGCTGATTCCGATTCAGGCCGGAAATCTCCCCGACCGAGCCGGACCCGGAGAGATTTCCGACCGAATCGGACTCTAGAAGTCCGACCGAACGAGTACGATGCGTTCGCATGCAATCGGACTCTATTCGGTCGGACTTCCATTGAAGTCAATGGGAGCCGGTCGTACAACGCGTACGCGGGCTCCCATTGACTCAATGGGTGCAAGGCGAACAAGGGCGCCCCCTACAGCGGGTACACATCGAAGCGACTCGCGCCGTACATGCACAGGTAGGGGGGACCCATGGGTCCCCCCTGTGTGCGACTCGCGCGGCTAGGCATAGAGGGGGGTCCGACACGGACCCCCAAAGTGCGGCTCCGACTGCTCTTTGGAGCCGGACTGCGCGAGTCGGTCGGACTGCTCGAGGCGCGCATCATACTTACCCGGCCGGGGAACGTCTCCATTGCGCAGTGCAAGTCGTGTCCGTGCGAGTCGGTCGGAGCGGTTGGGTCCCGCGAACGAGTCGGTCGGCGATTTCGCGAGCGCTCGCATCGTACTCGCTCGCCCGGACGCACGTTCGAATCAGTCGGGAAAGAGGGCTCCGAATCGGATCCGGTAAAGCCGAATCCGATTCGGTGCCCTACCGGCCGAGATCGGAATCGGCCCCTGAGTGTTGGTTGATGCTTTTCTTCCCCTTCAAGCAAGGTCAAT
Source organism: Calotriton arnoldi (assembly GCA_963921515.1). Classification (NCBI taxonomy): domain Eukaryota; kingdom Metazoa; phylum Chordata; class Amphibia; order Caudata; family Salamandridae; genus Calotriton; species Calotriton arnoldi. Next base: position 337,844 of record CAWUFW010009774.1, on the reverse strand, counting down.
TGGGTTGGGCAAGGCACTTCATTAACTTGTAGAGGACCTAAGTGAAATCTGCCCTTTGACAGGCAGATGTAAACTGAGACACAGGGGAAGGCAAACCTTTGTTTCCCAGGCCCACACTTACCAGGAGGGCTCCAAACCCAATTAGAGGGAAGCTCCCCCAAAACCAGTTTGGAGTGAACACAGTGGAGAAGACTATTCATTTCCCTGGCCCCACCTATGGGTGAACACAAGAGTTCTGCACAAGGGAATAAGGTTTCCTCTATTTTCAATGTTAGGAGTGAGGTGCATTATGGCATTGTTTACAGAAGGGCAAAGAAGAACTGCTGAAAATATGGGTAGGGTTACCCTAGGAAATATTATCTCATTAGTTAGGCAGGAGCCAGATGTCATCCCAACTCACTGACTAGCGTCAATCAAAAATGTGGCAACTCAGTGAACCCTCTTCAAAATATTTTCTGGACCCCTAGAATGTCATAAGAGGACAGGACCCTGCTTGCTGTAACCTGAGAGGTGCACAGAAAGATTGGATCTGCTCACTCCTGTACCTAGGACAAAGAAGTGGATTCCAAGGGTCAGTGGGCAGGACTTCCATATAAAAGCACTTTTTCCTAGATTCCCCATTGCCCATCTCAGAAGAATAACTATACAATGATACTGGAGCACATACAATCAGTCAGTTCGGAAAATATCAGTTGTTGTGCCAGTAAAATGATAATTGATGTGTTTTTATTGTTTCGTCACATGTATGTAGGCAGGAAGATTCCGTACCAATGCATGTAAATACAAATTTATATATTCAGAAATGTGCTCAGTGGTAGAGTGGTACCTGAAATGATTGGTCATGGCAGTTCCTGTAAATGCTTTTTGCAGTTTGGTGCAGTGCTCTGTCAACATGACAGAACCTTCCACTAAACTGTTTTCTTTTTGATTTTCACTCCATTCTACACCACTCTATTGTAAGGCACTCACACCTAAAGTTACCATTATGCCTTCAAAACATTACCATTATAACATTTAAAGGAAACTCTACTCCAGAGGTATGAGAGAAAATGTAGCCACACCCTGAAAAGGACAAAGTAGATGATGTAAAAAGGAGAAAGTCAATAGTAAAATGAGGTTCCGCGCAGATTGTACTTCCGGAAGGAGACTATTATGAATATTATTTGTACACAGTTTAAAAACAGAGTACTTGGGCATGTACAACGAAGTAAACCTTCATTGAAACACCATTTATTATTGTGATTTTTTTTTTATGTACAATTACCAATTTTACTTACCTTCTCATTCACTCTGTAATTGCAATCACTTACTGTCAGTACCTGTAAGTAAAAAATTAGTGATAGAACACAGCTGTTTATTTAAATGGTGTTGAAAATAGTTCCAAGAAGAACTGTTTCTTTTCTTCTTTTTTTTGTTTTTTCTGTTTTTCAAGTAGGAACTGTAGGTCAGCGTGACGAATAAAACCTGGAAATATGGTTTAAAAACATGTGCTAGAAAACCCCCCAAAAATGGTGGGTTCTGGGGAGGACAACTGTGAGCAAAAACCAGTTCACGATGAATGTCCAAGTTGCTCTCTCCTGCCATGATAACTGTCTGGCAATACAGACAGTACGTTGCTATACTCGCATATGGCTCAATGATATTCTGTTCCTGGCGAAGGTGGTTCATAGGAACCTGGGATCCAGCTGGTGGAATAATGGGTGGAGCAGAGGTGGAAGGCTGGGATGATGGTTGCCTCTGAACATCAGAAGTCGAGGAAACCGGACAGGTGTTATGCTGGCAGAAGCACCAGATGTTTGTTGACCCAGTTCTAGTAAGTCCAGATCTCGCCTCCTCTCAGCACGTGCCAATCAGGTGGTATGCATGGTGCGGAAGTGCTTCCACATTCCTGTGGTCCCAAGGGAATACTGTTGCCAAGTCCCCCGAGAAATAACTTTGATGCAGAGGCACTAAGTAACCTTGGGGCATTAACTTTATTCTAACAAGGTGGAAGAGAAAAAAAATTGCCAGACAACAGACTCATTCAATTTGTGCCAATGCTCTAAATCCTGGTCCTCCAGAGTGATCTCCTCTACTTCACCCTCTAAAGGATCTGATGCATCTCCAGCAGGTTGAGGTCTTTTGGCCATCTCCACACCAACTCCAGAAGACCACCGCAAGATGCAACAGGATTGGGACAGCTCTGAGTAGCTCTGCACCAGAATACAACCAAGAGAAAAAAAACAGGCTTCCTATTGGCTGGCAAGATCTTCTATCTGCCTATTAGAATCAATGTTATGCTCGTGGAGTACCAAGGTACCACCGAGTAAGTACTGCAGTACTGGTGAAATGTGGAAAAAAAACATACAAACTAAACAAACATCTTGTAGCTATAAAGCAAGAACCCAAGTCAGTACTAATGTTTTTAAAACTTTTAAGCTGAGTTTATAATGTTTTAAACACTTAATTGTTCCAAACACTTCATATTTGGGATACAATATTGTAGCCCAAATGAAGCACAAAACTAAAACTCAGAAAAAAAATCAAAAATAACATTACCAATGACCTTTTAAATCTAAAGAGTACTTTAAAAAAACATTTACCATAAAAAACAAACAAATTCACACAAAAAAGGTAACATGATGGTTATATTTAAGCATTACCACATTTGTACAGCAAGACTTATAAACTACACAAACATTAGGAATATGATTGTTATAGTTTTTAACTTAAACCGCTACTGCCATACTGTATTACATAAAACATAAAACAAACGGTTCCATGGGACTCATTTCAGTCATCCCATGAGGTACATGTACATGTCAATCCCATGGATCACGTAATAAAAACATGACACTTTCATTATATAATTTATATCAATAGTGCCAGTCAGGGAATCAGAAAGGTTGCAGATGGTGCACTGCTCATGGGCGCAGTAGTGCAGTGATAAACATAGGATACATATATACAATGTGAGTATCTTATAAATCCAGCATATCAGTCCAGCACAAAATGATGTTCCACAGAACAAAAGCTGTTACAAATGACCCCCACAACATTGTTGACATTTCAACCCATAGTGCTCTATTTAGTGGCTCACCTCAGGGCCAGAACTCCATCTGACCCGGTGTTAATAATAAAAAAAAATGTTATATTCCCCAGCACATGCTTATGACAATCAATTGACAGATAATTCCAGCATATAATTCATATCCACTTCTTTATTGTTCTTCTTCACCAAATCTTCGGTATTTAGCCCACCAAATCTTCTGTACTTAGCCAACACGTATTTCGTCGCAGTTATCGCAACTTCTTCAGGGCTCTTATGTCTAGGTGACGAATAGCTATCAGTCCGGGGATACTTCCAACCCGAATGCGAAAATTCATCTCAAGAGTCCGTAATCGAATATATATAGTCCCCAAACTCATATCATAAGTCCAATATCGTGAACATCACTTGCTTAAACCTCAGAGGGTCTCTCATTCAGACCCTTCTCTCCCAAAACCAATGTGAAAAGACCCCTGTATCAATTTCGTGGCAAGTATTCCTCTCTCCTTAATGTTTGATACCGACTCCGCGAGTACGCCGAGCAGTTATTTGTTAATATTAAAAAAGTCAATGTTAATATGAATAACAATACATTCATGTATAAGAATGAAATCACATCTTTATTAACAAATTTGCTGGTTGTGAACTCCATATGAACCAGACTCGAGAATATGTAGTCAGGCAGGCTCTTAAACCTAGGCCCGAGGTCACTGATTGATAGATCACAGGTTGGGTGGCACGTAGCCGGCAGACAAACGCACAAACAGGAAATCCCAGACCAGTCGCACAGATAAGTGCAGTGACACCACAATGGTCCAGTGAGAATGGCCCCAATAAACACACTTGGCTGAAGTGGAGGGCGCACTCCTAAAACACCATAAAATCAGATGCCACATGAGTTAGGAACATATAGGCAATCAGGAAGCAGCACACATAGCACACGCAGTGATCATGAGCTCCACATCCCGAACATCCACGTTACCCACTGGCCACATTGAGTCCACACAATGTTGAGGCCCACCTGAATTATTTATTAAACAATTAATTTATGTCTTAAAAGGCAGAAACTTGCATTCTTTACCATACAAGGATTACTGGAATTGTGTATGGCATATAATGAACTGTATAAAGAATGTCTCAGATTACATCAGAACCTAATTTCAAAGCATCTGGCATATGGCAAACTAGGGAGAAGCGTAAAGTGATAACCTAAGAGCCCTGCCACTGACAGATTCTGGCATATTACCTATTTTATATGTCCTAGCTGAGTAGTCGTAAGGCGGCCTCGGAGGCGATCCCGCAGAAGTCACCTTTTTCCTATAATCAGCGCGCTAGGAAAGGTGAATATTTATTGTATGCCCCTTTATGACTCCCAGGACACTATTTTTTTGATAGAGCTATCCTGATTGGATGGAATTGGCATCTCCAACTCATATTTTTTAGTCTAAAAGGGTTTCTCAGTGCTACCGGTTTCTTAACACCATTGGTATCTGAAAGTAGTGAGAGGGGTTGGTCTCTTGGACCACTAGGCGTGACACCGATGGTACGCTTGGCACCGGCATGTGTTACAGGGTGCGATTTGGTCATTTAGGGAAAAAGATTTGGACCTGGGAAACTAGCTGTAATTTGTGTGTGGCCAAGAGGGGCCTGTGGTTCTTGAGTTATTTCCTTTTTTCTGCAAATTATTGCTATTACCTTTGTCCCAGAGCTGATATTGGCAGACTATCAGGCTCACTTAGTACCGTGTACTACACAGAGATTCCCCTGGTCACAGGATAGCATGCACTAAAAGCAAGCTAGGAGATTTTTGACAAAGCAATACATTTTTTCTCTGTCAGTTTTTTCTGAGTTGATGTAGTGTATATGTAATGTTATGGTGCTGTTGTTTGTTGCCAACCGTATTTTGTACAAGAAGTGATCAGAGATTGTCCTAAAACATTGCATTTTCTCGTCTATGTCTCAATACTTCATAGAGGGTACTGTTATTTATTGCAAACTGTATTTGATGCCAAAAGTTGATATCGTTCAGATATTGTTTTTAACTATTGGACTTTTAACCTATGATGCAAACTTTCATATGCACTGTCATCTGTGTTTATTGAAATGTTCATGTGGAATTGTTTGATGCATCTGTAGATAGCGCTGAGCTCATAGTATCTATTTCTAAAAGTGCACCACATATGTTTTCCCCACGATTAGACCAAAACAAAGACTTTGCAACTAGAGCTCAGTTGTACTTTTTCCACTAAAGCTACCAAACTTATCATGGATTTCCAAATAAAACACATGGAAACCAGGTTCCCCACAGAAGCAATGAAACTTAAGAAGTTTTGCCAAGAATGGCATGCACAAACGAAGACACACACATTTCCCGTGGCCTAAGGAGAGAACTTTTGACACTAATGCAATTGAGCATACTAGAACACCCACACCAACTAAATATATATGTCAAAAGAAAGACAGCAGAGAGGCATTATTAGAATTATGGGCCATCTTCGAGGAGGGCCAGATCAATGATCCTAAACTATCGATAGCAAGCAGGCATCATCTCTTCCCCTACCATATGCAGTGTGAGAGACTGGCTCAGTGATGTACACTTATGTAAGTGGACACCTTGCACTGGTCCAGATAACCCTTATGGTCTTAGACAAACTTAGAAAGCTCTCTAAGTGGTAGCTGTGGTGAGCAGCCTTCAGGCTTAGTCCAGAAGGAGTGTAAAGCAGCTTGTTTTACCAGAACATAATATTATAGGTATAGATTAAGTGAAAAAGAGCCACACAATGTATCATAAGACACTCACTAACACATACAGATATCTCCTAACCTGAGATATACACAATGCACACAATACTTTGCAATAGAAACAGGTAAGTAGCACAGAATAGGGGAAGACCAAACCATATACTAAAATAGTGGTATGCGAACCACAGCTCGAGTCAAGACAATACTCAGAGGACGTAGAAGTGCCTGGGACCCAAGGAACCACCCAAGATGACTATCTAGGAGCCCCACAGAAGTTGTGTGCAGTCTAGGAACACGACCGCGTTCTCCGTACAAATCAACGTGTAAGTCACGGTTGCAATTTTAAAGAAAGAGGACCCTTCCCAGTGGACCCTGAAGAAACCCCATGGAAGACAAGAGGTTGGAGATCCACCTCACCCGTGGATACCTAAGGAACCAGGATACCTGCACCAGGGAAGCGAGGTGTATTGGTGTGAAGTGGCGTGGGAAACCGCCATCGAATCCAATGGAGGACTTCAGAAAGATGCCATTGCTAGAGAAGGTGAAAGTGTCTGGTGGAACCCAAAGGTGGATTCAAAATGTGAAGAACCTGCAAGCAGAGGGGACAGAGTCTATGCCACTCAGGAGTGACCAGGAGGCCCGCAAGACGAATTCCCACCGATGTCGAGTGTTGCAGGAGAGCTGACAGTCAACGTGGAACTGCAGCTGTGTGGACCAAGCGACACTGTGGAAGACTAGGGGCCATACGCATGCTGTCCTACATCAGATGTTGAGAGTTGAGTGGGTCGGTGTCCAGCAGGAGCACCAACAAGCCTTGGCAACTGCAACCAACGTGGAAGTTGAAGAAGGTTCAATGTCGGGACCAGCAAGGCCCAGGAGACTCACCGCAAGCAGGGGAGTCAAGGCAGGCCCCGAGCAATCAGGGGAGCCCAAAGAATTCAAATGTGACCCTCAACAGAACCCACAGGCTGGAGGCACTGGAGTCACAAGGGGACCGTGAGCAGCTTACCAAAGAAGCAGGCCCACGTGCAAGCAATGCAGTGTGGTCGAAGATTCTGGTCTCTGGGGATGCTTAAGGTTGGGGCTACTTGGAGCCCGAAGATCTTGATGGAAGGAAGCCAACAAACCTTTGCAACGGCAAGTCAACTCGGTGCACACGGGTTCAGTTCCTGTGGCTCCGACAAGGGATACTCGCCTCAAACTTGGTGAGAGGACAGGGCAGGCCTCGAGGGATGTGGGGAACCACCACGTGTGTTGCTGAGCCTTTCGGAGTCTGTGGGGGCCTAGGATAAGCAGACCAGTCAGTTTAGTTGGGGTTCCTTCAGATGCATGGAAGTGACTGCTTCACTTCAAGGGAAATACCTTCAGGTGTCTTGGATGCCCACAGGCCTTGGAAGGTTTCCTGTATGGAGCACAGGCATAGACGTTGCAGCAGACGAGCAGGGCGAAGAGATCAGGAGCAGCAGGAGTCTTCACAGTTGCAGCCTTGATGCCCAGAACCCAGTACAGCAAAGTTCAGAGTGCCCAGACGGTCGAAGTTGAAGTGGTGTCCCAATTGAATCATGTCCCATGATGAATCTAGGGACCCACACTCAGGTAACCATTAAATACCCTAAGGAAAGGGTTGGGACGATTCATGGTTCCCTCCCAGGGGAGGGGTTGGACAGTGGGGAGGATACTCCCATGTCCTTTGTCCAGTTTTGCACCAGAGCAGTAGCCAACGGCTCCCTGAGCTGATTTGAACTGGACTATGCAAGGAGGGCACCAAATGTTCCCCTCAAGCAGACTGAGTGGTGCTGGCAAGCGCTCCCACCTGGTCCCAATAAACTAAACCCTGTGTGGGAGGTGGTAACACCTCCCTGTGACAGGATACCTATTGTTCTGCCTTCCCCTGCTCGAGCTTGACTCAGCAGCAGGAGGGCAGAATCGTGTCTCTGGTCGGCAGCAGCCATGTTGTGCTGTCCTGGTCTAGAAGACTGGTACCGGGAGCCCTTAGGGCCTAACGGAGGGCCTTTTCAGTGCTTTGAATCATACCACCCACACTGTTTACGGTGTGGGGGCATGATTGCAACCTGTTTGATACCAAACATGACAGGGTTTGTTACAGCCAGTTTCAAGATGGTCATCGCGTAATGACGCGGTGCCCCTCATATGTTATATGGCTGTCTCACTTACAACCCAGGAGAATGGACTCCAAAAGCTGTTGGGTTGTCCTGCTTATGCAGGGGCACCCTCACACTTAGAACTGAGCACCCTGCCTTCTGGATTGGAAAGGCCTACTTTAGGGGAGACTTATAGGTTTTAAGTGCAGTGACCTTAGATATAGGGAAACCTATATCTTTCGTAAGTGGTGCCAGCACCAGCTTACACATGCTGCAATGGCAGGCCTGTAGTTATAGTTTGTGTGGTCCCTCACGGGTGGCATAATGTATGTCTCAGCCCATGGGGGACCCTTGGGGTACCTATGCCCTGTGTACCGTAGTACCATATATACTATGGACTTATAAAGGTACCCCAGTATCCAATCGGGGATGTACCTAAGTACTTACCATAACAATTTAGGGGAGAAAGCAGAGAGACTGGGGTCCTGATTAGCAGGATCCAAGTCAGACTAGCCAGAAACAGCATAACACCAGGCAAAAAGTGGGGGTAACCATAAAAGCAGATCCTACTTTCCTACATGCAGGTATGGAGGTGCTCATGCCAGCTCCCCCCGCATTAGGATACTCCAATTGGCCAATACGCCCAGACAATTCCAGCGCAACCCAAGTCTTTTGAAAAGTCCCCAGAACCTCGATCCCCCCATCTACCAGGTCCAACAGATAGAACCTCAGCAGCATGGAGAACACAAACTCCCACTGGTTCAGGCAAACATACATGAGTGAAAGGGAGATTTGTGGCAGATCTAGACAGTAATACAGCAAGTGGGAGTGAGGAATGGAGTCCCAGTTTCCCGGGACTCCACAGAGAGCAAGTTTGAAGGTGAAGCCTGACCTTAAAGAACAGCGCATAGCTCAGAGCGAAGGTGGCAAACTAGAAGGAATGAGGAAGAAAGGTGCGAGCTAAGGTTAGATGGAGAAAGAGCATGCACTCAGGAAGCATGGCGACAAAAAAAACAGAGCAGCACCCCCCATATAATGGGAGCAGGGGTAGGAAACGGGCCACCAATAAGGGGAAGAATTCGAAGCAGAATTAAATGGGAGGCTTCTGGCAGGTATCAGAGCCTAACAAATCAATCAACATAGGAGAGGGGCTGACCAGGAAATAAGAGACCAAGGCAGCGTGGTACTGACCCAAACAAGACGTACAAAAAATAAAATGCCATCTTTGCTTGTGCACATGGGGAGCAGTGAGGAGGAAGTACGCTGCTCCACCCGTGCACTCGACAAGGATAAGCTCACCCAAGGGAATTAGTAGTAAGAGGAGAAGGTGAGATCTTTGCTTGCAGATTCTGTCACCTACTAGCCTTCTGCACTGAGGAAAGGGACCAATACGATAGCCCTTGGCCGGAGGAGGGATCCTTCGAGCAAGATAATAATCTATAAAGGAAGATTGCAACCAACATGGAGGAGGAGATCCCAAGGGGACCTTCCCCTACATGCAGGAATGCCTAAAAAGATGGGAATGCCATGTCAGAAAGAAATCTGTAGAGTTAAGCGAAGTATGAATGAACTCATTACTACAGAAGGACACGTCAGGGACCATCCATATGCCATGGCTCAGAGGGATAAAGAGGGGTAAAAGACAAAGTTACAGCCAAAGCACAACACACCAGAAACAAGCCAAAGCACGTAGCAACATCCATGCACCCTAACCAAGCGCAGAGGGCAACGCGAACCCCACAACCCCCACAGACCACCAGCAAGGAACAAGTGGGTCGGGGAAGGCCAAGGAGAAAATGGAGAGGAAGACGGGGTGCAGACCACAGGAAAACAAGACCAAGGCCACGGAGGCGACAGAACACTACCAGCAAATGACCCACAAGCAGACCGCCTGGAATGCAGTCGCAGAGCCCAGGAGGCCAATCCAGGAGGCCAAGAGGCTCCGCCAGGACGTGACAACCGAAACCAGGCACAAACCCGCTGCCAACAGGAAGGCAGCAACGGCGACAGGAGGTGGCAGTCCAGCGACACAGGAGGAGCAGGAGGAAAGCCAGGCTACAGTCATCAGTGTGGAGAGGGTGCAAGGAGTAGGGAGTACGGACACAGCTCGACAGGACCTGACACAACAACAACAGGGTGAGGATCCAACAGGGACTGGGGGACGGGGGGTGATGGGCACAATGCCACACATGCACAATGAGGTGTAGCACACTGCACATCCACAATTACCCAGGGACATGTCCCCCATCCCCGTAGCACACTGCAGCACACACACATAGCAATCACAGCACATACCATGACAATGTGGCACAAAGTGCAACACCCACACTGCAGAACAGGGGACACAACTGGGTCCACCCAGGCGCTGAAACAGAACAATCACATCGGACAGAGCAGGGAACTGTGAGATGCACATCTACTCCTACAACCCCACATCAGCCATGTAGGCCAAATGTACACTGTCCCAACTCAAATAGCCACCACCGCCCAAACAGTCACAATGTACATCATCACACAGTCTGCATGTCGACAAGAACAAGGCACCAACACAATGCCAACATGCACCTCACCTTCACAATGCAGAGGGACAAACAACACCTCCAACAGGTCTGAACAGACAACCCATCAGTGATGCCCGAGACGAACACCACACCCCCGACCCCGACGCCCTACAACAGCCCATGGACATCACACACAAGCCACCACCAGGACCAGGGCAGACAAGCTACTCAGAGGAGAACCCAGACTCTGCAACAGACCACACAGCATAAAGCACCCGCAATCACGGCTGCCTCACAACACCTCACCCACCCACACATGGCACCCCAATGCCAGGTGGCCGAACGCCAAAAGGAGGTGGCCCAACAGGTGAGGGTGTTGCCTAACCCATGCAATGCAAAGTTGAACACATACGTGGGTGTCCAATACCCTTCAGGGACCACCTACACCCCACAAAGGAGACCCACACCTCCACAGAGACACATATCATGTTGTACTGGCTACGGGCACGTGCGCCCGGCCCCTTTATTGGCAGGGCCACATGTACATTGATGCCTGTGCTGGATGTGTGTGGGGTGAGTATAAGCCAGCCAGCATGGAGTGCTTGGTGCTGGCAACAACCTGAAAAGTGGACACCAGTGTCATGGAAACAGAAAACACCAGCATAACAGAGTCAAATGCAGAGCAACATGGAGGGATCCGGAGTAAGGACAGAGTTCACCCAATATTCAGTCTGGACGTCCCATGAGTTGCAGTGCACTGAGGTAGGGGCACTAGAGAAGAGCGCGCTCATGTGAAGAAATAGCCAGGATTATGTCCCTTCGGGTTAGCCCTGATGCAGATGCATTGGGGTGTGTTACACCTGCATCAACTTCCTCATCTTAGTCCCAGGTCCTCCCCACTGCATGAGGTGACATTGTTGCACAACCTCACAACAGCACAAAACTCTATCAGTTATGGACAATGGCTTGCGGTGCACTGAGTCACTGGCACCTGGAGTGCTGAGCAGGGCAGCAGGCCGATGATGGCATCCACGACAGGTCTGGGCAACTCCGTAGGACTGTCAGGACCACCCTTTCGACTCTGGCAGATGGCGGTTGGAGGTGGTCCTTGCTGTGGTGGCGTGTGCCTCCTGCGGTGATGCGACGTCCGGGCCGGTCAAGACTCAATGCCATGTGTGGGCCCTTGTGGCCCACAGTTGGGGCCGGAGGAGGCGGACAGCGCAGGGCCACAGACACATGGCGTTGATGACCCCAAGACCATCGCTACAGAGGCCATTCAATGTCTCAGAAGAAGGGGTCCCAGGCCTGAGCAGCACAGAGTTAGTGGCCCCGGATGCACTGCGGACGGCACAGGCACCCAGCCACGGGACAGTGACTTGCGGTGCAGGTAGATGGGCCATGCGACCTGAGCGGGTCACCATCAATGTCCGAGGTGTATGTTGCGGAGTGTTGCGGGGGACAGTGGAAGGTGTCCTCCAGGACATGATGCGGAAGGTCTGATGTTATCCGGAAGCAGCAAATTGAGGAGTGGAAAGCGCAACCCTCGTTGTCACCAACAATTCGGGATCAGCTACATGAGGATGAAAACTAGCCCCTATTCCATAGACTCAAACGCTCCCAATGTACGACCAGTGTGTGTCCATGAATGTCGGGGAACAAACTCAGTGGCACAGGTGGGTGTGAGGGCATGCAGTCTGCGATGATGCCGGTACACAGATGTGAACTCCGACATTGCCAAATCAAGGCTCTGTGACCTACTGGACTGCAGTGTAAGCTGGAGGCAGCGGTCAGCATGGGCCCACAGCCATCTGTCGTTGGCTCACGAGGCACAGAGTTAGTGACACAGTGGCAGTTGTCGGTAGTGCTCAATCACCTCCGTGACGATGATCCTGTTCCCTCCGGCCTGCAACGCATCATCCTCTTACGCCCCTCCGTGCGTGCGAAGACATGTATTCAGCCTTTTGAATTACCGATGTCCAGGTCCAATTCGGGGATCCCACTCGAGCGCACCGTAGGCCGAGGGCAGTGGTCCGCGTAGGCCCACAGACACATGTCCTGTGCTTGTGATGCATTCGTTTGCTTCACTGATAACAGGGAGTTTGGTGATGTCACACCTGCAGTAGACATCCGGTCACTGCCATGGTGTAATCAAGTCTCAGTTCCAAATGTGTGACCTACCTGACCGTGGTGTAGGCCTAAGGCAGCGGTCAGCACGGCCCATTCACCGAGTGTCGCCGGCATAGGTTGGATGGCCCCACTGGCCTGCGTAGTTCAGGTTCAGTGGCACCACGTGTAGCTGGCTGGTGTTGAACAGGGTTAGTAGCACCACGTGTAGCCGGCTGGCGTTGAACAGGGTTAGTGGCACCATGTGTAGCCAGCTGGCATTGAACAGGGTTAGTGGCACCACGTGTAGCCGGCTGGCATTGAACAGGGTTAGTGGCACCACGTGTCGCAAGAAGCCCATATGGAACTATGCCTCACTGATCGGGGGGGCGTCTGGTGCTGTGGCCGCTGGCCCGGATTTGGGGTCACTGCCATTCATGACTCAGGACACAGTTTCACATGTGAGACCTGCTGGTCTGAGGAGTGGGCTGTAGGCGGCAGTGCAGTAGGTCAACTAGAAAGGTCTGAAGCGGGCCTGTGTCGTGGAGGCCTAGTGGTCTGAGCTGACTGCCAAGTTCGCGGGACTCGGGCTTGGAGCACCGGCACGTGGTGGGCCCTCCTTGATACACGCCGGTGTCAGAAGGTGATCAGTGTGGCCTGGCTGCGCAGGGGCGGACCTGCCGTGTTCGTGGTCCAGCGTGCCGGGGTCCGGCAGGCGCACTGCATCGCAGGCAACTAGGCTCACGAGGATGGCGTCGGCCTCGTGGCGGGGTGGGAGGCGCCACCCTGGCAGAGACATTGGTCTTTCCAGAAGGGGACCATGCCCAGGCCTACGTGGTTTTTATTCACACCCCTATGCTGGCATGGTGTACGCCGGGCCATCTCACTCTGCTGACGCTTAGGGGGGCGTAACAGGCAACATTTCCGCGAGCTCCCCCACTGGATGTGGTGACATGGTGGCGTCCACTGTCCACTACACTCCATACGCAAGCGGTGTATGTCGCCATGGATATGGGTGTGTTCTGCATACTGCGAGGTGTCCAGCACATCTCCAGGACTGTTGGCATTGTGTACTTTCCCAATCATGGTTCTACTGCATCCTTCACACATGCCTGGTTGCCACCTCTCCCCACATTCGGTTGTTATGTGGCTGAGGTGCCATGCCGTTGCTGGCTCATGTTCAGGGCTTGCCCATGAGGACATTGTAAGTTGTTCTGTCGTGTCTGGTGGGTGGGCATATTGTTGTGCCTGTTGTATGTGATTCTGTGACGTGTGCATTGCCAGAGTTGTGAGTTGCAGGGTTGTGGTGTTGAGGTGTGTGGGATGTTCATTTGTATATTGTCAAGGGGCTGTACATTTGCCTTGTTGCCATCCTGGGAACGCTGGTTGATGATGGACTGTCGGAGGATGAAGGTATCATGCACACTGGCTGTGTATTTGGAGGCAACATTGTTGGGTGTTCCACGGTGTTCTGTTGTTGCCTGCACATTGGTGTGAGACATGTGCTTCCTGTTGCGGTCATTGTGTGCTGTGTCACCAGGGGGCATAGGTAGTACATGTGTGCTGTGTGTTGCCCCCGACACGTGCGTGCATCCTGCTATGGCGTATGGTCCTTGCTTGGTCTCCAGAGGATCCTGCGTCTTGTGTTGTACGTATGGGGACTGGGGTACCAGGGTGATGGTGATGTCCAGGACAGGTGTGGGGGACTTGGATGTGGCCGGCTGTGAGACTCCTCCGACTCTGGCAGGTGTTGGATGGGGGGTCCCAGGGGCCAACAGGTGCAACCACGCCATCAGCTTTGTGTGGGGTGGGATGTTGGTTGTCCGCCGTGTTGTTGCCGTAGGCCTGTTAGGCGATGATGGTCAGGATGAGTAGGTTGGTTGTCCCTTTCAGCCTGTAGTGGTAGGTGACATTGTCAGATGTTGGGTCTGTGCGGCTGGTACGTTTCCTGGGGTTCCACTGTCTTTGTCTGCGCTGCGTCTGTGGTGGTCCGGGGGGTGGTGTTGGTGGGTGTTGTGGCCCTCTTAGGTGTCGGGGACGCATGATGTGTGGCTCCATGGCATCTGTTGCCCTTGGGTTGTGGCCCTGGGCTGTGCTCCCTTTTGTGGTGCTGGCTGCCATCCGACTTTACACCAGGTCAGAGCAGGCGTAGATTTCCTGGTGCTAACGCGCCTTACCGTCTGTTTTGTGTTTTTATCGCGGATGTGGCTGGTCGTTGTGAATGTTGAGGTGTGCTGTTGTCTCTGCTTTTGTCACGGGAACGCCTGCTCTGCATCTCATTAGCGATATTTGCGAGGTTCCTCTGTGGCGATGTTTTTTGCGGCTGCTGTGGGCTGTTTGCACCGGCTTGTGAATGGGGGGGTAAATTTATCACGACTTTGGCTGCGATAAAGTGCCGTTAATTCGGCGATAGCTCCTTGTGAATATGCCCCTAAGTCTCTAGAGAAAGGCCGGGGTTAAGATATCTGGCACCATAAGGGAGGGCCAAGTTGCACACCACATGCTGGGAACTGAGAGATACACAAACATGTGATCTCTGGGCATGTTGCAACCACCAACAACACTCAATAGCGACACACCACCTCGTCGCTCAGCACCCCCGGGCACATGTAGGATGAAAGACGCAACTCACACTGATGGCGCCCCACCAGGTGCACACCAGGTGAGACACATTCTTGGAAAGCTAGCGGTGCCCATGGAGCCCTTGCTCAAACATGAGGAGATCCATCCCTATGCTCATGAGACCACCTCAAAAATATTTTGCACCACCCCAAGCATTTAGTTAGGTATGGAGAAAGGGGAGGTCAATGGCTCATAAAAGCGATTAATCTGTCTGATGACCAATAAGCCACCCATTAAAAGATACCCAGATCGGGGCCACTTTCCGGTGCCTCACCTAAATTGGAACAAGTAGAGTGTGGCAAACACACCCCTAAGGAAAATACAGAAACCCCGTAAAAACCATTGATTACATTACATATGTAATGTTTCTTAATTAACAAAATGAACCAAGTTCTTACCCAACAGGTCAACAACAAGATCTCCAGGTGACACATCGACACACCAGCATGGATCAGAAGTGTATGAATCAAGATTATAAACTAATACCAAAAACTTTTTGTTTGAACTGATAGAGGAAAACCACTGTCACCAGAGGACTGCAGACACCTCCAATGTGACCCATACCAAGACCTGCAACGTACAATAACAAGTCATGCATTATTGCATTTCTTTGTACCCTCTGTCTATTGTGGGTGCGGCCACACCTAATCATTGCTAAGAAACTGCCTAGCCAAATGAAGTCTGTTCAAAAATTGTCACAGCACTTGCGTGGGACCTCTCCCATGTCACCTACAATTACACTAATCTAAACACTAGCATCCCACATACCCTACACAACGCCTTTTGCACAACACGTGGGATCATCACATGACCACAGTAGGCTCCCAGACATCAGCTAGGTCATGGTATGTTTGTTGGTTTATACTGTATGCAGTAGGGGCAGACAGATTTTACTTATACCAAGAGGTAGCCCCTAAAAAGCAAAATGCCTTCTTCACTTATATCTATGCAGAATTAGGGCCAAACTCCAACCCAACAAGGTAGAACCCCACAGGGTAGGAGTGAATTTGACCCAATATGAAACCAACCCAATGGCTTTAAACTTTTTCACCGAACCTCGTGAGATTTAAACCAAGCTGGATAGGATGTGCAGAAAGAGCACCATAGGGGAGGATACTGTTTGGCCCCGATACTTCCCAGAGTTGAGATTCTTGGAGGTAGCAACACCCCCAACTCAATGCACTGTTATGTTCCATATTGGTACCCCGTAAAAACCATTGATTACAGTACATATGTAATCTTTCTGAATTAACAAAATGAACCAAGTTCGTACCCAACAGTTCAACAACAAGATCTCCAAGTGCCCCACCACTCAGGTGACACATGGACACTGTTTGGCCCCGATACTTCCCAGAGTAGAGATTCTTGGAGGTAGCAAAACCCCCAGCTCAATGCACTGTTATGTTCCATATAGGTACCCCAATATAGGCTCAGGTAGTCACCTAACCTTTCACCTATATTCTCCCCTACAATTACACTACATAACGTACTGAACTTTTACCTAGTTATGGTAATTCCTAAAGATGACATGGGGTTTTCTCCGAAACGCTTAAACCTCATTCATTATGCATGAGGATTCTTGGAATCACAGCAGGCCTACCATCTCCTGCATAATAACTATTTATATGGGTCATTCCTTCCGTCATCCTAGTCCATCATGACACACCAAGGTATATCCCCAAGGGGTACCACTTTGGGTATTTATACACCATATCTTGCTGAGGTAGTCAGAGGAGAAAAGGACTTCCATGCTGACACACTGACGCAAGACGCTGAGGTTTCTGCACGCAGACACTCCTGCTCAAAGTGGTCTGACATCCCTTACGGGGTGTCCATCTCGAGACCAAGACAGAGTCCCACATTCTCTCACTTCAGGTAATGGGGTTGACCTTATCCTAGAGGCATTCTTGGCTTTTACACCCACATACATGCTAGGTACACTTAGGTACATCTAGTTAGGGTTGCATCATAGGAGTACGCATTCTATTGTCATGTATTTTATATACTTGCCTGTCGAGGGAACAAGAACAGTACTTCTTCCACCGCTTGCCAGAAAAAAGGAAAAGAGATTCGTCTCCATTGATCTGATCAAACCACACTATGTGGCCGATACTGAATAGTAGGCCTCGTGGGCTCCTGGGTAGCCGACGCTCTCCTCTCGCTACCATACAGGAAGTTCAGACTGAAAGACTCATAACATTCAAAGAGTCACCAATTAACCCTGGGCGTAGTTCGCGTAGTAGCGCTACGCATAGCCACGCGAAGTGCACTTCGCACTACGCGAGCTACGCGAAGTGCACTTCGCACTACGTGAGCTACGCGTAGCACTAGGCGAACTGCGTAGTGCGGTAGGAAATGCTGTTCGCAATGATTGCACAGTGCCGGATGCTTGTCCGCACTGTGCAATCATTGCAAACGGCATCTTGCACAGTGCAAGCGGTCGTTTTCTGCCACTCGAGTAGATTTGTACTCGGCGGCAGTTTTCTCAACGCGACTGGTAGTTTCTCATCGCGAGCGGTCGCGAGCATACGCGACCACTCGCAATGAGAAACCTGACCTCCCCGTGTTGAGAATCTCGCCGGGAGGTTTATTTTCCAAGCTCGCGATCGGCAACTTGATGTTGCTGATCGCGAACGAGGAAAAAGTCTCGCCGGGATGTCATTTTGCTCGCTCACGGTCGCCAACTTGATGTTGAGGACCGCGAGCAAGCAAAAAATGGCCGCTACGCGTTTTTGCACTGTGCTACGTGCAATTCGCGTAGCGCGTAGTTGCGCAAACTACGTAAACTACGCGAGCGTAGCGTAGTTTTCCGCCCAGGCCTATCACCAATACACAATGATGGAATTTCCAACAATGATATGGAACTCAGACCTCTGGAAACAGAACTACAAACAACAAATGAAAGACAAATTTCTATTCGACCTAACACCGATGTCTACATCAATATGCCTCGACAAGAGACACCTGCCAGTTCAACACAACCTGCCGAGCTACCTAAGATTGATTGAACTGCATCTGGCTACTTCATCAATTTTGATACCTTCTCTCTTGATCCCAGTGAACCTGAGACTACGCCAGCTCCAGTTTCCCGTAAGCAACAAATGCATGATTTCGACAGTTTTCTGAAAAAGACTTACTTAGTTTCACCTTCGCTCCAGCTCTGGATGATATTTGGAATATTGTTTTTTCTGTTCTGGATTGGCCTAGTGACTGTCTTTTGCTTACTCATAAATGGAAAATATCTTCCAGAACGCTCTGCAGTATCAAATGTGAACTTGATACTGAAGCGTCATACATCATCTCATCGCAAACAAAGAGACTTGTTTTCCATGAACATTACAGCTGTTCCAATTCCTGATGGTATAGTTTGGGCCAAAGTTGATTATGATGTATTTGGCCCCACTGAACTTTTGAAAATACCACATTAATTAAAAATTTCTGAAAATGATATCATTACCTCCGGTACATTTTCTGATGATTGGGATTTTGAAACTGTAAATAATATGTTGTCTTATTTGGAAAAATCTGCTGCATTTTAAAACAATGAATTGTTAGAGGACACATCTGACTATGATAGCATGCGCTGTTACCAACATTATGGTCATCACTTTTTACACAAATCCAGTATCCTGAGAAATGTTTTCACATACCACCAATGGGAACATTGTCCGACACCACCAAAAGGTAGTTCGAAAACGTTTGCACAGAATTTTTCATATTTCTCAGGGTTTAACACGTCTGACCTGACCTCATATTACTATAAGGTTGCACCCACACCTGCACAGAAAAATATGCTGACTAACACCAAACAGATTTATTCTGCATCCTTTATTTCCCAACTGTCTGAACAGGGTTTTGACTTATGGATGGACACTATAGACACAAAATCAGTCTGGGGTTCAAAGGAATGGCAAGTTCAGGGAACAGAAACACTCTTAAGAGCGTGCCTCATTCCACAGCAGATAATAATTCTGAATGAAACTGTGCAACAGACTTCCTGTCTTGGACTAGCCAAGAACAAGGATTTGAACACACCTCGGATTCCCACACCTTCACACATCAATTTTACATCACGTGGAGGGGATGCAATAGATGACATCATGCAGTACAATACTTCAGACCCCAATGGAAGGGATGGTTAGTTTGGCCCACAGACACCAACAGATGTGAGTTAAGATTCAAGGGTACAACCGAAGGGTTTAGTATCCATAGGCCAGACCCACGATATGTACAAAGACAACATCGAAGGGTGGTGACATCATACAGTGTTGGGAAGTTGTGCCTCAATTGGCTAGCAACCTGGACACTGTCCCAGGTGAAACAGCACTTATCCTTACTCTCAGATGAGGTGGATTTAAGGGATTTTTTACTAGGTCCCCGAAAGCCACGTCAGAAACTTTTCTATTACGATGTCTATAATGAAATCTGGTAAATCTCTCAACAAGAAGCTGTGGAGAGACTCCGTGAGATAGATAAAATTAACCTAGAAAAGGCGTTAGCTGTAGTTGACAATGGTATGACTACATTAACATCCAGGATTTATTGACTGGGCAACATTGTATCTTCTGCTATAGATATACTAGAATAAGACTTGTCCATACTACAACACGGACAATCTCAACTACGTACTATTATGCTATTAGGCTGGACGCTGCAATCATTGCGCGCTGGTTATGTGCCTTGGCGATTTATTAACAGTATGTCCCTATTTTCTGGATACAATCTAACTGACAAGCAGATAACGATGGCACAAAGGGGAGCAAAATATACAATGCTGCGTATTGAAAAACTGGACGAATTACCTTTTACTGTGGCAGAGTCACCATCCACAGAATGATTAATCCATGGCCATATAACATTACCGGTCACAACTTTCCAGTTTCAATATAGCCTAGAACAAGAACAGGCAGGCAGATACGAAGCGATGGGTAGGGAATTCATCAAGGAATCTTGGGAATTACCATACAGATTTCGATGTAGGAATGGGGACATGGAAGTGTTCCTAGCGGTACCAACTGTGAGAATACCTTAAGTAGATTTCTCATATGCCAGGATATCATGCTTCATGGGGCCTGTAATGGTCCAGTTGCTAATTTATCCTGTCACTTGAAAGGTTCCCCTGCTGCCATGATTAATCCGGTGTTCAAGTTACTTTCAAATGGGAGTTACTTGATGCTGAATGATCAAGGTTGTTGTGGGATGCTCCCAAACATCAAATATCTTGTCACTTAAGGTCCAGGGTTACTTGCTGTATGCAAGTATTCTTTCTACTGACCCATACAGTGAGGGAGGCACCGTTATGGCCTTCGTTGAATGTTTCCTATATACGGTTTGATACTCTGAGCAGGATGAAAGCCATTCTTCTACAGCAAACCATGCCCTTAACCTCCGCCCGAGAAACTTATGATTGCCAGGTTGCAAGGTCCTTGGCTGAGATACAGGCACTAGTATGAACCAAATGCCCTTTCCATTTCACAAAAATGGTACAGCGTATCTTTAACATGTCTGATACGACGGGTATTTTTCACCTATTTAAGACCATAGGTTTTGGACTGTTAAGCACCTTTCAGACAATGCTCAGAGTTGTTCCCAACTTCATACACTCCGTATTCTGAAGCATTTTTGGAGGCTGTCCGCTGATTCTGTTTCTAATAGCAGGTATCTTGATTGTCATTTTTCGGCTACGAAATGGTTGTCCCAATCACCAGGGAGATGGAAAAAACGCTCTTGGAGCGCCGATACCGAGATCACATGGTAATCCACCTGGGCACACCTCTTCTTCGGGAACTGAGCGAGTCTTGGTTCTTGTCATTTAGACCAGTCTGGATCGACCGTATTCTGCCTATCTTCCGATGCTTGTTCTGCGGCCAAGAATGCATGTTGGATTTCTGTCTAACACTTCCAACAATTGCGCCACTGGACGTTGATGCTTTACTGGACACGATAACGGCCCATGTTCTGCAGTGTCCTCAGCGTATTCCAATGTTGATGTCTGCATTCTTAGAGCCACCACAGGATGCTTCAGCGCCTGTTGGAAAGGATACCCGCTCCTCATCAAATACTCAGGCCTTGGATGACATTCATACATCCCCAGCAGCGGCTGTGGTGAATACGAAGGAACATCTGTGCTCAACAGACCTGATCTGCGAGGTGTTGCAGGGACTGTCGTCTGTGATTGCAGGCAAAAGTGATGTTGCGTCTCCCAGCCAGGACACATAAACATTTGGGTCATCGTGTGCTGGGAAAATTCAGCCTTTTTCAAAAACAACCAAATTTGGAATTTTATACCAGACACTTTTTCTAAACTGTATTGCTTTTAGTCTCTCATTGTTCGGACTATATACAAAAACTTATTTAGTACAAACTTCTATCGCATGCAATGTTTTCCTTTTTAGCATTTTTAGAAATGTTATGTTTTTAAGGGTGAGCAGGCAAAATATCGAAAATTAAATATTGACCTACACTAATATCGAGGTGACAATATCGAAGGGACAGAATATCGATGTTAAGAATATCGATGGACAGAATATCGACTCTAAGGTAAGTAATATCGATTTTTTATATCGATGTAAGTAATATCGAAGTTACTAATATCGATATCAAATATATCGATGTTACTAATATCAATGTTACTAATATCGATATTTATATTATTGTTATGTATTTTGTTATGTATTTCATATGTATGTGTTATATGTGTTTTTGTTAAGTGTTCTACTTGTCTAAAAATATATGTATACAATATTTATATGTTAATAATGTTTTTTTAAGTTATTTTTGTTTTTTAGTAGCGTCATTTAATTATACTAAATTAACTATTAATTTTTAGGAATTATAAATTAATTTTAATTATTTTTTGCGTTTAAGTTCTGTAGCGTGTTGTGGGTTTATAGGGGAATAGGGTGGGAAGTAATTTAATTGTAATTAAGTAATAATTTATTTTAATTAATTGGTATTGATAATTATATTATTGTTAATTAATTAATAATTGGTAATTAATTTTTATTAATTGGTTATTAATTTTTATTAATTGATTAATTGATCATTATGTTAAGTGTATTATTTTATTATTGGGCTGTGTTGTGCGTTTATAGGGGAATAGTGTTGGAAGTAATTGAAATCTAATTAAGTAATTATTACATTTATTGTTGGGTATTGATAATTAATTTATTGGACATTAATTATTAATTAGTAATTTCTTTAAATTATAATTTTTTGTTATGAAAATTTATTTATTGTTGTTTTATCATTAATTGGTAATTAAATATTATTAAACATTATTTATTGATAAATGTAATTGATATATTAATAAGTAATTATTAATTGGTAATTAATGTTTAATAATTATTATTATTGGTATAAAAAAGCATTTAATTGTTCAATATTTGTTAATTGGTAATTAAGTTTTAATAATTAATATGTTTTTGTTATTAAAACTATTTTATTGTTCAATATTTATTATTTGGTAATTAATATTTATTAATTATTATTTATTGGTATTTATTATTAATTTTTTTTAAATACATTTTTCATTGGTAATAATGTTTTTAATAATTATTTATTGGTATTTCTAAATACTTTAGAGTTATTTAGGGGCTCATTACGATGGCGGGCGGAAGCACAACCGCCGTGCTGGCGGATGCAAAAACCACCAGTTACCGCCGGCACGCAGCAGTCCACACGCCCGTCCAATTACGATGCGAAAAGTAGGCCAAACACCGCCGGCAAGCCAGCAACACCGTCCGCCATCAAAGTGCGCCCGTACACGTAGCGGCGCAGCCCAACTGACACACACCGTCCGACGAAACACGTCCCGCCCGGCGTATAAATTACGATGCCGCAAACAAACGGCTCCCACGGCTAAGAGACACCGCACGTGAAAGAGAGGCGGTAACACGGACGCAGAGCACGGACAACGAAGAAGCGGCACCCCGAGCATGAATCCAGCACTGCAGGCCCTTCCCATGCTTCTGCTGATGCACCACCAAGGACGCAACGTACCGCGGAGACGCAGGTAGGCACACACACAACAAGTGCACGCAAACAGCGCACACAGTGCAAGGGCGGAAAAAGCGGACAACCCCCACCAGCGCGTGTACACTACACATCCACCATTGCATCCACATATGACACACAGGCCAAATCCTAACATCGCGGAACACATGTGTACACACCACCTGGGACTAGGAACCAACCACCCCGTCACGGCCCCAAAGCGGCGATGACGCCACCACACATGCGCACAATGCAGAGGCCAACCGCAGCGCCATGCATGCGTCGCACACAGACACAGGGACACAACCAAGCAGCACACACATCAGCCCCACCCCGAACGCACATGACACGTGACAGGCCTGCCACAGACATGTCCCCAACGCCCAAATCACGGACAACACCCAACGCCACACAACCGACGCACACATGTCAGTGAAGTCACGCAACAGCAGGACACACCCCAGTGTAACAAACATGGCGTAGCACACAGCGGCGGCAACACCAACTAGGAGAAGCAGGGCTCCTTCGGGAAGAGGAACGCCAGTACCACACTGAAAAACCCATACCACCCTGCACATATGAACAAGACATATAAAACGGAACACCAAAGAGCACGGGGACCGACAACAGGTGGCCCAAGAATAACATTCACACACAAGGCCCAACGCAGAGCGGAAAGGCAGCCTGCCGCCCACACAAGGGAGAGCAGACAGCACTGAATGACCTTCCATTCCAACTCCGAAACCACAGCCCCTACGACAGAAGCCGGTGAATACAGCCATTGTCCAAGAATAGACCAACACAGGCATGCCGAGGAGACCGACCACAGGGCAGATAGCGCATATCACAGAAGCACACAACGGACGGGGAAGAAAGAAGAAAACACTCCCCCATGTCGGCCACATGCAAGTTAATTGGAAGGAGTCACACATCACTGACCTTGAACTGTCTGAGAAGCATGTGGGAAGAGGGCCCGTGTCCTCCAAACAAGCAAACAGAACACAAGTCCTGTCTCCCTACGACTACACAGAGCTCACAGCAACCTCGGAGCGTGCACATTGCAGACTGCACACACAGCCGGAGCACGCCACCACAACGCACCGCTGCGAAATGGCAACCGCAACACACCTACCCAACTACGCCGAACAGCTCAAGCTGTACAAAACCAACCTGTTACATACATTGGGATGCGATCTCCTGTCCCTGCTGAACGTAAGTTACCGACTGACTTACCGCATCACATTGTTCAGCTGCGTCATGCCCGTCTTCTACTGTCGGAGGTGTCCCTACCAGCATCCCGTCGAGATATGCCTCTCCAACCCGGCATGTCTGAAGGCGGACCTGCTACCACTACTCCTCCTCTGGACGCACACGACAGGGCCTGCTCTGCCTATGGGGGCATGGCGTATGTGGCCAACATCGCACCCGCACTGAAATGGGACCACTGTGCCTCCACACGACGGATCATCGAGAACAGCTACATCGAATGTCACCCAGCATGCCCCATCATGGTCCTCCAAGGGACAACTTACGAACAACACCTTGACAGCCACCATCCGCTACATTGGCTGGCAAACATGTACACCACCAATGACATGGAAGCCCTGCTGGACGGCATCGCATACCTGACAACCTGTAAATACGTCGGACCACAACGCAGGTTCCCCGAGTGACCTATGATGTCCAACCCCGCACCCATGCTTAGCTTCCGCACGGACTGGCCAGTCACCACCACAACAGCCATACCAAACGACCGGCAACTGTAACCACACCATCAACGACATCGCCATGACATCGGATATGACCGGGACATGCACACTGTTCCCCATCACATCCAGGAACACCGCATGCATCGTGGGAGGCAGTGGCATGGGCTCTGTGTATCGCACCCACATGGACGGAACTGCACGAACAACCAGGACACGACATGGATCCAGCGCACATGGACACACACACCGCTCAGTGGACATGAATAGGTCGCCTGGAGTCTGTGGGTGCTGCACCCCTCCCACCCCCGCCCGGGAATCCCATACCAGGACCTATGCATGGACGACAAGTGCATACAACAACAACACGACCCCAGTGACTGTGACATGTCCAGTAACCACCACAGTGCAACAACAAGTGGCACGCCGCTGCATGCACGCAAGCACATGCCCTGATGTCATCTCACATGCACGCGTGCATGAGGAACAACCGCAGCAAACCTGTCACATGGAACTGAGATGGACTGTGCCCATGATGCCAAGCGGTCTGGTAGGCTACATGTATACCGTCTGTGTCAAAGTCCGCAGCTCCGCAGCTATACGTAAATGTACATTAGCACAGCCTTGGCCAAGCAGATGTCACTCTGAAGCCCACATCCCACATGCAACAGCCAATCACATGTAACCCCACACCCTATCCCATTTGCAATCATGCTCAGTATATCCTTAACATGTATTCCGCTGCCAGTAGTGTCCACTATACTGCATCACAGAGGACAGAAGACTCAATATAATGTTTGAAACCAAAACTGTCTCCGCTGACTCATTTCACATGTACGAATGAGAGAGGATGAGAGTATGTGAAGTACACGGCAGTCGTGACATGACCATGTAGTCCACTGGTATTGGATGTCAACGCAAATAAGTAGCACAACTGTGGAAGACACACATGTGTCGTGTGAAGTCGTATGGACGCAGTGCACAGGTGGGTGGGTGTGACGGGTAGATGCGCACATGCCAAGTTGGAGCACGCTGTGTTGGGAGGGGTCATGAACAGTACACCACCGCTTCCCTGGGCATTGTGAGAGGACACCTGTCGGGGGAGTGAACACGTGTGTGCACAGCAGCCGGGCACACGTACATAGCGGTACCAGGCGCACCTCAGCCCACCCTCTGTGGACAAGCTGGATCCTGTTGTGCGCCCGCCATGCCCCTTGACAAGGCACACACAGCCCCAGTCGACCAGGTGTAACCCCAACATAGTCAATCCGCACAGGCGATACAGGGCACGGGATGGCAGTGGAGCATGGTGTGTGAGAGGTCTCCTCGCGCTCCTCCTGGTCATATCACGCAGGCAATAGAACCTCAACGTCTAGCAAGGCAAAAGTCAAATGGAAGTGTAGGGGGACGCACCACAGCACGAGCAGCACTGACGTCACGGGAGGTGGCTCGCACCATCCCATCCATTGCCCATCATACCAACCACGCCACATGCCATTGCGACTAAGTGCAAGCGCGTGCGCCACCACCCCGAGCCCTCCCCAGAGAGGCCAAAGAGTGAATGTGTGGGCCATCAGCCACAGACGGACGCGGCATGGCCGCAAGGGCAGCCACAGCCACTGGGTGTCGCAGGTGGCGGATCCGGAAGGCGAAGACTGTGATGCATAGTCCATGCAGGCCGGGTCTCCATTTGGGGCACCACGCAGGTGGACGGCGTCCCGCCACACATCATACCCTGAGACAGCCCACTCGTGCAACTGGACCCACACATACACTCCTTGCCCTCTCTGGTGCGAGCTTGGGGCTGCCTGTGCAAGCGCTAGCCTCGCAGGTGAGCATGCATATTGGGGGCGAGGGGAGGACATGAGGGCTGGGGCGAAGATGACTATATCACTGTCAGTTAGTACAAGGGATGACCCAGATGTGGAAAGGAAGAGACGTGTTCCGTGTGTACTGCAACTAGTCGCCAATCCAACTACCCCCATGTCCGGAATGTAAGCCCGCACCTAGGCTCGCCCATCCGCCACATCGAACATACCACCAGCACGACAACCTTCCCATTCGAAACACTGACTGGGGGTGGCGACCAGTGAACAATCATGTGTAGCCTACCCACGCGTACATGTGGGCCCTCCATGATCCATGTCACCTGCGGCAAAGACATGACATGCGCAATGAGGGAAGTGAGGAGAGCTGTCCGCCCCACGCACAGACGGTGCATCAGCTCCACAGACCCAGCAGCGAGTCCAGCAGGGGTCACATGTGCAGGGGCAGCTGTGCCTGGTGTGAAGGCACATGCATATAGACAGCACATCGACCAATGTGTAGTCTGCCCACATCCACAGTCCATCATCATGCGGACATAGGAATTGAACACAGGGCAACACATCTTAGTTGGTGCACCCACCGTGACCAACAATGCGCAATCATCGACGTACCCGCCCTGTGCATGGCCCCCACCCAACGGAGGCACATCCAGTGCCACCATCCCACACACACAAGCCTTCCACGGAACATGCTGTGTCCAATGGTCAGTACAGAGTCAGCGCCCATCTGGTGGATCCTGAACAGGAGACACATGCACACACATGCCAGCTCCCACTATGTACGCCTGCCACCTGGCACGTGCAATGTAACCTCTCACCTGTGACGTGTGACTGCAAGCACACAGCCGTCTTGGCATGGGGCTGTCAATGTGGACACCTGTCAATGTTTCGGGAGGTGTGATCCGTACAGTGCTGTACATAGGGTGCAGTGTTGACACCTACTACTGTCTCATATCCCCTCGTGCCACAGGTCCCACTTGTATTTGCCGCTCAGCCCGTGCCCACATCGTCGTCGTCGTGTGCCATACTCGTCCAGCCTCGGAAGCAGTTCCATGCTCAGCAGACACTCATGTTGCCGTGGCGTTGCCGCTTGACGAATATGCAGTCAGTCCCCATCAGCACGCCACGCAAGTCATTGGGGCCTAGATCCCCATGTGCATGCACATGGCAGTGGTATGTCTCACTTGCCATTGCCATTGTTGGGAGACCTGTGTAAGTGTATTGTGGCCGTGCCGTCCCAGCTTGACAGCTGGGCTGTGGCTCATGTGCTTGCTCAGTCATGTCAGTGATGTGTATGCGAAATTGCTATGTGTCGTGTTGCTTTGACATGTGTCCTCTGCCATTTTCCCCAGGCGGAGACCGAACATTGACCGCCCATACCAATTGCTGGCGGACATGGACGATACAGAGGTTATCAGGAAGTTTCGGCTGGACAGGCCAACCCTGCATCGACTGTGTGCCATGTTAGAGCCCCATCTCCGTCCCCGCAGGGTGTATCTGACTGCTGTCACCCCCACGGCCAAGGTGATGGCCGCCATGCATTTCTTCGCCACTGGGTCATTCCAGCACACCGTGGGCAGTGGAGGAGGGATGTCCCAGCCCATGTTCAGCAAGGTGCTGAGGGATGTACTGGCAGCCATGATGCTGTACCGAAACAGGTACATCAGATTCCCCAGGGCTCGTGAATTGGCGGCAGTGAAGGGTGCATTCTATGCCCTTGGCAGAATCCCACACGTCGTGGGAGCCATTGACTGCACACATGTTGGCCTTGTTCCACCACAGGCCACTGAGCACCTGTACCGCAACAGGAAGCACACGCACTCCCTGAATGTGCAAGTGGTGTGCCTTGCGGACATGGTGATCACCCACGTGTGTGCCAAGTTTCCAGGCTCGGCCCATGACGCACACATAATGCGCAACAGCATCTTGCCACGACTGATGGCCAATCTGCAACAGGATCGTGGCTGTATTGTCGGTGAGTATGTGGAGTGGTGTAGCGTGCTGGTTGTGCGATGCTGTCCCCTGTCCAGTTGGAATAGCAACGGTTCTCTGTGTCCCTCACACCCAGGTGACTCTGCGTATCCGAATGGGGCATGGCTGCTCAGTCCATTGAGGAATCCTCGCACCCCAGCAGACGATCGATACAATGAGGCACATGGGAGGACCAGACGTGTGGTCGAGCGTACCTTTGGCCTCCTCAAGTCCAGGTTCAGGTGCCTGGACCGCACCGGGAGTGCACTGGCGTACTCCCCACAGAAGGTGTGCCAGATAGTGGTGGCGTGCTGCATGCTGCACAATCTGGCCAGTCGTAAGCAGATCCCCCTCATTGTGGATGACGGAGATCAACCAGGGCCCCAGGCCGCAGACCAGGACAGCTCGAGTGAGGAGGACAGCGGAGAGGAGGAAGCTGGGAATGTGCGGCAGCAGCTCATCGCCCGCTACTTCACTTGACGGTGAGTGTCCATGTACGACGGCTGATGTGGCTGTATCTGTGCAGGTGTGTGTGTGCTGTGTCAGGGTGGCCGTTTGTTCACTACGTGCTGTGTGTCAACGCTCCATGGCCAGGGTAGTATGCCACTGTTGGTGACTGTGGCATTGTGCCCCTATTGCTCTGTGCGATGTGTGTACATTGCTTGTAGTTGTTGACATGTACTGTGTGATGGGTGTGTGACACACTCATTGAATGTGCTCCTGTTCTGTCTCCCACCCTAGGTCCCTACAGGCCCTCCGGATTCCATTGCCATGCCACGCATCAGGTGCCTTTCCGCCCAAGGTGGCCGTTGTATTCCGTACAAATAAAACACAGGGCACAAACAGCAGTTAGTGAAAAAGGTGCATTTATTCCAAACTGTGACATGTGATTGTGTGTAAGGTGATGACAAAAGTGGTGCGTGCAGTGACAATGAGCTGTCGGTCATGGCTGCGTGATGCTCAGGGTGTACCCACTGGTTCTATGTCCATAGTCCATTACACACATGCCATCCAGCTGGCTGTGTGGAGTGGGATCGTAGAGCAAGTCAATGCAGTGGCTGGTCAAGGAAGGCTGGCGGAAGGCTGGCTGGCTGCCTCACTTGCGACTGGAGCGTGCGAAGTCCTCCCGGGAGATCTGTTTCCTCTTCGGACGGCCCCTTCCACGTTTGCGAGGGGGGGTGCCTGCTTGCGACATGCTGGTGGTTGAGGTGTGCTCACTGGCTGTGGACGCAGGGGAACTGGACACTGCTGCTCGACCCTGCGCCCCGGCAGGTGGTGGCGGAGGGGAGCTGCTATCCCTGGCCGTGTCCTCACCGCCACCACCAGCTGGCCCATGAGGTCCACGAGTTGACCTATACGGGCGTCCATGGACCTCAGCACCCCCAGCACCTCCCGCGTGTCTGAAGCAGACCTGACCCATTGTTCTTGGGCCTCCTCATAGGCCCCAAGGACTCTGGCCATTTGAGGCAGGGCATGGCTCCCAGGGGAGGCTGGCGTTTCCCTGACCCTGCTCCTCCTACCAGTCCTGCTGCCACCGGCCTGCCCACTAGCCACATTGCTCACCACGGTCCTCGCTGTGGCTCCCAGGGTGGATCCAGTCGGCCGGGCCACCACCTGCGCTGGGGCTGGTGCCAGCGAAGACGTGGTGGTGGTGGTGGCGGTGGTGGTCGGTGCGGCGATGGTGGCGGTTGCGGCAGTGGTAGTGGCCGCAATGACCGTGGGTGTGGCCGCAATGACCGTGGGTGTGGCCGCAACGACAGTGGCAGCAGGGGGCTGGGACTGTTCAGCAGCCCTGGATGATGGGTTGGTGGGTAGGAGGGGTCCTGGGGAGCGGCTGGGCCCTGCCACACCAGATGGGCCTGCTTGGTGGTCCGTGTCCGAAGAGGAGGACAGATCCTCCAGATCCGTGTGTCCTCGTTGGGGGCTTGTAGGCTGGCTGTGCTGGCTGCTGTCTCCATCCCCAGCATCCGGCAGTTCGTCACCTGTGGAGAGAATGAGATTTGTTATTGTGTTGCACCTGGCGAAGTATGTATTTGTCGTCTGACATTGGCAGTTCGTGCAATCTCGTACATGGGTTTCCCGGAGGCGAGTGTGTGGCTGTGGCATTTGTAGTTGTGTGTGCTAGGCAATGGGACTGTGTGCTGTGCACATGTGGCATGGGACGGATTGGCAATGCCGATGGGTGTGTTGCTGTGCCCCTACTCATTGTGACTCTGGTGTATGCGGGCTCCTGGCCCATCCTGGGTCTGGTTTGTACTTTGCTTTTGGGGTTCATATGGAACGCTTAGGAACGCATATGGCAACATGGGGGCCATGCCCCAGATTCACATTTGGGAGGGAATATGCTTTTGGGGTTCAAATGGAGCGCTTAGGAACGCATATGGCAACATGGGGGCCATGCCCCAGATTCACATTTGGGAGGGGATATGCTTTTGGGGTTCAAATGGAACGCTTAGGAACGCATATGGCAACATGGGGGCCATGCCCCAGATTCACATTTGGGAGGGGATATGCTTTTGGGGTTCAAATGGAATGCTTAGGAATGCATATGGCAACATGGGGGCCATGCCCCAGATTCGCATTTGGGAGGGGATATGCTTTTGGGGTACATGCTGTAAGCCATGGGTGCCGAACGTGACATGTGTTGTGGCAGCATGACAGTGCATGGTTTGAGGTGTGTGCATGCTTGACATGGCCTGCATATTTGCTGTCTGTTGTGATTACTGGACATGGCATTGGACGCATCGTTATGGGTGAGTGATGGTTGTGTGTGTAAGCCAACGTATTGCAGTTGTCCCATCTCCTTGGTGTGCGTGCTGCCCTGTGCCATGTGCATCACTGCAGTGCTCGTGGGGGTGTGGCCCATGTTGTGTGTTGTTGCTCACAGTGTGTCATGCGCTTCATTGACTTCTGGCACATGGTTGGTCATGGGCATGTATCTTAGCGTGACTGCTGTATGTGTGGCAGCTGTGCGGATGACATGCCTTTCATGAGACTGGGGCTGACGGATGGGATGGATGGTATGTTGTATGTGCATGGTGTGTCTGTGTGTTTGATGGGTTCAGTGGTGTTCGTGTGCATTTCTGTTGTTCCGCTCTGTTGCGTCTAGTGTTGTTTGTCTTACATAGGCGTAGTTGTGGGGTGTGTGGTTGACAGGCAGTAGGGGCTACATGGACAGGACTTCAATGGTGTTTCGGTTGTGTGTGATGAGTTGCACAGTGGCTGCCGTGTGGTACTATTTTCGGTGTGGCTTGTGTATGCAGACGTGGCTCCTTGGGTGTTGCTATGTCTGTGATGGGTCATGTGGGGTGTGAGTCTGTTGTTCATGTCCGTGTGCACATTGTTCACTTGTTCGTGACGGTGGGCGGTGCTGCATTTTCGTCTGCTACGTGACATGTCCCATGTGTTGGTCGTGTGCCGGTCCTCATACCTCCAGTAATCCAGCCCTGTCCAGTTTCCCACCTGCAGGTTGTTCGTGCGTGCACTGTACTGGATGCCACATGGCTCTAAGCGGGGGGTGCTCCATGTTGCAGGTCTGTGGGGGTGGGGGGTGTTGTGGGTCGTGGGGTGGCTGGACACCCACTGACACCGATTGCTGTGGACCGTGATGTCTGCCTTTCGGCTGTCGTTGTGCACTGCGGTGGCTGACACGTGGCTGTGGGGTGTGGGGGATGCTCCTCCTTGCTGTGCTGTGGGACTAGGGGCCTGGTGTGTGTTGTACTTGGGCTGTCCACCGTCCCACCCACTGCACTTTGTGTTCCTGCCACTTACCTGTTACTTGTCGGTTTGTGCAGCTGTGGCGGACACATGGGTGTGGTGGGTGCTCGTTGTGGCGCTTCTGGCATATTTGGGGACCTGTTGGTGGTTACGTGGCTGGCTGAATGTACACATGTCCCCACGCATCTTACAGTTGTTCGGTTTGGGCTGTGTGTGGTGGTGTCTGTTGCATGTGTGTGTGATGTGTTGTGTATTGTGTGCTGGACATGGGGGTGTTTGTCCCTGGGAGCTGTGGCATGGTGGTAGTGCATGTGAGTACATAGCGGTGTGCTGGTATACATTAGTTTGTACTTACCAGCCTCCACTCCCCTGCTAATCCGGCGAGGATCTCGGGATGTATGATGACTCGCACCTTCTCCTCCCACGCTTTGAAGGTCTTGAAGAGCGCGGGATTCCCTCCGCCAGTGACGGCAGCCAGCTCTCTGTTTTTGCCCTCCTTCTTCTTGACCAGGCTCTTGACGTCATTCCACCGTTTGTTAATTTCGACTCTGTTCCTGGGCAGGGTCCCGACTGCATTGACCTGGTCTACGATCCGGTTCCACATTCTGTTTCTGGTGGCTAGTGGTGTGTGTTGGACCATGTTCCCATAGATTTGTGGGTGCACCTTGATGATCTCAGTCGACCATGACCGTCAGCTCCATCGGCGTGAACTTGGGCATTCTTTGTGGTGCCATGGTGTTTGTGGTGCTGGTGCGGTGTGTGTTGTGTAATGTGCAGGGGGTTTGTGGTGCCGTGTTTGGTGGTGTTTGGTGGTGGTGGTGGTGGTGGTGGTGGTTGTGATGTGTGCGTTTCTGTGGTGTGCTGCTGTCCTTGCTGTGTCACTGTGTCCTCTCCTCTCCTCTCTGGTTTGCAATGTTGCAAGGGGTTGTGGTCTGTGGGAGTGCTGCTTTTGTACTTACCTATGTGGGTGTGTCCTCATGGTCTGTTGTTTTCAGGTGTGTTGTGTCTGGGGTTCTGGCCTTTGTAGTTTTTGTTTGTCCGGGGGGTGTTTTCGGGATGTGTACTGTGCTTGTGTATTTGTGCGTGCCTTGCTGTGTGGACTTATTGGCCATGTTGTGTGCTATTGGTTTTGTGAGCGGATGGTTTCTGTGCAGGGACGTGGGCGCCATGGTTTCTGCCGTGTCGATTGGCATCGGCGTTGTTTGCGCTGGCGGGCGGTATATTTGTGGTTTTCCCGCGCTCATGGCGGTGCGATCGTAATTTCACGTGCGGTGTGTCGGCCGTGAGGGCGGGCGGTTTTGTGTTGTTGGGCGTGTTTCCGTCCGTGGCGGGCGGTTTGACTCCGACTCGGACGATGGCGGGCGGTATTTTGTGTGGTTTTTCCGCCGATGGCGGTTTTCGGTTTGTGTAATCGTAATGGCGTGGTCGGTGTTCAGACGGTGTATGCGGGCGGATTTTGCCGCTTCCATGCCTGGCGGATTTATTTACGCCGGGTATCGTAATGGGCCCCTTAATAATTAATTCATTAATTATTTTAAACAATTATTTTATTTATAAGTATGTTATTTTTAATTTCTACGCTATCCAACACTTTACCTACTGTTGCACTCTCTGGAGTTGGAATAGTAATTTTTACCCCTACGCTATCCAACACTTTCCCTACTGTTGCACTCACTGGAGTGGGAATAGTAATTTTTACCCTTACGCTATCCAATGCTTTCCCTACTGTTGCACTCACTGGAGTGGGAATAGTAATTTTTACCCTCCCGCTATCCAACGCTTTCCCTACTGTTGCACTCCCTGGAGTGGGAATAGTACTTTTTATCCCTACGCTATCCAACACTTTCTCTACTGTTGCACTCTCTGTAGTGGGAATAGTAATTTTAAGCTCTATGCTATCCAACATTTTTCTTACTGTTTTTTTTTGGGAGTTTGAATAGTAGTTTTATTCCCTCCGCTATTTAATATTTTTGTATTATTTTAGTTAATGTAGTATATAATAAATTTTAAAAATATTAAAAGTAAATTTAATTTTTTTAATTTGTTATACATAATTATTTAATGTTTATTTATGTTATTGTTTTATGTGTATAGATGTATTTGTAATTTATAATATTTTTTAATAATTTATAATTTATTACAATAATTATTAAAACTGATTAAGTAAGTATATATATTATATATTATATGTATATGTTTAATTAATGTTTTATTAAATTATATATATTACTTATTAATTTTAAACATTATAAAATATTTTTAACTATGTTTATTTTTGTATTATTTAGTTTATTTTACATATTTTTTTAACAAAAAAAAACCTATATTTTTAATAACGATATTTTTGACATCAATATATTTTTTTCGATATTTTTGTACTTACCATGTTGTAGATAGGATATCGATATTCTTGACATCGATATTCTTGCTCCGATATTTTTGTAGGTCGATTTTTTGACCTTCGATATTTTGTCAGTGATCCGTTTTTAAGTACTATTTTTAATGGACTTATTAATAGTTCAATATAGGCTCAGGTAGTCACCTAACCTGTCACCAATATTCTCCCTACCATTACACTACATAACAGTTCTTAGTACTGACCTTTTACCTAGTTACGGTAATTCCTAAAGATGACATGGGGTTTTCTCCGAAACGCTTAAACCTCATTCATTATGCATGAGGATTCTTGGAATCACAGCAGGACAGCAGGCCTACCATCTCCTGCATAACTATGTATAAGGGTCATTCCTTCCGTCATCTTAGTCTGACATGACACAGCAAGGTATATCCCCAGGGGTACCACTTTGGGTATATATACACCATATCTTGCTGAGGTAGTTAGAGGAGAAAAGGACTTCCATGCCAACACACTGACGGGAGACGCTGAGGTTCCTGCATGCAGACACTGCAGCTCGCAGTGGTCTGACATCCCTTGCAGGGTGTCCATCTCGAGACCAAGACGGGGTCCCACATTCTCTCACTTCAGGTAATGAGGTTGAACTTATCCTGGACGGATTCATTTACTTTTACACCCACATACAAGCTATGTACACTTAGGTACATCTAGTTAGGGTCACATCGTAGGAGTACGCATTCTACTGTCATGTGTTTTATATACTTGCCTGTATTCATTGTTTTAGAATGATTGTAGAAATCTACCATCCTTTTACTCTGTTAGTGCTTATAATCATTTTTATCTGTTACTGTCTAATGGTTGTTTCAGCACACCTATTTTACACTAGAATGACACTGGTTCAATAAATGCTTATTGAAAAACGTCCCCACCGTTTATTCTGTGTATTTCTCTGCGACGAAGAGAGCACTAGTGACTGAGTGAAAAGTATCCCACTGTTTCCATGATCCTGAGGGATCAGGGTTGTCATGTTCGATAGTTGCCAAAAACTTTTCTCTCCTTGGTAAGAGGGTTTTCTAGTGGTACTGTGAGCTAGCTAGTATACAGGCTAACATACTCGGTGGGGGTGTCAGGAATCAGTGTGGACATCAAGCCCGCAGTGTATGTTGTCTAAACACGCAGATCTTATATAGGTTTATAGCAACTAACCGACATGGCGCCGCCAACGTTGGTCTGGTACTTATTTAACAGTCAAATCTGAGTAGTTCAGTCGTGCTATTCTCAGAGACCCCTACTCACATTTCTTCAGAGATGTCTGGAGGGGGAAGGAAACTATCCGCCACAGCTTAGTAGGCATATCCTATGTATTGGCTGTAGGTTTATCAAGCTTGAAGGACAAACATTTCCTATCATGCATAAAACCTTATCTCAGTTTCCTTGAAATTTCTTCTTTCAAAAAGCAATGGCTGACGAAAACGCCGCTGTGCGAGCACAGCCTGCTGCAGTCAGGGAAGAAGAAGAGGAAGGTAAAATTAACATTTCAGTAAATATCAGAAATGCCCTTACTCAAAAGCTAACAAACTATGGAGTCACAGCTAGGGGTGGGACAGTAACATGCGTTATTGAGGCTCACGAGTCTTATAGAACAGAGGTATTCTATTCATGGGTCAAATTCCCACAAGCAGATGCACAATCAAATACATTTCATTCTTACACTGAAGAAGAAACACCAAATGAATACTGTCCGTATGAGGACATTGAAATTCCGCTCACCTACCAGGAGCTCATAAACTGGTTTAAAGGCGTCCTCCCCCACACAAAAGACAAAGTAAGACTAGGTCCGCTCGGTAGAGATGGAGCCACTTGGCCTGTCCTTGCGGCTTACACACCGCATCCAGACATTGACCCAATGCCAGTAGCAGACCTACGTCCACTTCACAAAGAAATCATAAAACTTTCCAGAAATCTGACAGAGTTCATGATGAGAACACTTACACTTCAGCCAACAAGCTACATAAACAAGTCAAATTCAGGGTTCTACAACTAAAATTACTCCACAAACGCTATACGCAGTTATGGGTAAAATGCCCACTAAACGTGAGCAAATGCGATTCTGGATAGCTAAATAAATAACACAGCTAGAGGCAGTATGTCCACACACAAGCCCTCAAGAAAAACACAAAATGCTAACAATCTGCTTGCCAATGGTGATAGCTCCCCAAATAGAGGATTGTACCACTTGGGGTACAATTTTTGCTGCCATATATACCAGAACTCATGGTATCCCATCATTCGCAGTAACACCAGACGTATTAAGACAAATACAAACTGAGTATGGCGCAGAACCTGCTCTGAACCTAGAGATAAAATTATTAGGTAATTTTGCCCAGGTATCAGCTATGATATTAGCAAATATAAAAGTGGAGGCAGCAGCAGTGGCAATACGCCAACGCCTGAGGGATTTCACTCCTTTACAACACGAACGTGAATTACCTACAATTATCACAGACACCCATGCAGAATTAGGTAGAGATAGTTTGGGAGCTAGAGTAACAAAACCTCAACTCATGGGTGGTCCTGAAAAGGATAACACCAAGCAAGCACCTGATTCTTCTAAGAAGAAATGGGATAATAACAATAAAAACCAAAAGTTTAGAGAAAATAGATCTCTATCTAGGAGTGGGTCTCCTCCGCAGGAGCCCTCCGAAAGGAGATACAACCTTAGGAATAGAGATAACATTAAAAAACCTGACAGGTATCAGGATACTGATACACGTTCCTCTCGTTCCTTTCAGGGTTCACCAAGAAACTCTGAGAGAGAAGGACAGTCAGAAGACAGACAAGAAGAGCGTACAATGTCCAGAGGCACGCCACGCTCGTCAGAATACACTTCAAAAACCTCAATTTAAAAAGAAGGAAGTAGCAGGTCTCAAAGTTAGACATGCCCAGAATTCTGAGGACTCAACTTCTGAACGGGGAATGTGCTCTGACGAATCTAGACAGCACAGCAGAAGTAAAAATAGCTCGCCAGAACCTGATGGAATTTCTGGTGACAACGGAGTTGAATGAGCATATCATGGTGGAAACAGCAGATACTAGGGTAAGTGCCCCACATAGGTTACATGAGATAACACTCCAAATAGAGGGGGACAAACCCTGAAAAGTTAAATGTCTCTTTTGGGAGAACTTGACTTATGGCTATGATATC
This sequence comes from Calotriton arnoldi, assembly GCA_963921515.1. Classification (NCBI taxonomy): domain Eukaryota; kingdom Metazoa; phylum Chordata; class Amphibia; order Caudata; family Salamandridae; genus Calotriton; species Calotriton arnoldi. Next base: position 299,970 of record CAWUFW010009774.1, on the reverse strand, counting down.
CTTTTAGCTGAAAAAGAGTGGCCGCCTGATATTGTTATTGATTGCCCAAAGGGAGAAACTGTAATTTTACCAGCTTTTTCCAACCACATTCCAATTTACTTAAAACATACATATGCGTGGGAGTGGGCGGTAGCCCTTGCTCCGGCCCTATATCGCTACTATGTTGGGTGGGATGCTGAGTCACCACACCATGTAATCCCAGTAAATACTACTCCAACTCCACAGAGACAGTACCCAATAAAACAAGAAGTGAAAAAACAGGTCAGGGAGATCTTAGATCAACTTGAATACCAGGGTGTAATTGAAACTTGCACCTCTCCAATGAACAATCCTTTGTTTCCCGTAATGAAACCCGATAATTCATACTGTCTAGTTTTAGACTACAGACATCTGAACACATACACAAAAACATTTGCAGTACAGAATGCACATAGTGCCATATTAATGAATAACATGTGCGGAAAAAATACAAAACAACACTATGGGGCCGATTCCGATTCGGGCCGAAATCTCTCCGACCGAGCCGGACCCGGAGAGATTTCCGACCGACTCGGACCCATGCAGCCCGACCGAACGAGTACGATGCGCACGTATGCCATCGGACTCGAGGTCGGTCAGACTCCATTGAGTCAATGGGAGCCTGTCGCACAACGCGTACGCAGGCTCCCATTGACTCAATGGGTGCGAGAGCGGACAAGGCGCCCCTATAGCGTGTACGCGGCGAGCGACTCGCGCCATACACGCACAGGCACGGGGACCTATGGGTCCCCCCTGTGTGCGACTCGCGCGGGTACGCGTACAGGGGGGTCTGACACGGACCCCCAAAGTACGGTTCCGACTGCTCTTTCGAGCCGGAGTGCGCGGCTCGGTCGGACTGCTCGCGGCACGCATCGTACTTACCCAGCCGGGGAACGTCTCCATTGCGCGGTGCGAGTCCGAGCGAGTCGGTCGGTGCGGTTAGACCCGGGAACGAGTCGGTCGGAGCGGTCAGGACGCACAAACGAAGTCGGTCGGCGATTTCGCATCGTACTCGCCGCCCGGACGCGTGCATTGAATCGGTCGGGCAATAGGGCTCCGAATCGGATTCGGTTAGTCGAATCCGATTCGGAGCCCTACCGGCCGAGATCGGAATCGGCCCCTTAATATCTCAAATGGATTTTTCTTGTAAAATATAGCACTTGAGAGCAGGTATTTAACAGCATTTTCCACGCTATGTTCCCAGCGTCAATTTTGTCGACTTCCCCAAGGGTATAAGAATAGCCCCGGGTTGTTCAGCGCTAGTGTAACACAATTACTTCAGAATTTGGATGAAGAGGCATTGTACTATGTAGATATTTATCTGACGGATGATTATTTACAGGATCATTTGACCAGGGTGAGCACCATCATTTTGGGATTCGCCTCTGAGGGCTACAACTTTAAAAAATAGCCCTCCTCAATGTCCTATTTTTAGGATACAAGTTGTCAAATGAAGGAAAAAGCCTTGCAGCTAACTTTTTAGTAAAGTGCGCACTGCTCCACCTCCTAAATCTTTGAAGAACTTACAAACCATATTGGGATTTTTAAATTTTGGCAGAATATACATTTTAGATTACGCAGAAAGAGTAAAACCTTTCTACGACAGAATCCGACCTGATTTTTCAGTTAGGCATTGGACACAGGAACACACAGATATCCTTTGTTCCCCACAAGCTGACATGATAGCCTTACGGCTAGAGCGGTCGACCTTGAAGCTGGGGAACCGGGTTCGAGTCTCGGCAACGACGCTCAACATCCTGTGATTCTGGACAAATCACTTAATCTCCCCGTGCCTAACAAAAATGAATGTGTCCATCTGTAACGAAACTGGTGCTCATGTAAAGCGCTCTAATACCCGATTTCTCGGGTCTAGTTTGCGCTATATAAAACTCTAAAAAAACATTTGCAGATGCGCGTAAACGTACGCAATCTAGTGATCCGCGTTATAGCGGGTCAATCTGGGTATACTTACCTAACCTTCAATAAAGGCGAAACGGTACCCATAGCATACAAATGACACTTGTACCCAAAGCCTGAAGTGCGCTTTGCTTCTACAGAAAAAATACTGACAGCAGTACAGACCGCTGTAGTAAGAAAAAGAGCACTAGCTCAGGGGAAACGAATAATTGTCGTAACTCCAGTACCAGCCTTAGAGCTGCTACAAAGGCAAGCGTTCCAAATGCTAAAGCCTTCCATCCAAGATGGATACAATGGGCTCATTCTCTCACTGCAACGGATGTAGAATACAGATATGACCCTAGACTAAAAACGCAAGCATTTCTGCAATATGAACAAGAATATCCTCTACCGAATGAAATAATGCCTCTAGATCAGTATGAATACATTATTTACACTGACGGATCTGCTCAGCCAGCCATAGGAAGTAAACAACAATACAGCGCTGCTTGTGCGATTGTGAAAGGTCGTATGCAGGATGGCAAATTCCATCCCAGCAATATGAAGACAAAGGGGTCGATTCCGATCCTGGCCGGAAGCGCACCTAACAGTATTCGTCCGGAAAAAATACAAGCCGAATGCGTGTTTCCCGACCGAATCGTATACTCGTCCGGACGAACAAGTACGATGCGTATAACAACCCAGTTTCCGAACGAGCCGTACTCACCCAATCCAGCTCCTGTTCCCGCCCGAGCCGGATCCGTAAAGCGCCGATTCGAGCCACGGAAGCAAATACACAGCACCTTCCTGCCGGACTAGTACGATGCGCATTCCGCACGCGCCGAACCCGTCGCTACGTCCGGCACGTTTGAGCATCCGGGCGAGCCGTACATAAGCTCTGTTGTGCGCCACAAGATGATCCACGGCTACGAGACGAACAAGCCAGCGACGAGTACGAGTCGAAGACACGAGAAACCCGAACGAGACGATCCAAGCATGAATCCCATTGCGCAGGTCCTACCTATACTCTACATCTATTACCGGGACCGGCACGGACGCGTACGGTGCAGACGGTAAGTCAAACACCAACAATACAAACAAACTACATGTACCCGAAATATGTCACACACACATAGGGATGCACAAATGACATACACAAGCAACAGCAGAACCATAGGGGTGGGATGGCCAACACCAATGCCATACACACCCATAGGGGGATGGATGCCTACCACCAACACCACCCTACCACCACCCCTACTCATGGGTGGCTAGATGCCTGCCACCACCACCACCCCTACTCAGGGGGGGCTGGATGCCTACCACTACCACCACCCCTACTCAAGGGGGCATGGATGCCTGCCACCACCACCACCCCTACTCAGGGGGGGCTGGATGGCTGTCACTACCACCACCCCTACTCAGGGGGGGCTGGATGCCTGCCACTACCACCACCCCTATCCAGGGGGGCTGGATGCCCGTCACTATTACCATCCCCACCCTTAGGGGATGGATGCCTGCCACTACCACCACCACTATCCAGGGGGCTGGATGCCTGTCACTACTACCATCCCCACTCATGGGGGGCTGGATGCCTGTCACTACTACCATCCCCACTCATGGGGGATGGAGGCCTACCACTACCACCACCCCTAATCATGGGTGCCTGGATGCCTGTCACTACTACTCAACCCTACCCTTAGGGAGATGGATGCCTGCCACTACCACCACCCCTATCCAGGGGGGGCTGGATGCCTGTCACTACTACCATCCCCACCCTTAGGGGGATGGATGCCTGCCACTAACACCACCCCTACTCAGGGGGCCTGGATGCCTGCCACCACCACCACCCTACTCAGGGGGCTGGATGCCTGTCACTACCACCACCCCTACTCAGGGGGCTGGATGCCTGTCACTACCACCACCCCTACTCAGGGGGCATGGATGCCTGTCACTACTACCATCCCCACCCTTAGGGGGATGGGTGCCTGCCACTACTACCATCCCCACTCAAGGGGGGATGGATGCCTACCACTACCACCACCCCTAATCATGGGTGCCTGGATGCCTGTCACTACTACCATCCCCACTCAGGGGGGCATGGATGCCTGTCACTACTACCATCCCCACCCTTAGGGGGATGGGTGCCTGCCACTACTACCATCCCCACTCAAGGGGGGATGGATGCCTACCACTACCACCACCCCTAATCATGGGTGCCTGGATACCTGTCACTACTACCATCCCCACCCTTAGGGGGATGGATGCCTGCCACTACCACCACCCCTATCCAGGGGGCTGGATGCCTGTCACTACTACCATCCCCACCCTTAGGGGATGGATGCCTGCCACTACCACCACCCCTACTCAGGGGAGCCTGTATGCCTGCCACCACCACCACCCCTACTCAGGGGGCTGGATGCCTGTCACTACTACCATCCCCACTCATGGGGGATGGATGCCTACCACTAACACCACCCCTACTCATAGGATGGGTAATGCATGACACAACCAGCATACTCCCACATAAGGAATGACAGAAAATTACATCCCCCAACACCCTGACAAGCGTGTGTAGTCTGTGTCAAATGCCTACAAGACTGAACATGACATTGAACATACAATGTGACCCCTATCACATGTGTCACACATAAATGTGTGTGGCCACCACAATGCAAGCCGACCATGGCCACTGTGGCAATGGGCTCGAACACCCCATCACCACAGTGACCAAAAGGTAAGTGTGGGGTCCATAGCTGATGCACTTTTTGAACAGTGTGGCAATGGGGCCTAAAGCCCCATCACCACAGTGACCAAAAGGGTAGTGTTGTGTCCATAGCTGATGCACTTTTTGAACAGTGTGGCAATGGGGCCTAAAGCCCCATCACCACAGTGACCAAAAGGGAAGTGTGGTGTCCATAGTTGATGCACATTTTTGAACAGTGTGGCAATGGGGCCTAAAGCCCCATCACCACAGTGACCAAAAGGTAAGTGTGGTGTCCATAGCTGATGCACTTTTTGAACAGTGTGGCAATGGGGCCTAAAGCCCCATCACCACAGTGACCAAAAGGGAAGTGTGGTGTCCATAGCTGATGCACTTTTTGAACAGTGTGGCAATGGGGCCTAAAGCCCCATCACCACAGTGACCAAAAGGGAAGTGTGGTGTCCACAGCTGATGCACTTTTTTGAACAGTGTGGCAAATGGGCCTAAAGCCCCATCACCACAGTGATCATAAGGTAAGTGTAGTCATGGTAAAAGCTGCCAAAGCCAAACTGCATGGATGAATCCTGGTCACACAACAACAAACACATCAGTGGCATAGTAGTGCTTGTGTCCCATAGCAACATAGATTGGTTGAGGCAAACAGTGCAGTGTCACTGAAACATCGTTTTGGCCATGTGCATACAAACATCACCCATGGGGTCCCACATTGTCAACATTCACAAATAACACAATGACAGAAGTGACCATCATAATGCTGACCCACATATCTGCACCAATGGACACACAAATGTAGATATCCTGTGGAGACTGTAGATGTGAGGTGAACAAATACCATACCATGGCAGCAATGGGACATACAAACCATGATTAGTGTGCTGACTGATGACCTAGGAGTCCCAGGGACAGCAGGGGAAAGCCACCAAACAACATACAGCCAATGGCACACTCAAGATATGCCAATGCAGTGGTGCTAAGGCACAACACACAAACAGGCAGACTCACAATGCATATCAAACACAACGGGTGATGGGGGTGTGCCAGTGTCCCAAGGCAACCACACAACACATGAGGAGGCCTGAATTCCAACCCACAGATGTGTATACAGTGCCATACAAAAGTTACTCATGGATCGGATACCCCTATGTGGGCAATCAGGCATTGTTAGATGAGAGGGAGCCCAAATTACACATGTCACACAAGCTTGTAGGAACAGCAACTAACACAGCAAGAGACAGACCCACCACAGCACTACCCCAGGGACCCCACATTGTGCTGACACTAGCCTGCATGATAATCCCACTGTGATGACAAAGGTAGATGTGCGTTCACACTGTGAACCACAGCCATGTGTCCTGAGCAACAAACTACCATCACACCTACACAAGCTCTAATCAATCAGCACAGCCTGCCAGCCAAGGCCAATATGGAGGTAGGGGTCTAGCCGTGCAACAACTCACATTTGCACACACTCAACACCACACACCCTGATCTCCACCAATGTGCAGCAGTGAAGCTCACATTGACTGGTGACATTGCACATGCACCCATGACAATACCAGGGGTGGTGGTGGGAACTAAGGTGCAGAAAGCCATCACACATGGCCAGTCAACAAGACTCGTCAATGTCTGACACACAGCACAGTACGCTGTACATGGGCATGATGTGAAATCCACCACAATCAATGGGATCCTGGCCATAGTCACACACCAATGAAGAAGCCAAGGTGACACACTAAGAACACACGTACACAACTTCCAACATTGCAGCTCTGACCCTGAGGAGTGGCAGCAGTCACACACACAACGTGTCACAATCACTGAAAGCTACCACAAACTGTAAATCACATGACTTGTGTAAACAACAAGTGCCAAGGGGAATCCTGAATGTGTCCCATCTGCGTTTGACCACATCCCCAGCCCTGACAACAAAGACAACCTGGGATGACAACCTCATGAACATTAGTTTGCCATGCACCCACATCACGGAGAAACCAGGTCCAAGATGCTGGATGAACACAGAACAACTCAGCAAGCATCACAAACAGGAACATCCCTAGGGACACAGCCTGTGTAGGAAAAGGGAAGGGAACACGCACAGACATGTTTACACACACACACAACACAGGCCTACGCAATGTCACCGGATTACACACTGCCATGAGGGCACTCCACTCCTGTGGAAGGTCCGCTGTGCCAAACCTTGTCTGTGCACGACCCAAACATGTCAGCAGAACACTCCAGTCAGTGAGTCAACAACTACAACACACAGAAGGCTCTGCTCACATCAGCCTGGGTACGGGGAGTGTCACGTCAGTCATCTGCATACACCCAAAACATGTGTCAAGCAAGTTGCACTGTATACACAGATGAGTCCTTCGACATTGATGTGCAAACTGCATGTCCAGTGGAGCTGGGCACACAGTCAGGGAAATCGGAACATTGAACAGTGGTAAGCCCACCAGATGTGCATCAGTGTAAGACAAAGATGTTCATTTACAAATGCTAAACGTCACATCCCTGTGTCAAATGCTGAACATTACACCCTCAGACTGCAGCAAAGGATGCCATAGATCCAGACTACAACAGGACACATATCCCATGGACCACATGGAGTCCATCACAGCAACACTTCATTTTCCTGATATGAACACTATTACAACTGCAAATGCAGGATGCTACTCATCCACATCATGTACATCAAAGAAAACCCACAATTAAACAAAAAGAGGCTTTATTCAGCAAATGTCAAGGAAAACTCTGAAGTCCAAAGAAAACTAAGGCCAATGGCCAGTCCAAAATCACAGTCCCAACAGGGTGATAAGTGACAACTGGTCACCCATTGCTTGCCTGCACTGGTACGGACAGGGACATCCCCTTGGAGGGGCATACAAGGGGCAGGCCAGGCACCGCATGGACAGGATCAGGGGATGGCAGAGTGAGGGCAGTGAAGGGGTGGTGGGTGCAGGAGTGTCACCGGCAACTGCAGTGGAGGTGTCTGACTCAGGGGGCTGGCACCACTGTGGTACACAAGTCCAGTTGGTGTGGGTGCTGCAACCACTGCAGTGGGCTGGTCTGATGTAGTGGACTGGGTCCCCACTGCAGTGCCCGAGTCAGACGGGGTGGTTGTGGACTCCACTGCAGTGCATGACTCCAAGGGAGTGGAAGGGTGGGCAGATGAGGTGGGCAGGACAGAGGGGGGGGACCCAGTCTCCACACCATTGGCACTAACAGGCAGAGCATCTGGGTTGGGGTGTAAGAGCAAGTGGCAGGGGGGGAGGGCCTAAGCAGTCTGGGGATGCAGTATCGATGTGTGGGGGAACCTGGGGCAGGGTGTGGCGGGGGAACCTGTGGAGTGGTGGCCTGGGGGATGGAGGAGAGATACTGGGTGGTAGAGCTGCGTGGTGGTGGTGGTGGGGTCTTGCTCTTCCTGGTCCGGGGGACTTCCGAATGGGGTCCTGTGTCTGCCTGCGCCTGGGGAGGGTGTCCGGGGGCGAGGGCACTCCCTCTGTGTGGGTGGACTTCCTCTTCCCCGGTATGCTGGATCAGCAGGATCGGAGGGAAGAGGCCGAGGTCACACAGGAAGATCTGCTGTGTAGGTGGGGTAGCAGGTGAGGCAAGGGAAGGGGTCTTGGAGGGAGAGGATTTGGAGGACTGCGGAGTGACTGTGGATGCCTGTGTGTGTGTCTGTTCCCCATCCCCTGTGTGTGTGGTATCAGTCCCCTGAGGATGCTTGTGTGCACGTCTTGCCTTTCTCTTGGGTGTGTCTGTGCTGCTCGTGTCTGTGTGCTTGGGTGATTGTGCAGGTGTGCATGTGCTTTGGACAGGTAGGGTGGCAGGAAGTGTGGATGGGGCAGAGGTTGGAGGGGTGAGGCACTGTTGGAGGAGGGACATGGCTGCCATCAGGGAGGAGTCCATGGACTTATTGCTCCTCTGTAGGGCAGACATACCCGTCGAGATGCCCTCCATGAACGACACCAGCTGTGTCAACAGAGTGGTGTGTGCATGGAGGACACTCAGCATTGCTGTCTACCCTACATGGAGCTGCCGAAGGAGGTACACAGACTCCTTACTCAGGGCAGCAGGGGACACAAAGGCAGGGGGTGCGGTGCCTGGCACGAAGGAGACACGCTCCCGAGCACGGGAGCCTCCACGGACCTCAGGAATGGGAGCCAATGGGAGGGCGGTGGTGGTGGTGGTGGTGGCGGGGCCAGACAGACTAGCTGGCCTTTGGTGGCTGCTGAGACCCGCCTCCACAAGGGAGTCATCCTCCGAGCTGCTGTGGTCCTCAGCTGAGGTGGATGGTGCTGAGGACTCCTCGGTGTGGCTCCACTCGCCCTCTGTGCCACTGGGTCCCTCTGACCACTCGTCGGATGCTGACCCAGTCTGGCTCCGCTGCTCCTCCTGGTCCATGGAGCTGTCCCCTCCTGTGGCTGTGGATGTATCTGCAAACAATTAGGGAAACAGACAAACATCAGTCACCTGCACTGACCGCACACACCACAGTAAGTACAGCACATCACAGAGCAAGCCCTGGCATCCTTAGTTGAACATTGCCTAAAGTCCTCACTCAGATTCAGGGAAGCCAATTGTCAGTCTGATGGTCAACCATGGGACTCACACCCCTCCTGCCCTTGCACCCATCTGTCTGGTGCCTGTCTGATGGTAAGACCCCAGTGTGGACACATGCACCACCTACACAGTTGTTGGACATTTCAGGGAACACGGTGAAGTATGTGAACATGCACACATCACATCTCTTGCCACTGAGTCAGTGCAGGTGTCCAGAGAAAGGGATGGCCAGAGTCTAAATAGAAATGCATGTGATGCATACCAGCACCAGACACCATGATCCACCCATGTCCGGATAGTCAATGCCACAATGGGGTGCACGTTGCACATGTCACTCCCCTGCAGGATCAGTCTTAGGAAGTTTAATGCCATGACACAGGCATGCGTGCAAAGTCATACATCACTGTCTCCAGTCACATGGCCATGGCAGCCAGCCAACAACAGTCTGCACTGTGTCACAATCCTAGGACATGGGGAATGCAAGTTATGTAACTGACAAGTGCACATGTCCATCCCCCAAAAACAACATCACCTGAACTACTATTTGTCCACGTCATACCAATTGGACATATGGGGGACACGAAACACAACTCTCTGAACATGAGCACCTCACAGTGTGCTGTGAATGAAAAACAGCTGCCTGAAAGTCACAGTCGCATACACCTGTGTGCACAGTCAAGTGATCAGACACCTATAAGTCACAGAAGTATCGTCTCTCATGGTCACATCTCAGATGGCATGCTGAGCCCTAACCGACAAACATACCAGTAGTCGTGACAACGAAGCCACAGCACAATGACACAGAGGCAGACACCTGAGGGAACATGTCACTGATCACAACATGTCAGATGATCCATGGGAGTGGGAGTACAGAGTGTATTGTATGCCCTGGAGTAGGCATGACTGTCCAGCTCCACCTGTAAGAGGGATGAGTCCTGGACAGTAGGCAGGTGTCTAAGCATGTGTGACACACTTGATATACATACTCCTGAGGCCCAAACATTGTTCCCACCCACAGCATGGGTGTGTGCCAAATACCCCAGGGACATGTGGTGAATCAGATCAGCAAGTGGACCACATATCAAAGTTACACCCAGATTACATGTCAGGACTTGGGCATTGTGTGAGCAATTGACCCACCCATGAATCCCACAACATAGTCACAGGAACAAATGCTGTCCCCCACCTTGAGCAAAGCAAAATGCAAGACACAGTCCCCAAGTGACACAATTTCCTGACTGTAAGGGCCACACATATGCGTATCAGATGAGGAGTGGGCATGTCACAATAGAGGGACATGGGTCCTGGACCACAAGACTGATGTACTGTGGAAGTTTAACCAGGCCAGAGGAGGGCACATAGCATGTCAGACAAAGTGCACAGTGCTATCATAGACTCACCCCCTCCCTTGCTGCTGTCTGGCCTTCAGCTGCCCATCCAGGTCAGGGAAGACCACCGCCAGGATCCTGAGCATGTGGGGGTCAGGGTCCGGTGTCCGCCCCTCCTGCGAGGAGGCAACAGCTTCAGCTGGACCCCTGCGATCCTCCGGGTCCAGCCTCGAAGATCCTGCCACCTCTTCTGGCAGTTGCGGATCCGCGCTTGTATTCCCCACGGATCTTACTGCCCGGGCGATGGTCAGCCAGATTTTCTGCTTCTGGGGGCATCAACCTGTGAGGATGACAAAGTGAAAATGCCATTACTACACATGCAACATATCCGTGCATCACACAGTTGGATATACATGTCTCAATCACTGGGGCACATGATGTACACAGGCAGTGCAACGATGGCTATGAACAGTTTGCCAGCAGTTACTACATGGTATCATTGCATGGAAAGTAAACCTTGTTGGAATGCACTGTTACTGCACTGTACCTGTTCAGTGCATGTAACTACACACTTTGGGGGCTCAGAACTACTCAGTGAACATGCTAGCCAGTGGTGTGCACACTGTAAGTCCTGCTAGTCAGACAACATGCAAAATTAGAAAGGCAGTGGACAGCACACTCACCTGCTCCCCTGGTGTCCCATACAGCTTGCTGTACTGTGGAAGGAGGCTGTCCAGCAGGGCCTGGTTCTCCTCAAGGCTGAAGGCTGGGGCTCTCTCCACAGTACGTGCCATTGCAGTAGCCAGAGGATGCAGAGACAGCAGCAGTGTTGGTGGCAGATGTCGTCCTGGAGCATGTAGTGCAGGCAAGTGAGCTCTCAGGGGAACAGCCAGCATTATATATGTGCTGCAGAGGCAGATACTGTCCCATGTGTCCAAAGTGATAGGTCCAAGTCGTTTGCATTGTGTGAGCAATTGACCCACCCATGAATCCCACAACATAGTCACAGGAACAAATGCTGTCCCCCACCTTGAGCAAAGCAAAATGCAAGACACAGTCCCCAAGTGACACAATTTCCTGACTGTAAGGGCCACACATGTGTGTATCAGATGAGGAGTGGGCATGTCACAATAGAGGGACATGGGTCCTGGACCACAAAGACTGATGTACTGTGGAAGTTTAACCAGGCCAGAGGAGGGCACATAGCATGTCAGACAAAGTGCACAGTGCTGTCATAGACTCACCCCCTCCTTGCTGCTGTCTGGCCTTCAGCTGCCCATCCAGGTCAGGGAAGACCACCGCCAGGATCCTGAGCATGTGGGGGTCAGGGGTCCGGTGTCCGCCCCTCCTGCGAGGAGGCAACAGCTTCAGCTGGACCCTTGCGATCCTCCGGGTCCAGCCTCGAAGATCCTGCCACCTCTTCTGGCAGTTGCGGATCCGGCGCTTGTATTCCCCCACGGATCTTACTGCCCGGGCGATGGTCAGCCAGATTTTCTGCTTCTGGGGGCATCAACCTGTGAGGATGACAAAGTGAAAATGCCATTACTACACATGCAACATATCCGTGCATCACACAGTTGGATATACATGTCTCAATCACTGGGGCACATGATGTACACAGGCAGTGCAACGATGGCTATGAACAGTTTGCCAGCAGTTACTACATGGTATCATTGCATGGAAAGTAAACCTTGTTGGAATGCACTGTTACTGCACTGTACCTGTTCAGTGCATGTAACTACACACTTTGGGGGCTCAGAACTACTCAGTGAATATGCTAGCCAGTGGTGTGCACACTGTAAGTCCTGCTAGTCAGACAACATGCAAAATTAGAAAGGCAGTGGACAGCACACTCACCTGCTCCCTGGTGTCCCATACAGCTTGCTGTACTGTGGAAGAGGCTGTCCAGCAGGGCCTGGTTCTCCTCAAGGCTGAAGGCTGGGGCTCTCTCCGACAGTACGTGCCATTGCAGTAGCCAGAGGATGCAGAGACAGCAGCAGTGTTGGTGGCAGATGTCGTCCTGGAGCATGTAGTGCAGGCAAGTGAGCTCTCAGGGAACAGCCAGCATTATATATGTGCTGCAGAGGCAGATACTGTCCCATGTGTCCAAAGTGATAGGTCCAAGTCGTTTGCATCTTCTGAATCTGACCAATCCATGGAATAGCAGCACTAATACACGCCCACAGCATCCTTCAAATCTTCAACTTCATGACACCCATGATTTTGCAACATTGTTGTGGCTGCCCAACTGAATTCACTGCATCAGACTCGTTGGAGCTTCGACAACGCGTCCGTTGCCATGCCAGGCCCCAGCCAATGCGTGCGCACCGATCTGTCCATTGCTGTACAATGCGTACCCGCTCACAACAGATGCAATGGGCCGGCCGGGCACACCGATCGGTCCATTGCTGTACAACGCGTACCCGCTCACAACAGATGCAATAGGCCGGCCGGGCACACCGATCTGTCCATTGCTGTACAACGCGTACCCGCTCACAACAGATGCAATGGGCCGGCCGGGCACACCGATCGGTCCATTGCTGTAAAATGCGTATTTCGGGATACAACGCGTACCCGCTCACAACAGATGCAATGGGCCGGCCGGGCACACCGGATCGGTCCATTGCTGTACAACGCGTACCCGCCACAACAGATGCAATGGGCCGGCCGGGCACACCGATCGGTCCATTGCTGTACAACGCGTACCCGCTCACAACAGATGCAATGGGCCGGCCGGGCACACCCGACGTCCATTGCTGTACAACGCGCACCCGCTCACAACAGATGCAATGGGCCGGCCGGGCACCGACGTCGGTCCATTGCTGTACAACGCGCACTCGGCTCACAACAGATGAAATGGGCCGGCCGGGCAGACCGATCGGTCCATTGCTGTACAACGCGTGATTTCTGGATACAACGCGTACCCGCTCATAACAGATGCAATAGGCCGGCCGGGCACACACGATCGGGGTCCATTGCTGTACAACGCATACCCGGGCTCACAACAGATGCAATGGGCCGGCCGGGCACACCGATCGGTCCATTGCTGTACAACTGCGTGCCCGCTCACTAACAGATGCAATGGGCCGGCCCGGGCACACCGATCGGTCCATTGCTGTGCAACGCATGTACCCGCTCACAACAGATGCTATGGGCCGGCCGGGCACACCGATCGGTCCATTGCTGTACAACGCTGCATTGCCAGCCACAACAGATGCAATGGGCCGGCCGGGCACACCGATCGGTCCATTGCTGTACAACGGCATTGCCAGCTCACAACAGATGCAATGGGCCGGCCGGGCACACCGATCGGTCCATTGCTGTACAACTGCGCGTATTTTGGGATACAACGCGCACCCGCTCACAACAGATGCAATGGGCCGGCCGGGCACACCGATCGGTCCATTGCTGTGCAGCGCGTATTTCGGGATACAACGCGTACCGGCCACAACAGATGCAATGGGCCGGCCGGGCACACCGATCGGGTCCATTGCTTTACACACGCTGTGCCTGTACAGGTCAGTCGCATATGTCACGATGCTTGTCACTGGTGAGCGTATGCCAGCACATATACCTGCCAGAGACACAGGGGCACACCTACACACCACACCCAGTCCACACTGTTTCCTAAGGCATGTAAGGCTGCATTACCTTTTCTGTGTATGGGGGCTAACATGTGGTTTCTGTGGTGGCACTTGTGGGCAGCCACACCCAGGCTGTGCATGTGTTAATGGGGACAGGGTCCTTTGTGTGTTGTGCACATGACCACTGTGATGTGCAACAGTTCATTTCGGAGCATGTGGCATGGTCACATTTCCAGGTTGTGTATGTGTGTGACATGTCACATACCCCCAGGGTCCCATGGGGAAGGCATGTATGTCACAGGATGACCCATTGCCACGAATAGTGATGTCCCTCCACAGTCTGTGTGCATGTTGTGTTTCCGATGTCTCTGATTCCATGTGCACGATGGGAGACAGTCTCCACATCAACGTTGTTTGTGCATGGACTTTGATGTTGTAAGCGCCACTGGCGTCCATGTCCGTCCTGCGGAGGCGACAGGGGCCACTACCTGTGGAGTCATGTTTGTTTTCCTGACATGTACATGATACGCCATGTCATGCCGAGTGTCCATGTGGCAAGACAGGGTCACTGGGAATCTACCTGTCAATGAGCTGTGATGCCTGTGGCGATCTGTCCAGACATGTCACTGTGGTGTGTGTGGAACATGACAGCAGGAAATGGGTACTGTGACACAGCCTAATGGTTTCCCATAGCACAACCTGGTACCTGTTGTGCACACATGTTGTACTGAGAAGTTAGATGATGGGCATGTAGGTGTGAGTTATGTCCGAACAGAGCGGCACACACATCAAGTACTTGTGTCTCGTAATGATGTATCATGTGAAATTGAGTATGGTGAATGGCACATATGTGGGGTGACTGACAATCTTTCTTTCTTCAACCTATGCAGTGCAGGGCTCCAGCTGTCCATAGACCATTCCCTGACCTGGCAACGATGGTGGAACGTGACAGCATCCGATGGTACCGCTTCACCAGGCAGCTGATTGAGGATTTGGCAGTGCAGTTGTCCCCACATTTGCAGCCTGGCCTGCCGTATCCTACAGCGCTGACACCCAAGGTGAAGGTAATGGCAGCCTTACACTTCTTTGCCACCGGTACCTTTCAACACACTGTGGCGACTGCCGGTGGATGTCTACAGACTATGTTCAGCCGTGTGCTACGCGATGTTTTGGAGGCAATGTTGAGATGCCTGGAACCAGTACATCTATTTCCCTACACGTCAACAACTCACTGACGTCAAGAGTGACTTCTATGCCCTGGGAGGATGCCACATGTCGTTGGCTCCATTGATGTGACACATGTGGCTTTGATACCACCACAGGCACATGAGCAGGCATACCGGAACCGTAAACATTACCATTCGATCAAGTGCTCTGGTGGTATGTCTTGCAGATATGAGCATCACACATGTGTGTGCCCGTTTCCTGGTTCAGCACCACGATGCCTACGTGATGAGGAGTAGTCGCAATCCGAGGATGATGGCACAGATGCAGAACCAGCGTGCCTGGCTTGTCGGTGTGTACTGACTTTGTACCATTGTGTGTGTTCTGCTCCGTAGTATACTGCCCACTTTTCCAACTCAGCTAATGTGCACTTGTCTGTCCGTAGGTGACTCCGGATACCCCAACATGCCGTGGTTGCTGACACCCCTCAGGAACCCTGTGACACCAGCCCAGATGCGCGACAATGAGGCACATGGTCGGACCAGGAGAGTGATTGAGCGGACATTTGGTCTCCTGAAGAGCCGTTCCGCTGCCTGGACAAGACAGGAGGGGCCCTCCCATATGCCCCAGCAAAAGTGGTGCAAGATTGTCATTGTCTGCTGCATGCTACACAACCTGGCAGTGCGGAAGGAGTTGCCTCTCATCCTGGATGATGATGACCAACGTCCGCCACCTGTGGAGGATCCTGGCCTGGACCACGATGCCAGTGATGATGATGATGATGATGGTGATGTCCGCACACAGCTCATCACCAACTTCTTCAGCTGAATGTGAGTATCCAGGAGATGTAATGTGAATGATGTGAGTTTGCATGATATGTGTGGGTGGTGCTCTGGTGCTGTTTGAGTGTGGCCATGTGCTACTTGACTGGATGCGTGCAGCAATGTGTCCTTACAGGTAGTCTGTACTCCCCAACAGTTTTGACATGCTAACTTGGTTTTGTGTAGTTGTCTTGTGACATGTATTGGGCATGAGTATTGCAGTTCTGTCCTGTTCTTCAGTGGTTTTAACTGTGTGTCATGTCTGTCCTTCACAGGGTGCTTACTATATGTAAAAAAAAAAAAAAAAATGTAAGTCCGTTTTTATATAGCGCAGCTACTCACCCTTACGGGTCTCAAGGCGCTGGGGGCCATAGTGGAAATTAAGTGAGCTATTGCCCAGAGTCACATGGTGCTGATCTGAGGCTGCCGCCGGAGCCGGGATTGAACCGTGAACCCTGTGCTCCGAAGTCAGCTGCCCTGGCCGCTGCACCACACCTCTCCTGAGTACTGAGTACTTTGGTCAACTTGGATCCCCCGACACCATGATTCAGCTTTCAGGGTGGCAGCAGTAGTTTGCCTACAAGTGATGTGCCACACACCCCTGGACTTCATATCTTCTGCACTTGTTGACTGTGTGGCCACTGCCACGTGGGTAAACCTTGCATTTGTAGTGGAAACAACATGTTGCAAATGTGTAATGTACCTGTGCTTCACTTTGGGATGTGCGTTGTCTGTGATCACACATCTGACTGACATTTGCTTACTGCACCTGTGGGCTAGTTGACACAGACTCTGAATAGGTGTGGTGTCTGTGCATTCCACTGTATTTCCTGGCAACATAACTGTGGGCGATGAGTCCGATGGCCCTGGTGTCTCTGTGTTGTGTAGCCCTAGTGGTGTGTCTCCCTCATATGTGTCACGTCACCATGACTCACACGACGGTGTTGTACTTGCTGTAGCAGTTAGCATACACAGTGTAATTTAGCAGATCATCATCACCATAACAGTATCCACATTTGAATAACAACAGAGGCAAGTATGGTGTACTAGTGATTTTATTTACAGAAATGTGTGTGTGTATAGTGCACAGGATGTTGGGTGCTGTACATTGGGATTGTGATCCAAAGTTCCCAGATGAGTTGGAAGTCTTGGTAGCAGAAATGTCCTGAGTGAAGTCCACAGTCATATGCTACATTAGTCCAACTTGAACTCCCCATGTCATGTGGGAGAGTAGTGTTGCATTTGACAGGGTGAAACGTTTGCACACAAAGGAGAATTTCCGGAACAGGTGTTGGCTTCCTGGGGGATGTACGTGGCCATCAACCTCTCAGTTTTCCTTCCTCGGACGACCCCTCTTCTTTGGGGGGACCCTCACGTGCAGGCTACGGGGTTGCAGGGAGTCTCCGCCAGAGTCCCCTCCTCCTCCCTGTGGCGGTGTCAGTTGTTGCAGCACCAGATGTTGTGGGCACACAGGGAGGTGTGGCCATGTTGGTGCTAATCTGGCGGAGGCATGTCAATATGTCCCTATGCACCGCTGTGAGTTCTTGCAATGTGTCCCACTTGGACTCCATGCGAGACATGTGTGTCTCCACACGGGACATGTGGGAGTCCAAGCGGGCATGATGGGCAGCCTGCTGCTGTTGTATGTCCTTGAGGATCCCCACGACCTGTCTGACCTCTCCGGTGCTATCCTGGGACGCATCAGCGATACGTGCCAGTTGTGGGTCATCATGCAGTCCAGACCCCTCTACAAGCAGCGACCTATGTCTACCACCCCTCCCACCACCCCTGGCGACACGTGCAGGACCTGCGGTGGCACGCACAGGTGACCCAAGGCCCCCTTGGGGGTTGTTAGTGGTGTTGTCGTCCATTGCTCCACGCTGGGCCTGGGGCCCTGTGCTGTTGCCATCGGTGGTCCTTGGCTGTCCGTGTCGGCGGGGTGGTCTGTGTGTTGGCAGTTGTTGGAGGGGTGAGTGCAGGGGGTGCAGATGTTGGTCCAGCTGGTACTGCATGATGACTCACACCGGAGGTGCCAGGTAGGTCTTCGCCATCCGAGGAGGGCAGAGACTGTTCCACACCAGTGAGCTCTGTGTCCCCCGGAGCCTGGGACAGGGACTCCTCCTCGCCTGCTGCTGTGTCCCCATCATCATCACCTGTATTTGGAAGAGACACACATTGTATGTTATGTTTCTACAGGCATCAATGGTTCACACACCTGCCAGTTGTGACTGTACCTCTGGATGCGGGCATGTACATTGCATTGTCCTAAGTTGTCACAGTAAGAGGTTGATATTGGTGTAGCACATTGTCATGCATACCTGGGGCATTGCAATGTGAATGTTGAGGTGTGTGCATGGCCAGCATTTGTTGTATTTGGTGGACATCCGACCATCCTTCTCCACCTAGCCCAGTTATCCCACCATGAAGCATGCCACCCTTGCAGTGGGTTCAGGTTGACTCTCAGGATGTCATTCAGTGGTGTCTTGCTGTTGGTTGTTGCACAGTTCCCAGCAGGGCCTTGTGCACCCCACAGCGGTACCCAGTGTCAACCATCTTGTCAGTCCTTATCCACTCCCTGTGATGTGAGCATGGTTCAGAGTGGTGTTGATGGGCCAATTGTGAGGGTGAGCAGTATCTGTGACTACAACTCCCATCATGCTATTGCCTACACCCCCTTCCCAGCATGCCCGTACTTCCTTCCTTGGACTCTGCTTCCCTGTGGGGTAGTGTGCCTGTGCTGACAGGAAGGCTGACAGTGTTGTCCTTGCGTTTGTTTGGCTACAAGTCCCAAGAGTGTCCCTGTGCTTCACACGGCATTACCCAGGGTGGTGGTTCTTTGTGGGATCTTCATACGGTATGTGAGGCATTGCATTCTCCCAGGTGGGTTATGTGGAGTTTGTGTTGAGGGTGTGTGAGGTGAGCTGCTTGTAACTATGGTCAGTGCTGTGAGTCCTCCTTCCCACCCAGCCCAGATATCCCACCATGCAACGTGCTTGCATTGCAGGGAGTGCAAGTTGGCTTTCAGGATGTCAGGCAGTGGTGTTGTGCTGTTTTGTTGGTGCACAGTTCCCAGCAGGGCCTTGTGCTCCCCACAGCAGTACCCAGTGTCAGCCATCTTGTCAGTCCTTATCCACTCCCTGTGATGTGAGCATGGTTCAGAGTGGTGTTGATGGGCCAATTGTGAGGGTGAGCAGTATCTGTGACTACAACTCCCATCATGCTATTGCCTACACCCCCTTCCCAGCATGCCCGTACTTCCTTCCTTTGGACTCTGCTTCCCTGTGGGGTAGTGTGCCTGTGCTGACAGGAAGGCTGACAGTGTTGTCCTTGCGTTTGTTTGGCTACAAGTCCCAAGAGTGTCCCTGTGCTTCACACAGCATTACCCAGGGTGGTGGTTCTTTGTGGGATCTTCATTTGGTATGTGAGGCATTGCATTCTCCCAGGTGGGTTATGTGGAGTTTGTGTTGAGGGGTGTGTGAGGTGAGCTGCTTGTAACTATGGTCAGTGCTGTGAGTCCTCCTTCCCACTCCAGCCAGATATCCCACCATGCAAAGTGCTTGCATTGCAGGGCGTGCAAGTTGGCTTTCAGGATGTCGGGCAGTGGTGTTGTGCTGTTTGTTGGTGCACAGTTCCCAGCAGGGCCTTGTGCTCCCCACAGCAGTACGCAGTGTCAGCCATCTTGTCAGTCCTTATCCACTCCCTGTGATGTGAGCATGGTTCAGAGTGGTGTTGATGGGCCAATTGTGAGGGTGAGCAGTATCTGTGACTACAACTCCCATCATGCTATTGCCTACACCCCCCTTCCCAGCATGCCCGTACTTCCTTCCTTTGGACTCTGGCTTCCCTGTGGGGTAGTGTGCCTGTGCTGACAGGAAGGCTGACAGTGTTGTCCTCATGCGTTTGTTTGGCTACAAGTCCCAAGAGTGTCCCTGTGCTTCACACGGCATTGCAGTGTGGTGGTTCTTTGTGGGATCTTCATTTGGTATGTGAGGCATTGCATTCTCCCACGTGGGTTATGTGGGAGTTTGTGTTGAGGGGGTG
Source organism: Calotriton arnoldi (assembly GCA_963921515.1). Lineage (NCBI taxonomy): Eukaryota > Metazoa > Chordata > Amphibia > Caudata > Salamandridae > Calotriton > Calotriton arnoldi. The sequence goes on along the minus strand of CAWUFW010009774.1, from coordinate 279,824 downwards.
TGTGAGGTGAGCTGCTTGTAACTATGGTCAGTGCTGTGAGTCCTCCTTCCCACCCAGCCCAGATATCCCACCATGCAACGTGCTTGCATTGCAGGGAGTGCAAGTTGGCTTTCAGGATGTCAGGCAGTGGTGTTGTGTCTGTTTGTTGGTGCACAGTTCCCAGCAGGGCCTTGTGCTCCCACAGCAGTACCCAGTGTCAGCCATCTTGTCAGTCCTTATCCACTCCCTGTGATGTGAGCATGGTTCTGAGTGTGGTGTTGATGGTCCAAATGTGAGGCTGCCCATTATCTGTTACTACGAGTCCCATCATGCTCTTGGCTACACTGACTTCACCAGCATACACAGGATTCCTTCCTTTCTGTGAGCTTCCCTGTGAGGTGGTGTTCTAGTGGTGGCTAAATATCTGACAGTGTTTGTTGGTTAGATTTGTGCCACTGCCTAGCTCAATTTGGTATTGGATTTGTACATGTCATGACACAGTTACATATCACTATGAGATGGCATGTATTGTGTTTATCTGACTGACATACACTTTTGGGATGATTATCTTTTTGTTTGCTGTTGATTTGCTAAGTGTGCATGGTTTGACTGTCCCCTTGACAGTGATGTGTGTGTATTGGCACACAATATTGTGTATATTAGTTGTGTACTCACTCAGGCTCTGGGATGTTTGTTAGTCCATATATGCTCACTGGTGGTAGGATGGCCCGCACCTTCTCCTCCCAGGGCCAGAGGTATACTGGTTTGGCAGGAGGGCCACTGCCGGTGTGCTGGCTCAGGAGGTAATCTTTCTTCAGTAGGTCCCTGACCCTCCCTGCGCACATCATACCACCTGTTCTGGATGTCTTCCTTTGTGCGCAAACATGGTGATTGTCGCGTTCACCCTGTCGACGATCCTCGCCCACATCTTGGTTTTCTGCGACATGGGGGTCTGTTGGACCAATGTGCCAAACAACTGTGGCTCTACCCTCAGGATCTCGTCTACCATGACTTCCAATTCACTATCTAGGAACTTTGGATTCTTCTTTAGGGGCATGGTGATGGGTGGTGGTGTTGATTGATGTGTGTATCTGTGTGTGCAAGTGAGGGTGTGTGAGTGTAGGTTTTGCTGTGTGTGTGTGAGGGTGCTATTTGTTGAGGTGCTAATGGTGTGTGGCTTTTGTGTTGGATGAGCTGTGTGTGTGTCTGTGTTTGCTGTGTGAAGGTGTTCTCTGCTGGCAGGTCAGTGGAATTTGCAAAGGATCATGGTAGGGATTTGTGGCCTTTATGTAGGTGGAGTTTGGGGTTTGTCCTTGTTCCATTTTTTTCACCCCCTGTATTTATTGGCTTTCTCATTGCTTGTTTGGCCCTCTTTTTGTATTTTTCATTTGTGATTATTGTGCATGTTGGAGTTGTTCTTCTGAGCGAGTAGGGCGTTGCAGTTATCTCGTGCGCGCTCTCTCGGAGTCGTTCCCGCTGTGTTTCAGCTCGGTTTCATATGCGGCGTACGCGTCGGTCGCGGTGTATTGTGTTTGTTCGGCTGTGTTTTGTATGCGTGTCGGTCGTACAGCTTGGGCTCGGTGCGAATCGGTCTGCTTTGCACTCCATTGCATCGTACTGTGCGGGCTCGGAGTTCGCGGAGTACGTTTTGTTCGGGTTTCTTCCTGGTGCGTGGCGGTCGGTTCGATTCACGTGGTTTTCCGGCCGAATAGCTTGTTTCCGTCCGGGTCGGTCGTTCGCCTTGAGTTCCGTACGAGTCAATCGTGATTCACATGCATTTCATCGTACTTCCCAGGTCGGGCAACGCCGGTACGTGTCGGTCGGACTATTATCCCGTACCGAGTCGGTCAGTATTTTTTCCGGCCCGACTCGGATTCGGCCCCTAGGTCTCTAGGAGACTGCACAGCTCAGCTGGCAGAACTAAAAGCCATATTACTGGCACTAATAAATACGGATCGAGAATTCCCCTCACTGATTGTGTGCAATTCTTTTAATGTGTCCAGTCATACAACGAATACCTTCACTACTGGGGTCAAAATGGGTTTAAAGACTCGAAAGGTGTCACAATTAAGCATAAAATGCTATGGGAACAGGTAGCTGAGTTGAAAAATGAACTACCAAGAGCTCACTTGATACACACGCTGAGTCATCAACGTTATGGCGTTCACGTTGAAAGGAATTCATTTGGAATGAAGCAGCAAAGGGGGCAGTACAAACTGCTGCCGTAGCTGCAATCACTCGTTCAAAAACGAGAATAGACGGACAGATAATGGTAGCTGTCATTGCTTCACACAAAACAGCCCAGCCTTACCGAAAGGTTTTCCACTCAAATACTCCTACAAGTTAGATGCAAACAACATTCCGTGTGCTCAAATTCTAGGATTGGGGGATAGAGTAATACCAAACATGGATCGTAGATTGGGTTTAATACTAGCTGCAAACGAGGGTCTAGGTTATACACACGCAGGGATTACCGCAACGTTTTTTTTATTGAAACAACACTATTGGTGGCCTGGTTTAACAAAACAAACAAAGAATTTTGTCTTAAATTGCGACATCTGCCAGCAGATGAAGGGTTCCACCGTGGCGCGTCCAGAGCAGACACCACTACTAATATCAGACAGACCACTCGCTTGTGTCTATTTGGACCACTGCAGCCCCCTAAAATCATATGGGGTTTACAAGTATATCATGGTGGCAGTGGATTCATGCTCCAGTTTCCTATGGGTATGGCCTCAGCGCTCGGCTGACGCTCAAACTGTTATAAAAGATTTGTGAGTCTTTATAGGGATATACGCAGTTGGCACATTACATTCTGACCGTGGCCCCGCGTTTAGCTCTAGGACTTACACGGAAGCCATGAAAGGTTTGGGTGTAGCATTGTGGTACTCCTCTCCGTACCATCCCGAGGGAAATTCAGTAGTGGAGAGGAAAAACCGGGACTTAAAGCAATCTTTAACAGCTAAAGTATTAGGTTTGGGTGGTAGTTTGGTCAATCACTTATATGGGGTTCAGCGAGCCCTCAATAATTTGCCAAGAAGTCCTCTAGGGGGAGTCAGTCCTTACGAGGTCCTATTTGGGATGAGAATGTGGGTACCTGATCTCGATTATGAAAGCAAAGTGGCGGATTAAAAACCATTTGATATCAATAAACGTTTGACTGTTTTACAGGATCCAAATGAATCCCAAGCACTACTAAGCAACGTGCAGGTAAAACACACCACCACTGGGGAAGTCAAATCAGTCACGGCAAGACCTGTCTGGATCCCAAAAGTCAGGGATCTGGTCAGAGAAAAGATCAAGGACAAGAAAGAATTCGGGCCATCATACAGAAACGCCTGTACCTGTCCTGGCTTGCGAGGGAACAAGAACACTACTTCTTCCGCCGCTTGCTGGAAAAAAGGAAAAGAGATTTGCCTCCATTGATCTGATCAAACCACACTATGTGGCCAATACTGAATAGTAGGCCTCTTGGGCTCCTGGGTAGCCGACGCTCTCCTCTCACTACCATACAGGAAGTTCAGACTGAAAGACTCATAACATTCGAAGAGTCACCAATACACAATGATGGAATTTCCAACAATGATATGGAACTTGTACCTCTGGAAACAGAACTTCAAACTATAAATGAAAGACAAATTTTAATTCAACCTAACACCGATGTCTACATCAATATGCCTCGACAAGAGACACCTGCCAGTTCAACACAACCTGCCGAGCTACCAAAGATTGAAAGGTAGCAAAACCCTAACTCAATGCACAAACAAGTCCACTCTTGCCTCAATTTGTGGTCAAATGGTGGCCCTAAGCCTATCTGGGGCAGTCTTCCTAAGCAACAAGTGGACCCATGACACGGAATTCCTCAGCATGCCCATCCAGCTAGGGGATAAAAAGGGGAATGAGTCACATGAAGGAAGGTTAAATGAGAGCATGACCACCCCATGTCAGGAAATCTGAGATGCCGAGGCAAAAGGGAAAGGGCAGCCCCTAATTGTACAGAAACTTATACTGTATTCCTTGTGTTTCAGAGGTAAAGGAACACTTCCACTGGACACGAATGAGAACTGAGGCACGATTATGCACATTCCAGATATGGAATGCAGCACCTCCACGCTGATGGGTTTCTACTGGCATTGCGACAAGTTTGACTATACTCAGCTGGACCCCGGCTGGTGCGGAATCTGTCCCCTGGTCACCATACACACCCCAACCCTGGTAATTCCCAGAGAAGAACTGTTGGAATTGTACCAGGTAAGGAAGAAGACAACGTTGCTGCATCAAGCTCGTGAAAAAAGAACTGCAGACTATCTTGGATGGGCTCAGTATAAGGGCATTCCTGAAGAATTCAGACTTTTGACATACACACAAGTTTTGACAGGAGGGTCTCTATGCTTCTTCGCTCTGCAAATAAAAGCTAGCACCCGCTGGTTGCAAATAAACAAGTGGGAAATGCTAAAAATGCTGAACAGCACTGAGCTTGGCCTTGATTCAATCAAGCAAGAACTGCGAGCAATCCGCCTCATGGCAATGCAGCATCAATATGTTTTGGACTTGATGACCGCGATGGAGGGAACAGTGTGTGCCAAGATCGGTGCAGCCTGCTGCACCGTAATTCCAGGGAATGACATAGACAATGGGACATTGACACTTGTCATCCAAGCACTGCACCATTTTCAAAGAGACATGCTTGAGGAGGGAGGTACCCCTGAGCAGGAGTGGTTTTTTAATTGGCTCTCCTGGCGCCCCCGATGGATCTCCGGTCTGTGCACATTGTTGTTGCCAGTTGTGTTCATTCTTTTTGTGTGGGTCCATCAATTGGGATTTCCTGCTGTAAAAACTCAGTCTCCAAAGTGGGAAAAATGCAAGTAACTAGGAAAGTGGTGGTTGTCAAAAGCGAGCATAAAATACAACAGGTTACAATAACGTAACTATTATGAAGTATGGGTTAAATAGTGTAGTTGAAAATTCAACTAGAGGAGGCAATGTTAATATTGAAAAAGTTGATGTTAATATGAAGAATGATACATTCATGTTTAAGAGCAAAATTGCATCCTTATTAACGAATTTGCCCGTTGTGCAATCCATGTCAACCCCGACTCGAAAATATATAGTTAAGCAGGCTTTTAGACCTAGGACCGAGGACACTGATTGATAGGTCACAGGTGGGGTGGCACGTAGCCGGCAGACAAATGCACAAACAGGAAATTCCAGTTCAATCCCACAGATAGGCGCAGCAACAACACAATTGTCCAGGGAGATTAGCCCCAATAAAGCACACATAGCTGGAGGGATACGCGCGCTCCTAAAGCACCATAACGTCAGATGCCACATGAGTTAGGAACATATAGCCAATCAGGACACAGCACACGCAGTGATCACACACTACCCATGCCGGTCATCTGGACACGTTACCCACTGGCCATATTGTGTTCACGACATGTCGAGGCCCAACGGTATTATCTATTGAACAATTAATTTATGACTCCAAAGGCAGCAGCTTGGATTCCTTCCCATACAAAGATTGCTGAAATTGTTTATGGCATGCAATGAACTGTTTATAAGAATGTCTCAGATCGATTCTAAATTGAGACAGTCCTTAGACCCTATGCCAGTAACTGATCTCCAGATCGCAAGGTTAAATTAAACAATCTGTTCCTGTTTTTCCAAAGCGCCTCTTGTCTCTTGCTTTTTCAAGGTATTTCATGTTCAAGCAACACTAGCACCTAAAATTGAATATATGAGTGTGTCTATTAACCTCATTGACATAATCTTTCAGGCGCACTATTTAATAGTCCCATTGAAAAACACATACATCTCAATCGTATGTGTCTTGTTTTTATGGAGGTTTCATACAAAATCCTCTAAATTCTTCTCTGCAACAAAATCAACATATATGTATCACTTTGCATCATATACAAGCCAGTAGAATAATAAAAAGACCAAATGACATTGTGTGCATCAAAAAACAAACAGGAGGTGAAACAAACACCAATACTTCCAGGATGTACAAAGGCAATTGCATCTTTTGGGATTCAATCCATATAATACACCAAATAATCTCATGTGTGTAGAGTCACATCATGGATCTAAGCTGCATTGAAGAGATCCTACTGTTTATTGAAAAGAAAGACCTCACAGATTGCAATAGTCCACTATAGTGGACACCAAATCCATGTAATACACCCAATAGTCTCATGTGTAGAGTAAAACTGTGTCAAATGTGCAAACCATAGTGCAAACATGCTGTGGCGTGCTCCTAGTAATATCACGTTGTACTTGTCCCAAAGGTTATATATTAAATCTCCCATGACTTACACTAAGGTACAGTGGAGGTAAGTCATGCAAACATGGAGTGACTCGAATCCAACCTACATCTGTAACTCGCTTACAACTTTAGCTGTACTTGCCCAACTCTATACGAAAAGCTCCGCCTGAGTCAGCGTCTCCCCATTCACATGGAATCGAGTGGATGGAGATGTTCAGTTACTGGACCATATATAGGGGACAACTAGACCATCCACGGTGGTCGCCATATTGAGGTGGTTTAACTCATGCTCATTTTCTATCTACTCCAATGGAACCAAGAGCACAACATACTCGACCATGGCAGCCATCTTAACATGGGAAAACATACTCCCTTTAAGTTCACTAGCAATGGCTTGTTACATCCATACAATTCAACTAATTCGTACTGTTTTATACTACATAACATGATTACTAGGTGCCTCAATATGGGGGTGTTAGAAATGGGGTCTTTAGTTGGCAGAGGTTTGCACCCTGTCCAAGTAGGGACTACCACTTTAGTCATGGTCAGTCAGCTACACATCCTAAATTAACCTATGCTCACCCTCTCGTAGCTTGGCACAGAGCAGTCAGGCGTAACTTAAGAGGTAATGTGTAAGGTATTTGTGTAATACTTAAATTACAGTAACTCAATGAAGACACCACAAAAAGACTCCACACACGTTTAGAAAAATAGAGAATATGTATCTGAGTAAAACAAGACCAATGCAACAAAAATCCAATAAGTAAAAGTTGAGACATTAATTTTCAAAGAATAAACCAAAAATAGTGCTTAGAAGTCACTAGCGGTCAAAAGGTTACTTGAGGTCATTTGGACCGATGCAAATTCAAAGTTTGGGCAACCCACGATCAATGGCAGGCTAGCTACAGGGCCCAGACAGGTCCTACAGAAGAAATACCTTGGATGAAGCTTTTGTCGATGATGAGAGTCTACTGCGTTATCGTCGAGCTCTTTTGAAGTGAATGCAAAGCTTCGTCATTGAGTCGCCTCTGTGCCGTCGTCGACCTGTGCAGACTGTGGGCTCTTTGTCATCAAACAGCCTCTGTGTCAGCATCAAAGCAGCACTGCAGCAGAAATTCTCACACAGTTGAGTGTTGGTTTTTGCAGAAATCACCTGCAAAACCCACTTCTGAGGCCCAGGACTGGAGCGGGCACCTCAGGCAATGGTGGGACTCAAAGTTGGCAGAGTCCAGCAGCACCAGCAGGATTGCAGGAAGCTCTTTGTGTCCCTGTGACTTCAGAAAACAGGAGGAAGGTCAGCAAGCCCTTGGAGTCACTCTGGGTTCAAGTGAGAGGGTCCAGTCATTGTCCTCAGCAGTGCAAAGATCAGCAGGGCACCTCAGCAAAGCAGATGTGCAGTTACTCAGAACAGTCAGTCACAGCAGAGGGGCATTCCTTTCAGCACAGCAGTCTTTACTCTGGAAGGGTTCTACCCAGGTCCAGTAGTTTAATGATTTGATAGGGCCAGAACCCTGATTACTCAAAAGTGTCTTTGATGTAGGGGTGACTTCAAAGAAACTCTCCGAAGTACACAATGATCCCGTTCAACCCAGCCCTGGCTCCAGACTACCAGTAGGAGGTAAATCAGCCCTTTTTATGAGAGCAGCACATAACCTATTCAAATGTAATTGTGAGCCACCTCTCCCCCTTCCTGCCTAGGAAGGCTATCAGTATGCAGATGAATGCAGATGTATCCCCTGTCACACGAATCCCTCCCTGTGTTGTGGCTGTCTAGAGGGAATGCACAAAGTGTAGCTGTCACCCAGCCTAGATGTGTATTGGAGACATATGTTAAAAGTACTGCCCCTAAACCATGCTCTGAGGCATCTGTCTGAATGATAAATTCTTTGGAGAAGTCAGGGGCCTTGAGCACAGGAGCTGTGCACATGGCTTACTTCAGGGAGTCAAATGCTTTTTGACATGCCTCTGTCCAAAATCACATTTCTGGGTTGCTTTTTTGAAGTCAGCTCAATCAAGGGGCATCAATGATGACATAACCCGTGACAAACCTCCTATATTACCCAGTGAGGCCCAAGAATGCTCTGACCTCAGATTGGGTTTTGGAGGGCAGCCAGGCCATGACTGTTTCTATCTTGCCATAAAGGGCAGGGGGAAGGTGTCCCAATTACACTGCAGACCCTGCCCTTTCTGGTGCTTACTGGCCTTGATAGTCAGGCCTGCCTGTTGCAGGGCCTGAAGAACTTCCCGGAGGTAAACGACTGCTACTGAAGACAGATATGTCATCCAGGTAGGCAGCTGAGAAGGCCTCTAAACCAGCAAGGACCTGGTTCACCAGTCTTTGGAAGGTGGCAGGGGCGTTCTTTAGTCCAAAGGGCATCACCCTAAACTGATAGTGGCCCTCTGGAGTGGAGAAGGCTGACCTCCCCTTGACTCTCTCTGTTAGGACATTCTGCCAGTACCCTGATGTAAGATCAAAGTTACTTATGTACTGGGCAGCCACTAACCTGTCAATGAGCTCATCCGCTCTAGGGTTAGGATGTTCATCAGTTTCAGTAACAGAATTTAGTCTTCTGTATCCTACACAGAACCTCAGTTCAGGCATGGTTCCCGGTTGGGCAGCTTTTGGTAACAGAACCACAGGACTGGACCAGGGACTGCTTGAGGGTTCTATCATCTCCAACTCCAGCATCCTAGAGACTTCACCCTTGAAGCTGGCCCTCACATTGCCTGACACCCTGTAAGATTTATTCTTGACTGGGAGGTTGTCCCCTCTGTCCACATCATGGGTACACAGGTGAGTAATCCCAAGAGTAATGGAGAAGAGAGAGGAGTACTGTTCCAACACTTGGCTACAGTACTCTGCTGTTCAGGAGTCATAAAGGGACAAATAATTTCTCCTTCCACAACCCATCCTCTCCTTGGATGCCTAGCAGTTACGGAGAGGTTCACCCTCCTCTTTCTCTGCTCTATCTGTCACCAACAGCATGGTGAGCTCAGACCTCTCAAAGTGGGGTTTGAGGTGATTGATGTGAAGCACCCTGTGGCGTTGACTGAGGGTCTTAAGTTCAACCACGTAAGTGACCTTACCCTTCTTCTCAATTACCTCATAAGGCCCAGTCCAGTGGTCCTGAAGGGCATTGGACTCCATGAGTTCCAAGACCCACAATTTCTGTCCAGGCTATAACTCTGCAGTGGTAGAATGTTGGTCATATCTCTCCTTCATTACTGCCTGGCTGGATTCCAAGTTGTTAGAAGCTTGCCATTTTGCTGCGAAAGGCCAGCATGTAGCTCACTCCATCCTGCTGAACTTTCCTGGGAGCTTGCTACCACCTTTCCTTTACCAAACAAGCTCCAATTTTAATATTCTCTCCTCCCTCTTGTCTGCCAGCTCCTCTGTTGACAGGATCTTTAAGGAGACACTGCTCCTTGCTCTGGTAACCATTACTGTTCCTCGCAAATTGTTGGCCTCATCCCCTTGCAGTTGCAAAGCCACTTCAGACTCTAGATTCAGGTCATCCTCTTCCTCAGGGATCTCCTGCTCCTCTTCCTCTGGGATGTGATCCCCTGGTTCATGGGTCACCGCCCGGGCCCTCAAAGCTTTATGTAGCTGCACATTCCTGGTGAAGCCTCTTGTAGAAACTTGAATGTCCTTGCAGAAATCTTTCAGCTGCTGCACAGTGTAGCATTCTAACCTCGCCAGCTCAAACTCAATTCCAGCCGGTGGGGCATCTCCAGAGAGAAATATAATTTAGCACAAACATCAAAAAAGTCAATCAGGGAGAATTGAAAATTAAAAAATGGCAATCAGCCCAAGACAGACAAAAATGTTGCCAATCAGGAGGAGTTGATTCGAATTGATCTTAGCTGTAGAGTTGTAATGAACACTGAATTTCTATAAGGAGTTACAAAAACACAAGTCCTATCCTCACCTTTGAGCACCAATGTTAGAAATGGAGTCTCTAGTTGGCAGAGGTTTGCACCTCATCCAAGTAGGGACCACCACTCTAGTCAGGTTAAGTCAGATACACATCCTAAATTAAACTGTGCTCACCCTCTTGTAGCTTGGCACAGAGCAGTCAGGCTTATTTTAAGTGGTAATGTGTTAAGTATTTGTGTAAAACCTTAATTAGAGTAACTCAATGAAAACACTGTACAAGGACTCCACATAGGTTTAGAAAAATAGATAATATATATCTGAGTAAAACAAGACCAAAATAAAGAAATCCAATATGTAGATGTCGAGATATAGATTCTTAAAGAATAAACCAAAAATAGTGCTTAAAAGTCACATGCGGTCAAAAGGTTATTTGAGGTCATGAGGGACCAATGCAAAGTCAATGTTCGGGCCAACCGCGATCGACGGCAGGCCAGTTATAGAAACCAGACAGGTCCAGCTGAAGAAATACATTGGGTGGAGCTTTTGTTGATGTCGAGAGTCTACTGTGTCATCGTCGACCTCCGTTGAAGTGAATGGGAAGTGGCACTGCAGTGGAAATGCTCACACAGTCGAGGCAAAGCATAGTTCTTTTCAGAAATTAGCTGCAGAACCCATTTCTGAGGTCCAGGTTTAGAGGGGGCACCTCAGGCAAGGGTAGGACTCACAGTTGACAGAGCCCAGCAGCACCGGCAGGATTGCAGGCAGTCTTTTGTGTACCTGAGGCTTCAGAAAACAGGAGGCAAGTGGGCAAGCCCTTGGAGTCACTATGGGTTCAAGTGAGAGGGTCCACTCCTTATCCTCAGCAGGGCAGAGATTAGCAGGCGGAAGTGCAGCTCAGTAAAGCAGAGAAGCTGTTCTTCAGAACAGTCAGTCACAGCAAAGTGGCAATCCTTTCAGCAGAGCAGTCTTTATTCCAGCAAAGTTCCCCCCAGGGCCAGAGGTGTACTGATTTGATAGGGCCAGAGAACTGGTACTTATTAAGTCTGGGCGGTGAACTCCGCTCCGCTTGCGGAGTTTGCAGAGTTTTCCGCACTCCGCATTACGTGGACCTCACGGAGTTCCGAAAAACTCTGCTTCGCGTAGCGGAGCTTATATCCACACTTGCGTTCGTGAACTTCAAGTTGGCAAGCGCGAGCGAGAAAAACCCACCTCCCGGTGCGATTTTTCCTCATTCGCAATCGTCAACATCAAGTTGGCGAGCGCTAGCGTGGAAAATCAACCTCCCAGTGAGATTTCTCAACGTGGGCGGTCTGATTTCTCATTGCGAGTGGTCGCGTATGCTGGTGACTGCTTGCATTGAGAAACCATCCGTTCGCGTTGAGAAAGCTGCCGCTCGAGTAAAAATCTACTCGAGTGGCAGAAAGGAAGCAGCACCCGCTTTAGCTGTGCATGGTTCTGTTCACGGTGATTGCACAGTGCGGACAAGCACCTGGCACTGAAAATCACCGCAAACGGCATTTATCTAAAGCACTCCGCTGCTTGCGCAGCTCCGTGTAGTGCAGCTGAGTTTTTTTTGCACTTTGCCGAGTTCCGCATAGCGGAACTCTGCGAACTCCGCCCAGGCTTAGTACTTATACCCAAAAATGCCTTTGGTGTAGGGGGTGGCATCAAAAGAACTCTCTGAAATGCACATTATTTCTCTTTCAACCCAGCCCTGGCTCCAAGCTACCAGCCCTTTGTGTGAGGGCAGGACACAACCTACTCAGATGTAAGTGGGAGCCGCCCCTATACCTTTCTGCCCAAGAAGACTATCAGCATACAGATGATTGCAGATGTATCCACACACCTAACCCTTCCTGTGTTGTGGCTGTCTGGAGGGAATGTACAAAGTGTAGCTGTCACCCAAGCACACATAGCAAAGTTAAGAGTGGAGAAATGTCCACTTTCTAAAAGTGGCATTTGTAAAATGGTAATGTCAAATCCAACTTTACCATTAAAGAGGATTTATCATCACCATGACAGAGGTATTAAACATGAAGTAGCTACTCCTTTCCAGTCAGGAATTACAGCTTAAAAGGTATTTTAAGGAATCCCCAATGCTAGCCTATGAGAGGAGTAAGCCTCACAGCAGTGGAAAACAAATTTAGCTGTTTGTCATTGCAAAGGCATGTAAAATTTAAAAGTACAAGCCCTGCCTTTTAGTTACAAAGCACCCTGCCCTGAGGATCACTTAGAGCCTACCTTAGGGGTGACTTATGTGCAATAATAATCAATCAGCATTTATAAAGTGCAGTACTATCACCCCTAGGGATATCTTGGCACTGAGGGTTCTGTGTCTGCATTGAAAAGCCAGGCATTGAGTCGAAATCTGAAGTCCGCCAGGGAGGGTGCTGCTCGCAGGTGGAGTGGCAGGTCGTTCTAGGATTTGGCAGTGATCTAGGAGAAGAAGCAGCCCCTACAGTGACGGATGTGGCGGGTTTGAGTGTGGGCAAGAGAGGAGGAGTGCAGGTGCCTTGGGGGTGGATGGAAGTTCAATCGATGGTTGATGTAGGACTGTCCTTGATCGTGTAGAGCTTTTGAACTGGCATTGTTTTTGGATGGGGAGCCAGTGGAGGTTTCTGAGGTGGGGGTGATGTGTATCTGTTTTTGGGAGGCCCAGGATGAGTCTTGCTGCGGCATTCTGTATGGTCAAGGGCCTTCTGAGAGTTGCCGTAGTCAAGGCGGCTAGTTGAAACAAGCAAAAATCAACATAACTTCAAAACAAGCCAACTTGCACACCCCGGAGCACTGAACCACCAAGCGCAACTGCTACTTACTCAAGAAACAATGGCACGCCACTAGGAACCCCTCCGGTAAAGATGCTCACAAAGAAGCTCTCACCAACTACCACCTGTGCATCAAAGATACCAAGAAAGGAGCCATCACAGCCCGCATCAACACTGTGGCCAACCACTCATGGAACTCTTCAAAATAATCAAGGAATTCTCCAAACCAACAGCTACAGAGAACACCATCTACCCCTCCCAAGAACTCCGCTACACCCTCTCGAACTACTTCCACAGCAAGACTGACACCATCTATAACAATTTTGACCCCCAACCCACTGCACTCAACCTCAACAACCTCAACCACCCTACGCACACCGGCTGAATGATCACCACCTGGTCCCCACTCACCACTCAGTCTACCACAGCCATCATGTCTTCCATACTCTGGGGCACCCATCGCCCCCTGCTCCAACATCTATTTAACCTTGGAATCTTAGAACTCACCAGCATCATCAAGACCCCCATCTCCAAAGCAACCTTCCCGGACAAATGGAAATATGCAGAGGTCAGACTCCTCCTAAAGAAACCCTCCGCTGACCTCAGTGATCTCAAAAATTACTGACTGATCTCCTTGCTTCGCTACCCAGCCAAAGTACTGGAGAAAGCCATCCACCTCCAGCTCACCAAATACCTGAAACAAAACCACCTTCTCAAAGCCTCCCAATCAGGATTCCATGCCAACCACAGCACTGAGACCTCACTGATCGCTGCCACAGATTTTATCAGAACTCTCCTTGATCGTGAAGGAACTGTGGCCCTGATCCTCCTTGACCTCTTTTATACATTTGACACCATCTCCCACCACACCCTCATCGACAGACTCCACAGCATTGGCATACAGCAGAAAGTCCTCAAGTGATTTGCCTCTTTCCTCACAGGAAGCACACAGCATCCGGCTGCTCCCCTTCACCTCCGAACCCAAGGACATCATTTGTGGCATAGCCTAAGGATCATCGCTCAGCCCCAACCTGTTCAACCCCTACATGATCCACCTCGCAGATGTCATCAGATTCCCGTAGCCTCAACATAATCTCCTACACAGACAACACTCAACTTATTCTCTCGCTCACCAGGGACCCCTACAGTGCCAAAAACAACTTCTTAGATGCCATTACCAATGTAGACAACTGGATGAAAAACAACTGCCTCAAACTCAACTGTGATAAGACGGAAGTAATGATCTTCAGAAAGAACACCTCCGTTTGGGACCACAGGTGGTGGCTAGCAGAACTGGGACCAACTCCCACACCAACAGACCACGCACGCAACCTAGGCATCATCAATAGCTAACTGACCATGAAACAACAAGTCAACGCAGTTGCTTCATCTTGCTTCCACAACCTCTACATGCTCCGCACAATCTTAAGATGGATCCCTCTCAGCACCAAAAAGACCGTCACTCAGGCCCTCGTCACCATTGTTAATGATTTAATGGGTGAGTTGATTTGTGAGTGGCTCCATGAATTAGTAAGTAGGAGTGTGTGAGAGGATGATGTCATCAGTGATGTCATTTGAGATGTCATCAGTGTTGTTATCACTGATGTCACTGAACATGTCATAAGTGATGTAATATGTGAGGTCATAGGCAGTGCATTGCGGGGGCGTAAGATATAGTTACCTTAGCTAACTATAACTGCTTAATTTCTCTGGTTTTGTGCGATTCCAATGTCAGTCTAACTATACCGTACCTGTAACCTTTGTTTTTTTCAGTGAATTTCTAAGGTTTTTTAAATTCTATTTTCAAATTATAACGTCCCTGTAACCTTTGGATTTTTCAGTGAATTTCTAAAGTTTTTTAAATGCTCATTCCTATTTTGAATTAACTGTAACCTTTGTTTTTTTCAGTGAATTTCTATGTTTTTTTCACTAATAATCGCGAATGGTAGAGAAAGGGGACTGGGCCTCCAACCAGCTCTCAGGAATCCTGCTGTGTACGACTTACAGGAGGTACCAGGAAAGCTTCTTGGCTCCCAAGGTCCCTCAGGAGTAAAGTGGACTTCATTCCCCAATCAGTAGTGCACTACCAGACGTGTTTGCAGAATGGTGGAGAAAGGGGGCGTGGCCTCTGAACACCTCTTAGCAATCCCACTGTGTGGGACTTACTGGAGGTAACAGGAGGGGTAGTTGGCCCCCAAGGATGTCCTTGGGGCACACCTACACCTCTTGTTACCCCCAGTAAGTCCCACACAGTGGGATTGCTGAGACATCATTGGAGGGCACACCCCCTTTCTCCCCCACTCTGCAAACGCGCAACCTGGCACACTACTAGTAGGGGGATGAAGTCCCCTTAGCTAATGAGGGTCCTTGGGAGCCAATTACCTACCCCCCTGTTACCTCCAGCAAGTCCCACACAGTGGGTTTGCTGCGAGGTTTTTAGTGGCCACACCCCCTTTCTCTGCCACTCTGCAAATGCACCTCCTGGTGCATGACTAGTTGGGGAGTGAACTCTTCTTGCCTCTTGAGGATCCTTGGGGGCCAACTACCCCTGTAGCTGTGTCTGAAGTTTACTATGGAAATTAACATGGAGAAAAAGCGTTTCGGGACCCCCCTTTTCTCGCCCCCTGCTTAACGGATCACCCTGAAACTTACAAGACAGCAGCTGAAGTGACTGGCATATTAGTTTTGAAAATTCCGCAAGGATTCTTCAAACAACGCCAACGTTATTGGCAAATGAAAATACTCTCTTTCACTGTAGACTACATCCATAACTATAACTACCTACTGGTGACATAGATATATAGATATATATACATACACACACACATATATACAAAAACATACAAATACATACATATATATATATATATATATATATATATATATATATTCTAAAGCGAAGTTTCCAATAAGAACATAATCATCACTCCAAGATAGGAATGCAAAAGTAAATTTATTAAAAGTTCTCAGAAATGATTAGTTTATCGAAGCATTTCGGCTATCGCCTGTACCTTTGTTCAATATGACAAGCCCCATATCTCATTTTCATTATATATGTTTAATCACAATCATAACAGAAAAGGGAAAAGCAGCAAAGTGAAAGTGCATACCAAAATAACAGTTTTGTACAGTGCCGTCTTTAAACGTGCAAATACGACAATGATTCTGGTATTTTACATGGTCAGTTCTTATTGAAAAATTGTTTTCAATCACTAGTTTAAAGGTGAAAAGCTCCACTTCTTATATTTCAAAAAGGATGATTATAATATACATTTCCTACAGGAGTAAAAAAGTTAAAATGATAGGATAAATGCAAATATAAATTGATGCCATGTATACAGTTTGAGGTGCTTAGAATAAAGTACTACATCTTTCTGCCATTTGGCCAGTGCCAATTAAAAAATTAAAAAATTGATAAGGAACAATATTGCTTTAAATGTCTAGTGCTATTTACATTTCATATTATAGGTCACACCTCCAACAATAAATACCCACATTGCTGCAATTCTTTGCAGGCACTACACATTATTCTATAATTCTATAGAATCCTATAGACTGGGATGTCAAATCAACTAAGGTCTGTAGTGCGGCCTATCGTAATGTAAACATTTGTAAATATATGCTGTTATATACAGGACTAGTGTCTGGTTACATACTTTTCTAATCCATTCTACTTGTTACACTGCTTAAACCGTGGGTCTTAAACTAATTAGACTTATTTGCTATATTAAAAACATATCCCCTCACAAATTCAACAATGTGTCTCTCCTGGTCATCCAATATCATTGTAGATCCAAGGAAAGTAAGTGGAGTAAATATGGCATGGGATTTAAATAGGGGTCAATAAGGTGCCCTATGTGTTAGTTTTCAGTAGGCCTGGGCGTTGAACTCCGCTCCGTTCACGGAGTTTGCAGAGTTTTCTGCACTCCGCGGAGCTCGCGAGTGCAAGAAAACCCCGCTTTCTGTAGTACAGCGGAGATTTTTCCCCGCTCGCGAACGGTAAGTTTGCGAGCTATTGCTCGGGTAGAATTTCTACCCGAGCTGCAGAAAGACCAGCGCGAACAGCAGTTCACACTACACTCCGCCACTTGCGGAACTTCGCTGAGTTTTTTTGTAACTTCGTGAAGTTCTGCGTAGCAAAACTCTGCAAACTACGCCCAGGCTTAGTTTTCAGAAATACCTTAGTGCTACCCTTAAAAAACAAATATTAAAAACTATTTGACATGTGTGCCCTTATGTGGAATAGGAGCTCATGAGAAGAACTAGTGTAGGCATGTGTATAGTTCTTCATCCATATTGAAGCCATTAGGCTATATACTATCCAATTCTAAAATATAGAATGTTTCCATATCCCCTCCTCTCTTCTTTTTGGGGACCTGGGCGATACAACTGTAACTGAGATCAGAAGGGTTGCTTAGATATAATTTCTCAAAATGCCTAGCTATAGGGTAGCTTTGGTCATTGTTACTAATAGCTCGTATGTGTTGTAGCACACGTTTGTGTGCAGTTAAGGTTGTGCTTTCAACATAGAGTTTCTCACAGGAACATTTCAGTATATACACCACAAAACTGGATTTGAATGTCAGATTACCTCTTACTCTTATGGGTTTGTTGAAGGCCGTGGTCACTGTGGTTAGATTTTCACCATTTCTACATGCCTTACATTCAGAACATTTTCTAAATGCATCCCTAGGTGTAAGCCAAGATCTATTGATGTTCTGAGTAGGAAAGTCACTTCTAACCAGGTAATCCCTTAGTGATTTGGATTTCCTGCAGGTGATTTGTGGTTGTTTTGTCACTATTGTACCTATAACAGGATCCTGCTCTACTAGGTGCCAATGCTTACATAGAATCCCGTGTACTCTAGTAGGTTCTATGTTGAATGTGGTGACTAATCTCTGAGGCTCATTCTTAACAAGTGCTCTCTTCCTAGATGTCTTGGAGGGATTGAATAGAGAAACTTCTCTATTAGTTGCTCTGGCTTTTTCAGATGCTGCTTCTAATATTGAGTAGGGGTAACCTCTCTGAATGAAACAATCTGTCATTTCGTTCTCAGTTCTGTTGTATTCCTCTAATCTGCTTCATGCTCTCCTGGCACAATAAAACTCACCAAAAGGAATACATTTTATTATATATATATATATATGTATATATATATATATATATATATGTATATATATATATATATATATGTATATATATATATATATATATATTATCTACTGGCGGTCGCCAGTAGATAGTTATAGTTACAACCTATTATCCATAGGAAATCCGCGACATTCTATTTGAAATAACTCTCTTGCCGGTTGACGTATCTTCGCAAAATTTTCAAACTTTGTGGGCGCTCCGGTCCGCTCCTACCCTGAAAGTCTCGGGGGATTCGTCAAGCGGGGGCCGAGAAGAAATGGGGGTCCCAAACGCGTTTTCCCATGCAATTTTCCATAGGAAACTTTAGACACGGCTACAGCCCGAACTGCTGAACGGAATTACACCAAATTTGGCAAAGAGGTAGTTCTTGGTTCAGAAAGAACCCTTTTTGTTAAATGGTGTAAATCCGTTCAGTAGTTGCTGAGAAAATCAAAAGTAAAAAGATAGATATATCTAGGGCCGCGGATCCTCCCGAGCACGAGCTTTATGTTAATTGGCTGTCAACACTCCAAATCAGGAAGTGTTGGCAGCCATTTTGTCCCTCGGTAGAACCGAGGGACAGAAACAAGTGCGCAAAGCGCACAAAGGGAGCAGGGTAGAAACACCCTGACCCTAGGTCTGCTCAGGGGGTCCCACAAGGACCCCTGAGCAAAAACATTTTTTATTTTTTTAAAAATCGGCAGGATGCGCTCAGGGAGCGCGAATCCTGCCGAAAAAAAATCGAGCGCGGTCTCCCGTGCTTCGATGTTAATTGGCCCCGGGTGGGCCAAGTCCTGGGGGCATGCTGGGGGGGTTAATTTTATGTGTGGGGGCCTCTAAGGGCCACCCAAGCCCCGGGGACCACCACCCCCCGGGGCTTTATGTATAATGGTGCGGGAGGGCTCTGAGCCCTCCCGCAGCCCCGGGGACCACCACCTCCCCGGGGCTTCTTTTTTTTAATTAAAAACCTGTGTGGGGGGGCTCCAGCCCCCCCACACGCCCCGGGGACCACCACCTCCCCGGGGCACTAAGAAAAATTACAATGGGGGTCCGTTTTGGACCCCCAAGCCCCGGGGACCACCACCTCCCCGGGGCTTTCAAAATGTAGGGAGGGGGGCCGCGCCACCCCCCAGGGCCGGCTCCTGCAGTGTCCCGGGGTGCCTGCCCCCGGGACACTGCTGTTTGCAATGACAGGACGGGAGCCTCGCGGCTCCCGTCCTGTCATTGCAAACTTGCTTTGGATATTGGAAGAGAGAGCAGGAAACCTGCTCTCTCTTCCAATATCCAAAGCCGATTGCTTTCCACATGGGGAGCAGCATGTTAGCTGCTCCCCATGTGTCAGCAATGCCGGCTCCCGTAGGACACGGGGAGCCGGCGGGACTGTGGGGGCTTGGGGACCCCCACAGTCCCCAACGAGAGGCCAGGCCCCGGGGGATGGGGTCCCCGGGGCCATAAGTGGCCACGGAGGGGGGCCACGCAGCCCCCCTCCCCAAAGTAAAAAAATGGAGAAAAAAAATTTAAAAAGAGCAAGGCCGGCCCGGGGGATGGGGTCCCCGGGGCCTTAAATGGCCTGAGGAGCCCCCCTCCAAATAAAAAAAAAAGAGGCCATGCCCCGGGGGATGGGGTCCCCGGGGCCAATACAGGCCCAGGGAAGGGGGGCCACGTGGCCCCCTTCCCGTTTTTTTATTTTTATTTTTATTAAAAAGGAGGTAAGGCCCTGGGGGATGGGGTCCCCAGGGCCTAAAAATAGGAAAAAGGAAGGGGGGCCACACAGCCCCCTTCAGGGAAAAAACAAAAAAAAAAAACGATCGGACCCGTAGGCCCCGCCCCTTCCTTCACCACTCTGCAAACGCGCCCCTGGCGCGTTTGCAGAGAGGGAACAATTCCCCTTGAATACTGGGGGTCCCTGGGGCCAACTAGCCCACCAGGAACCTCCAGTATGCGCCAGGGGCTGCCTTGCAGAGAGGTGTACAGAGGCCACGCCCCTTTTACACCTCTCTGCAACGCAGCTCTATGGCGCTTTTTGGAGGTATATGGTGGGCTAGTTGCACCCCAGGGACCCTCAGGATTCAAGGGGAGTTAATCCCCCGACTTAAAATGCGCCACGGGGCGCGTTTGCACAGTGGTGAAGGGAGGGGGCGGGGCTTCAGGTGACATGTGTGCAGTGGCGCGTTTTAAGATGGGGAATTAAATCCTCTTCAATCCTGAGGGTCCCTGGGGCCAACTAGCCCAACAGGTACGTCCAGAAAGCGCCACAGAGCTGCGTTGCAGAGAGGTGTAAAAGGGTGTGGCCTCTGTACATGTCTCTGCAACGCAGCCCCTGGCGCATACTGGAGGTTCCTGGTGGGCTAGTTGGCCCGTAGGGACCCTCATGATTCAAGGGGACTTAATCCCCCAACTTAAAACGCGCCACGGGGCGCGTTTGCACAGATGTCACCTCAGGCCCCGCCCCTCCCTTCACCATTGTGCAAATATTCCTCTAAAATCAGCCGAAATACGAATTCTGATTTACTCACCTGTTATCAGGAGAGACCTCAGTGCTGCATCTTTCAGCCCAGTACTAATCCTGAAAAGTAATTTTAACCGTACTTACCAGTAACTTGAATTTCCTTCCATAGGCTAACATTGACTGGTTTCACTTGGAAATTCTTCTAAGTGTGGAGTTTTGGAACTTTAAAATATTCCTCTAAAATCAGCCGAAATACGAATTCCGATTTACTCACCTGTTATCAGGAGAGACCTCAGTGCTGTATCTTTCAGCCCAGTACTGGTCCTGAAAAGTAATTTTAACCGTACTTACCAGTAACTTGAATTTCCTTCCATAGGCTAACATTGACTGGTTTCATTTGGAAATTCTTCTAAGTGTGGAGTTTTGGAACTTTAAAATATTCCTCTAAAATCAGCCGAAATACGAATTCCGATTTACTCACCTGTTATAAGGAGAGACCTCAGTGCTGTATCTTTCAGCCCAGTACTGGTCCTGAAAAGTAATTTTAACCGTACTTACCAGTAACTTATATTTTCTTCCATAGGAATCCATTGTCTGGTTTTCAGCAGAAAAGTTTCAAAGTGTCGATTTTCACAAACTACAAATATTCCTTAAAAATCGCCTGTATGACTTAAACGCATTCTTTCAACTGTTTACAGGAGATGCACCAGTGCTGGATCCAGGATCCAACACTGAGTAAGAAAAAGTAACGATAACAGTTTTTACCTGCTAAGTGAATTTCCTTCCATAGGATAACATTGGTGATTCTATGAGAAAAAGTTTCTAAGTGTCAACTTTTAAAATACAATAATATTCCTTAAAAATCACGACTGTAACCAAAACGCTTTTACTTAACTGTTTACAGGAGATGTACCAGGACTGAATCTAGGATCCAGTCCTGTGGTTAGGAAAGTAATCCATAAAGTAACTAATTGCATTTAACTAGAAATTCACATTGAGCTGAATGTTGCATTGTGTTTGAAAATGTGTTGCCCATTGCAACAACTGTAACTACTGTACTTAAAAGTCTATTGCCTATGTGCAAAGTATTTAAACTAAAGTAATTCATTCTGAGAAAGTATTTTTTGTAATGTAATGTATAATGTAATTACAATGTAATTTAAAAAATAAAATATGGAAAAGAAATTGTTTCTAAAAATGTAGTAAATCAGTATGAAAAAAATTAATATAAAAATTAATACATTTAAAAATTGTCATTTAAAAAACCTTTGAAATTCACTGAAAAAACCGTAGGTTTCAGGCACGTTATAGTTACAAATTAGCATTTTAAAAACCTTTGAAATTCACTGAAAAAACCATAGGTTTCAGACACGTTATAGTTAGAAATTAGCATTTAAAAAACCTTTGAAATTCACTGAAAAAACCATAGGTTTTAGGGACAGTTATAGTTAGTTGGACATTGCACTCGTACAAAACCCGTGAAATTCCCCGTTATAGTTAGTTCAGCTAACTATAACTCGCGCCCGCAATGCACTGCTGATGACGTCACATATTACATCACTCATGACATGGTCAGTGACATCACTGATGACATCACTGATGACATCTCAAATGACATCACTGATGACATCATCCACGTGATAATCTGATGCAGCTCCTCACACCCTAATATAACCTTTGATACACCCAATCTAAATTACAGAGTGCCATTTGCAAAACCATAGACACTCCAACACCAATAACTACATACCCACTCACATACCAAACACCGCCACTCATCCATAGAGGTACTCACACACCTAGTCAGTCATGCAAATAATTAAACACACTACCATTTACTCACCTATACAGTTATACACACACCAGCTCACTTACTCATACAAATACTAGCACATTCTTACGCTCTTATACAATCACTGATACAAGCACACACTCATCCATACAGCCACTATCACAATCAGTCACTCTGGCTTATAGCTATTTATATACTCCAACACACATATATACTGCCTTTCACATATGTAGTTACTCACACATGTACCACTGGGACATACATTCACTCACTAACACACTCTTACACACACTTACCCACCCATACAGTCTATCACAGATGCACTCTTGAAACCATCCACCCAGTGAATCACCCACTCACACATCTATGCACAGAGTTGCACACACCCCTCCCACACAAACACTCAGGCACCCATACAGATACTCAGACAAGCATTCAATAACTCATATAGACACTCATTTAGCTATTCACAAACACATGCAGCCACTTACACAGCAACAGACAGACGGATACAGACATTCACCCAGTTTAGTCACTAACCCATGCATTCAGTAAGATACGTTAAATCACTCACTTATAGAGTCAGTCACGCACCTACTAAATCATCCATACAGACACTTACACACCCACTCATTCTTCAATACGTCTTTTCCTATATATATTAAAAATATTTAAACTTTACAGAAACACACAGTCACTGGATGATGTCATCAGTGATGTCATTTGAGATGTCATCAGTGATGTCATCAGTGATGTCACTGACCATGTCATGAGTGATGTAATATGTGACGTCATCAGCAGTGCATTGCGGGCGTGAGTTATAGTTAGCTGGACTAACTATAACGGGGGAATTTCACGGGTTTTGTACGAGTGCAATGTCCAACTAACTATAACTGTCCCTAAAACCTATGGTTTTTTCAGTGAATTTCAAAGGTTTTTTAAATGCTAATTTGTAACTATAACGTCCCTGAAACCTATGGTTTTTTCAGTGAATATATATATATATATATATATATATATATATATATATATATATATTATCTACTGGCGGTCGCCAGTAGATAGTTATAGTTACAACCTATTATCCATAGGAAATCCGCGACATTCTATTTGAAATAACTCTCTTGCCGGTTGACGTATCTTCGCGAAATTTTCAAACTTTGTGGCCTGCTCCGGTCCGCTCCTACCCTGAAAGTCTCGGGGGATTCGTCAAGCGGGGGCCGAGAAAAAGGGGGTCCCAAAACGCGTTTTCCCCATGCATTTTCCCATAGGAAACTTTAGACACGGCTACAGCCCGAACTGCTGAACGGAATTACACCAAATTTGGCAAAGAGGTAGTTCTTGGTTCAGAAAGAACCCTTTTGTTAAATGGTGTAAATCCGTTCAGTAGTTGCTGAGAAAATGAAAAGTAAAAAGATAGTGATATCTATGGGCACGGAGGATTCGCGCACCCTCAGCGCACCCTGCGCGCACCGTCCCGCTCACGAGCTGAATGTTAATTGGCTGTCAGCTGGCTGTCAACATTCCGATTCAGGAAATGTTGGCAGCCATTTTGTCCCTCGGTAGAACCGAGGGACAGAAACAAGTACGCAAAGCGCACAAAGGGGGCAGGGTAGAAACACCCTGACCCCCTAGGTTTGCTCAGGGGGTCCCACAAGGACCCCCTGGGCAAAAAAATAAATAAATGTTTTTTAAAAAAATCGGCAGGATGCGCTCAGGGTGCGCGAATCCTGCCGGAAAAAAAAAAAATCGAAGTGCGGTCTCCCGCGCTTCGATGTTAATTGGCCCCCGGGTGGCCCAAGTCCCGGGGGCATGGTGGGGGGGGGGTAATTTAATGTGTGGGGGGCCTCAAAGGGCCCCCCAAGCCCCGGGGACCACCACCCCCCAGGGCTTTTTTTGAAAACTGGTGCGGGAGGGCTCTGAGCCCTCCCGCAGCCCCGGGACCACCACCTCCCCGGGGCTTTTTTTATTAAAAATAAAACCAGTGTGGGGGGGCTCCAGCCCCCACACGGCCCCGGGGACCGCCACCTCCCCGGGGCACTAAACATTTTAATATGGGGGTCCGTTACGGACCCCAGAGCTCCGGGGACCACCACCTCCCGGGGCTGTGTACTGAATGGGAGGGGTGCCGCGCGGCCCCCTCCTGGAGCCCTTGATGGCCCTGGGGACCACCACCCCCAGGGCCGGCTCCTGCAGTGTCCCGGGGTGCCTACCCCGGGACACTGTAGTTTGCTATGGCAGGACGGGAGCCTCGCGGCTCCCGTCCTGCCATAGCAAACTGCTTGGATATTGGAAGAGAGAGCAGGAAACCTGCTCTCTCTTCCAATATCCAAAGCACATTGCTTTCCACATGGGGAGCTGCATCTTAGCAGCTCCCCATGTGGAAAAGCAATGCCGGCTCCCAAGGGACGCGGGAGCCGGCGGGACTGTGGGGGATTGGGGACCCCCACAGTCCCCAACGGAGAGGGCCAGCCCCGGGGGA
Source organism: Calotriton arnoldi (assembly GCA_963921515.1). Taxonomy (NCBI): domain Eukaryota; kingdom Metazoa; phylum Chordata; class Amphibia; order Caudata; family Salamandridae; genus Calotriton; species Calotriton arnoldi. Next base: position 255,085 of record CAWUFW010009774.1, on the reverse strand, counting down.
TGGGGTCCCCGGGGCAAGTAGTGGCCCGGGGGGGGGGCCACACGGCCCCCCTCCCCAAAAAAAGAGAAAAATAAATAAATAAATAAATAAATGGAAAGGCCGGCCCCGGGGATGGGGTCCCCGGGGCATTAAAATGGCCAGAGGAGGGGGCCACGCTGCCCCCTCAAAATAATAAATATAGAGGCCATGCCCCGGGGGATGGGGTCCCCGAGGCCAATACAGGCCAAGGGAAGGGGGCCACGCGGCCCCCTTCCCGTTTTTTTTTTATTTGGTCATTTAAAAAAGGGAGTAAGGCCCTGGGGGATGGGGTCCCCAGGGCCCAAAAACAGAAAAAAAGGAAGGGGGGCCACACAGCCCCCCTTCAGGGACAAAAATAAAAAAATAAAAAAAATAAACGATCGGGCCCGCAGGCCCCGCCCCTTCCTTCACCACTCTGCAAACGCGCCCCTGGCGCGTTTGCAGAGGGGAACGAATTCCCCTTGAATACTGGGGGTCCCTGGGGGCCAACTAGCCCACCAGGAACCTCCAATATGCGCCAGGGGCTGCGTTGCAGAGACGTGTAGAGAGGCCACACCCCTTTTACACCTCTCTGCAACGCAGCTCTGTGGCGCTTTGGAGGTATATGGTGGGCTAGTTGGACTCCGGGGACCCTCAGGATTCAAGGGACTTAATCCCCAACTTAAAACGCGCCACGGGGCGCGTTTGCACAGTGGTGAAGGGAGGGGCGGGGCTTCAGGTGACATGTGTGCAAACAGGCCCCGTGGCGCGTTTTAAGATGGGGAATTAAATCCCCTTCAATCCTGAGGGTCCCTGGGGGCCAACTAGCCCAACAGGTACATCCAGAAAGCGCCACAGAGCTGCGTTGCAGAGAGGTGTAAAAGGGGTGTGGCCTCTCTACACGTCTCTGCAACGCAGCCCCTAGCGCATATTGGAGGTTCCTAGTGGGCTAGTTGGCCCCTAGGGACCCTCAGGATTCAAGGGGACTTAATCCCCCAACTTAAAACGCGCCACGGGGCGCGTTTGCTGAGATGTCACCTCAGGCCCCGCCCCCTCCCTTCACCATTGTGCAAATATTCTTCTAAAATCATCCGAAATACGAATTCCGATTTACTCACCTGTTATCAGGAGAGACCTCAGTGCTGTATCTTTCAGCCCAGTACTGGTCCTGAAAAGTAATTTTAACCGTACTTACCAGTAACTTGAATTTCCTTCCATAGGCTAACATTGACTGGTTTCACTTGGAAATTCTTCTAAGTGTGGAGTTTTGGAACTTTAAAATATTCCTCTAAAATCAGCCGAAATACGAATTCCGATTTACTCACCTGTTATCAGGAGAGACCTCAGTGCTGCATCTTTCAGCCCAGTACTGGTCCTGAAAAGTAATTTTAACCGTAATTACCGGTAACTTGAATTTCCTTCATAGGCTAACATTGACTGGTTTCACTTGGAAATTCTTCTAAGTGTGGAGTTTTGGAACTTTAAAATATTCCTCTAAAATCAGCCGAAATACGAATTCCGATTTACTCACCTGTTATCAGGAGAGACCTCAGTGCTGCATCTTTCAGCCCAGTACTGATCCTCAAAAGTAATTTTAACCGTACTTACCAGTAACTTGATTTTCCTTCCATAGGATATCATTGCCTGCTTTTTGCTGAAAAAGTTTCTAAGTGTTGATTTTTGAAACATACAAATATTCCTCTAAAATCAGCCGAAATACGAATTCCGATTTACTCACCTGTTATCAGGAGAGACCTCAGTGCTGCATCTTTCAGCCCAGTACTAATCCTGAAAAGTAATTTTAACCGTACTTACCAGTAACTTGAATTTCCTTCATAGGCTAACATTGACTTGTTTCACTTGGAAATTCTTCTAAGTGTTGATTTTTGAAACATACAAATATTCCTCTAAAATCAGCCGAAATACGAATTCCGATTTACTCACCTGTTATAAGGAGAGACCTCAGTGCTGTATCTTTCAGCCCAGTACTGGTCCTGAAAAGTAATTTTAACCGTACTTACCAGTAACTTGAATTTCCTTCCATAGGCTAACATTGACTGGTTTCACTTGGAAATTCTTCTAAGTGTGGAGTTTTGGAACTTTAAAATATTCCTCTAAAATCAGCCGAAATACGAATTCCGATTTACTCACCTGTTATCAGGAGAGACCTCAGTGCTGCATCTTTCAGCCCAGTACTGATCCTCAAAAGTAATTTTAACCGTACTTACCAGTAACTTGAATTTCCTTCCATAGGATAACATTGCCTGCTTTTTGCTGAAAAAGTTTCTAAGTGTTGATTTTTGAAACATACAAATATTCCTCTAAAATCAGCCGAAATACGAATTCTGATTTACTCACCTGTTATCAGGAGAGACCTCAGTGCTGCATCTTTCAGCCCAGTACTGGTCCTGAAAAGTAATTTTAACCGTACTTACCGGTAACTTGAATTACCTTCATAGGCTAACATTGACTGGTTTCACTTGGAAATTCTTCTAAGTGTGGAGTTTTTGAACTTTATAATATTCCTCTAAAATCAACCAAAGTACGAATACCAATTTACTCACCTGTTATCAGGAGAGTACCCAGTGCTGCATCTTTTAGCCCAGCACTGACCCTGAAAAGTAATTTTAACCGTACTTACCAGTAACTTATATTTTCTTCCATAGGAATCCATTGTCTGGTTTTCAGCAAATAAGTTTCAAAGTGTTGATTTTTACAAACTACAAATATTCCTTAAAAATCACCTGTATGACTTAAACACATTCTTTCAACTGTTTACAGGAGATGCACCAGTGCTGGATCCAGGATCCAACACTGAGTAAGAAAAAGTATTGATAACAGTTTTTACCTGCTAAGTGAATTTCCTTCCATAGGATAACATTGGTGATTCTATGAGAAAAAGTTTCTAAGTGTCAACTTTTAAAATACAATAATATTCCTTAAAAATCACGACTGTAACCAAAACGCTTTTACTTAACTGTTTACAGGAGATGTACCAGGACTGAATCTAGGATCCAGTCCTGTGGTTAGAAAAGTAATCCATAAAGTAACTAATTGCATTTAACTAGAAATTCACATTGAGCTGAATGTTGCATTGTGTTTGAAAATGTGTTGCCCATTGCAACAACTGTAACTACTGTACTTAAAAGTCTATTGCCTATGTGCAAAGTATTTAAACTAAAGTAATTCATTCTGAGAAAGTATTTTTTGTAATGTAATGTATAATGTAATTACAATGTAATTTAAAAAATAAAATATGTAAAAAAAAATTGTTTCTAAAAATGTAGTAAATCAGTATGAAAAAAATTAATATAACAATTAATACATTTAAAAATTGTCATTTACAAAACCTTTGAAATTCACTGAAAAAACCGTAGGTATCAGGCACGTTATAGTTAGAAATTAGCATTTAAAAAACCTTTGAAATTCACTGAAAAAACCATAGGTTTCAGACACGTTATAGTTACAAATTAGCATTTAAAAAACCTTTGAAATTCACTGAAAAAACCATAGGTTTCAGACACGTTATAGTTACAAATTAGCATTTAAAAACCTTTGAAATTCACTGAAAAAACCATAGGTTTTAGGGACAGTTATAGTTACTTGGACATTGCACTCGTACAAAACCCGTGAAATTCCCCGTTATAGTTAGTTCAGCTAACTATAACTCGCGCCCGCAATGCACTGCTGATGACGTCACATATTACATCACTCATGACATGGTCAGTGACATCACTGATGACATCACTGATGACATCTCAAATGACATCACTGATGACATCATCCACGTGATAATCTGATGCACCTCTTCACACCCTAATATAATCTTTGATACACCCACTATAAATTACAGACTGCCATTCGCAAAACCATAGACACTCCAACACCAATAACTACATACCCACTCACTGATTCTTAGGTCTACACACACACATCCACTCACTCACCCGTACAGTCACTCATACTTACGGTCACTCAGTACAGGACTATCATATGCACTCTTACTCCTATATAGACACTCAAACAACGCCACTCATCCATAGAGATACTCAGACACCTAGTCAGTCATGCAAATAATTAAACACACTGCCATTTACTCACCTATACAGTTATACACACAACAGCTCACTTACTCATACAAATAGTAGCACATTGTTACGCTCTTATACAATCACTGATACAAGCACACACTCATCCATACAGCCACTATCACAATCACTCACTCTTGCTTATAGCTATTTATATACTCCAACACACATATATACTGCCTTTCACATATGTAGTTACTCACACATGTACCACTGGGACATACATTCACTCACTAACACACTCTTACACACACTTACCCACCCATACAGTCTATCACAGATGCACTCTTGAAACCATCCACCCAGTGAATCACCCACTCACACATCTATGCACAGAGTTGCACACACCCCTCCCACACAAACACTCAGGCACCCATACAGATACTCAGACAAGCATTCAATAACTCATATAGACACTCATTTAGCTATTCACAAACACATGCAGCCACTTACACAGCAACAGACAGACGGATACAGACATTCACCCAGTTTAGTCACTAACCCATGCATTCAGTAAGATACGTTAAATCACTCACACTTACGGTCACTCAGTACAGGACTATCATATGCACTCTTACTCCTATATAGACACTCAAACAACGCCACTCATCCATAGAGATACTCAGACACCTAGTCAGTCATGCAAATAATTAAACACACTGCCATTTACTCACCTATACAGTTATACACACACCAGCTCACTTACTCATACAAATAGTAGCACATTGTTACGCTCTTATACAATCACTGATACAAGCACACACTCATCCATACAGCCACTATCACAATCACTCACTCTTGCTTATAGCTATTTATATACTCCAACACACATATATACTGCCTTTCACATATGCAGTTACTCACACATGTACCACTGGGACATACATTCACTCACTAACACACTCTTACACACACTTACCCACCCATACAGTCTATCACAGATGCACTCTTGAAACCATCCACCCAGTGAATCACCCACTCACACATCTATGCACAGAGTTACACACACCCCTCCCACACAAACACTCAGGCACCCATACAGATACTCAGACAAGCATTCAATAACTCATATAGACACTCATTTAGCTATTCACAAACACATGCAGCCACTTACACAGCAACAGACAGACGGATACAGACATTCACCCAGTTTAGTCACTAACCCATGCATTCAGTAAGATACGTTAAATCACTCACTTATAGAGTCAGTCACGCACCTACTAAATCATCCATACAGACACTTACACACCCACTCATTCTTCAATACGTCTTTTCCTATATATATTAAAAATATTTAAACTTTACAGAAACACAGTCACTGGATGATGTCATCAGTGATGTCATTTGAGATGTCATCAGTGATGTCATCAGTGATGTCACTGACCATGTCATGAGTGATGTAATATGTGACGTCATCAGCAGTGCATTGCGGGGCGCGAGTTATAGTTAGCTGAACTAACTATAACGGGGGAATTTCACGGGTTTTGTACGAGTGCAATGTCCAAGTAACTATAACTGTCCCTAAAACCTATGGTTTTTTCAGTGAATATATATATATATATATATATATATATATATATATATATATATATATATATATATATATATATATATATATATATATATATATATATTATCTACTGGCGGTCGCCAGTAGATAGTTATAGTTAGGACCTATTTTCCATAGGTAATCTGCGACATTCTATTTGAAATAACTCTTGCGTCGGTTGACGAATCTTCGCGAAATTGTTAAACTTTATGGCCCGCTCCGGTCCGCTCCTACCCTGAAAATTTCAGGGTGATTCGTCAAGCGGGGGCCGAGAAAAAAGGGGGGTCCCAAAACGTGTTTTCCCCATTCATTTTCCCATAGGAAACTTTAGACACGGTTACAGCCCGAACTGCTGAACGGAATTACACCAAATTTGGCAAAGAGGTAGTTCTTGGTTCAGAAAGAACCCTTTTTGTTAAATGGTGTAAATCCGTTCAGTAGTTGCGGAGAAATTAAAAAATAAGAGTCAAAAATCAATTTCCCATAGGAAACTTTATGCAAGGCTACAGCTCGAACTGCTGAACGGAATTACACCAAATTTGGCAAAGAGGTAGTTCTTGGTTCAAAAAGAACCCTTTTTGTTAAATGGTGTAAATCCGTTCAGTAGTTGCTGAGAAAATCAAAAGTAAAAACACATATATATCTGGGCGGAGCCTAACCACACATGTCTTCGTGAGATCTGATTGGTTGTCAGCACTTCATCCTGGAATTGCTGGCAGCCATCTTGGGACCAATATAAATGCATTGTAGTGAATCGAAGATTTTGAGGGTTACCAAAAGGAGAACTATAAAGGGTGATAACAGACTTTAGTTACATTAGAATTCATTTGTTGATGGTACCATACTAATTTCAGGAATTGTGGTGTGTTCTAAGGTGATTTTACCCTGTGAAAAACCTTCTGCTGGGATATCATGAATCATGTTTGAGAGAAAACTATTTTCACATGCTTGTCCCATACAGTTTTGGAAGGTGCTCCAGAAGCTAAAATGAGAGCATATTTTCTGTAAATTCACATTATCTTTCTCAGTCATGTGAGAATGAAGTCTGACATTCTCAGTAAAACATGTACATCCAACAAGGGCAGAGACTGTCAGTTGATTCCTTTGTGTTCTACTGCAGCTTCCCAGAGTGTTCTAAAGAACAACTAGAGTGCTAACAGCCTTACTTATGACAAAAGTATGGCACACCTGAAGCCATCTTGATTGGAATAAACTGGTAACACTTAAAACATTTAATTTAAAAAGGAACAAAATGATGGGGTTCATCTTGTCATAGAAATTATGGTTAGTGCTCTGGAAAGAAAAATTAGGACATGTTTCAAGTGTGATCTCAAATATCTTCCTGTTATATTTCAACAGGAGCAGTCTGTCAGTTGATGCCTTTGTGTTCTACTGCAGCTTCCCAGAGTGTTCTAAAGAACAACTAGAGCGCTAACAGTCTTACTTATGACAAAAGTATGGCACACCTGAAGCCATCTTGATTGGAATAAACTGGTAACACTTAAAACATTTAATTTAAAAAGGAACAAAATGAGGGGGTTTATTTTGTCATAGAAATTATGGTTAGTGCTGTAGAAAGAAAAATTAGGACATGTTTCAAGTGTGATCTCAAATATCTTCCTGTTATATTTAAACAGGAGCAGCCTGTCAGTTGATGCCTTTGTGTTCTACTGCAGCTTCCCAGAGTGTTCTAAAGAACAACTAGAGCGCTAACAGTCTTACTTATGACAAAAGTATGGCACACCTGAAGCCATCTTGATTGGAATAAACTGGTAACACTTAAAACATTTAATTTAAAAAGGAACAAAATGAGGGGGTTTATTTTGCCATAGAAATTATGGTTAGTGCTGTAGAAAGAAAAATTAGGACATGTTTTAAGTGAGATCTCAAATATCTTCCTGTTATATTTCAACAGGAGCAGCCTGTCAGTTGATGCCTTTGTGTTCTACTGCAGCGTCCCAGAGTGTTCTAAAGAACAACTAGAGTGCTAACAGCCTTACTTATGACAAAAGTATGGCACACCTGAAGCCATCTTGATTGGAATAAACTGGTAACACTTAAAACATTTAATTTAAAAAGGAACAAAATGAGGGGGTTCATTTTCCCATAGAAATTATGGTTAGTGCTGCAAAAAGAAAATGTAGTGCATGTTTTAAGTGAGATCTCAAATCCTCTTCTATTTCATTAGAAAATTCTGACATGCAGACTGAAACAATCACTTTCAATACCAGCAGTAGACTTCCAGTTAACTCCTTGGTGAGCAGTAGCTTTACTACAGTGATCTAATGAACAACTAGAGTAATAACATTCTGAATTTATGGCAAATGTGTGACACATCTGAATGCCTTCTTGATGGAATCAAAGTAAAAAACTGAAAGCATTTCCAACTGAGGAGACTGCAGTAAATGAGGAAATTAGGAAACTTCATAACAAAGAAGTCTTCCAAGATGGCCACCAGTGAAAAAAGAGCCCAAATGTAGCACAAATATTACCCAGATGTAGCCCACATATAGCCCAATGACAAAAGTGTGCAAAACACTTTTTATTTTTAGTTTTTTTGCAGTTTTATGTAGTGCAGACTGGTCAGGTATTGGAGCGTTGCATCTTAAAACATGACCCCCTACACTACAAAAACACCACTGCACTACCCTAAACCCTAAAACACTACCCCAGCACGACCCCCTACACTACACAAGCACCACTGCACTATCCTAAACCCTAAAACACTACCCCCAGCATGACCCCCTACACTACACAAACACCACTGCACTACCCTAAACCCTAAAACACTACCACAACACCCCTGCACTAACCTAAATCCTAAAACACTACCTCCAGCACGACCCCCTACACTACCCAAACACCACTGCACTACCCTAAAACATGACCCCCTACACTACACAAACACCACTGCAATACCCTAAACCCTAAAACACTACCCCCAGCACGACCCCCTACACTACACAAGCACCACTGCACGACCCTAAACCCTAAAACACTACCCCCAGCACGACCCCCTACACTACACAAACACCACTGCACTACCTTAAACCCTAAAACACTACCCCCAGCACGACCTCCTACACTACCCAAACACCACTGCACTAACCTAAATCCTAAAACACTACCCCCAGCACGACCCACTACACTACCCAAATACCACTGCACTACCCTAAAACATGACCCCCTACACTACACAAACACCACTGCACTACCCTAAACCCTAAAACACTACCCCCAGCATGACCCCCTACACTACACAAGCACCACTGCACTACCCTAAAACACTACCCCCAGCACGACCCCCTACACTGCCCGAACACCACTGCACTGCCCTAAACCCTGAAACACCAGCCCCTGCACGACCCCATACACTGCCCGAACACCACTGCACTGCCCTAAACCCTGAAACACATACCCTAGCACGACCCCCTACACTGCCCGAACACCACTGCACTGCCCTAAACCCTGAAACACCACCCCTTCACGACCCCTACACTGCCCGAACACCACTGCACTGCCCTAAACCCTGAAACCCCACCCCCAGCATGACCCCTACACTGCCCGAACACCACTGCACTGCCCTAAACCCTGAAACACTACCCCCAGCAAGACCTCCTACACTGCCCGAACACCACTGCACTGCCCTAAACCCTGAAACATCACCCCCAGCAAGACCCCCTACACTGCCCGAACACCACTGCCCTAAACCCTGAAACACCACCCCCAGCACGACCCCCTACACTGCCCGAACACCACTGCACTGCCCTAAACCCTGAAACACCACCCCAGCACGACCCCCTACACTGCCCGAACACCACTGCACTGCCCTAAACCCTGAAACACCATCCCCAGCACGACCCCCTACACTGCACGAACACTACTGCACTGCCCTAAACCCTGAAACACTACCCCCAGCAAGACCCCCTACACTGCCCGAACACCACTGCACTGCCCTAAACCCTGAAACATCACCCCCAGCAAGACCCCCTACACTGCCCGAACACCACTGCCCTAAACCCTGAAACACCACCCCCAGCAAGACCCCCTACACTGCCCGAACACCACTGCACTGCCCTAAACCCTGAAACACCAGCCCCAGCACGACCCCTACACTGCCCGAACACCACTGCACTGCCCTAAACCCTGAAACACCACCCCCTGCACGACCCCCTACACTGCCCGAAAACCACTGCACTGCCCTAAACCCTGAAACACCACCCCCAGCACGACCCCCTACACTGCCCGAACACCACTGCACTGCCCTAAACCCTGAAACACCACCCCCTGCACGATCCCCTACACTGCCCGAACACTACTGCACTGCCCTAAACCCTGAAACACCACCCCCAGCACGACCCCCTACACTGCCCGAACACCACTGCACTGCCCTAAACCCCGAAACACTAAACCCAGCAAGACCCCCTACACTGCCCGAACACCACTGCCCTAAACCCTGAAACACCACCCCCAGCAAGACCCCCTACACTGCCCATACACCACTGCACTGCCCTAAACCCTGAAACACCACCCCCAGCATGACCCCCTACACTGCCCGAACACCACTACACTGCCCTAAACCCTGAAACACCACCCCCAGCACGACCCCCTACACTGCCCGAACACCACTGCACTGCCCTAAACCATGAAACACCAGCCCCAGCACGACCCCCTACACTGCCCGAACACCACTGCACTGCCCTAAACCCTGAAACACCACCCCCAGCACGACCCCCTACACTGCCCGAACACCACTGCACTGCCCTAAACCCTGAAACACCAGCCCCAGCACAACCCCGTACACTGCCCGAACACCACTACACTGCCATAAACCCTGAAACACCAGCCCCAGCACGACCGCCTACACTGCCCGAAAACCACTGTACTGCACTAAACCCTGAAACACCAGCCCCAGCACGACCCCCTACACTGCCCGAACACCACTGCACTACCCTAAACCCTCAAACACCAGCCCCAGCATGACCCCCTACACTGCCCGAACACCACTGCACTGCCCTAAACCCTGAATCACCAGCCCCAGCAAGACCCCCTACACTGCCCGAACACCACTGCACTGCCCTAAACCCTGAAACACCACCCCCAGCAAGACCCCTACACTGCCCGAACACCACTGCACTAAAGCCTGAAACACCACCCCCAGCAAGACCACCTACATTGGCCGAACACCACTGCACTGCCCTAAACCCTGAAACGCCACCCCCTGCACGACCCCCTACACTGCCCAAACACCACTGCACTGCCTTAAACCCTGAAACACCACCCCCTGCACGACCCCCTACACTGCCCGAACACCACTGCACTGCCCTAAACCCTGAAACACCACCCCTCAGCACGACACCCTACACTGCCCGAACACCACTGCACTGCCCTAAACCCTGAAACACCACCCCCAGCACGACCCCCTACACTGCCCGAACACCACTGCACTGCCCTAAACCCTGAAACACCCCCCCAGCACGACCCCCTACACTGCCCGAACACCACTGCACTGCCCTAAACCCTGAAACATCAACCCCAGCAAGACACCCTACACTGCCTGAACACCACTGCCCTAAACCCTGAAACACCACCCCCTACACTGCACGAACACCACTGCACTGCCCTAAACCCTGAAACACCACCTCCAGCAAAACCCCTACACTGCCTGAACACCATTGCTCTGCCCTAAATCCTGAAACACTAGCCCCAGCATGACCCCCTACACTGCCCAAACACCACTGCACTGCCCTAAACCCTGAAACACCACCCCCAGCACGACCCCCTACACTGCCCGAACACCACTGCACTGCCCTAAACCCTGAAACACCAGCCCCAGCAAGACCCCCTACACTGCCCGAACACCACTGCACTGCCCTAGACTCTGAAACACCAGCCCCAGCAAGACCCCCTACACTGCCCGAACACCACTGCACTGCCCTAAACCCTGAAACACCAGCCCCAGCATGACCCCTACACTGCCCGAACACCACTGCACTGCCCTAAACCCTGAAACACCAGCCCCAGCACGACCACCTACACTGCCCGAACACCACTGCACTGCCCTAAACCCTGAAACACCAGCCCCAGCACAACCTCCTACACTGCCCGAACACCACTGCACTGCCCTAAACCCTGAAACACCAGCCCCAGCACGACCCCCTACACTGCCCGAACACCACTGTACTGCCCTAAACCCTGAAACACCAACCCCAGCACGACCCCCTACACTGCCTGAACACCACTGCACTGCCCTAAACCCTGAAACACCACCCCTGCAGCACCCCCTACACTGCCCGAACACCACTGCACTACCCTAAACCCTGAAACACCACCCCCTGCACCGCCCCCTACACTGCCCGAACACCACTGCACTGCCCTAAACCCTGAAACACCACCCCCAGCACGGCCCCCTTTACTGCTCGAACACCACTGCACTGCCCCAAACCCTGAAACACCACCCCCAGCACGATCCCCTACACTGCCCGAACACCACTGCCCCAAACCCTGAAACACCACCCCCTGCATGACCCCCTACACTGCCCGAATACCACTGCACTGCCCTAAACCCTGAAACACCACCCCCTACACTGCCCGAACACCACTGCACTGCCCTAAACCCTGAAACACCACCCCCAGCACGACCCCCTACACTGCCCGAACACCACTGCACTGCCCTAAACCCTAAAACACCACCCCCAGCATTACCCCCTACACTGCCCAAACACCACTGCACTGCCCTAAACCCAAGAACACTACCCCCAGCACGACCCCCTACACTACCCGAACACCACTGCACTACCCTAAACCCTAAAATACTACCCCCAGCACGACCCCCTACACTACCCGAACACCACTGCACTGCCCTAAACCCTAAAACACTCCCCCCCAGCACGACCCCCTACACTACCCGAACACCACTGCACTGCCCTAAACCCTAAAACACTCCCCCCAGCACGACCCCCTACACTACCCAAACACCACTGCACTGCACTGCCCTAAACCCTAAAACACTACCCCCCGCATGACCCCCTACACTACCCAAACACCAATGCACTACCCTAATCCCTAAAACACTACCCCCGCATGACCCCCTACACTACCCTAAACCCTAAAACACTACCCCCGCACGACTCCCTACACTACCCAAAGACCTCTGCACTACCCTAAACCCTAAAACACGACCTCCTACACTACACAAACACCACTGCACTACCCTAAACCCTAAAACACTACCCCTACACTACACAAACACCACTGCACTACCCTAAACCCTAAAAAACTACCCCCAGCACGAACCACTACACTACCCAAACACCACTGCACTACCCTAAACCCTAAAAACTACCCCCAGCAGTATCCCTACACTACCCAAACACCACTGCACTACCCTAAACCCTAAAACACTACCCCCAGCAGTACCCCCTACACTACCCAAACACCACTGCACTACCCTAAATCACTACCCCCAGCACGACCCCCTACACTACCCAAACACCACTGCACTACCCTAAAACACTACCCCCAGCACGACCCCCTACACTACCCAAACACCACTGCACTACCCTAAACCCTAAAACACTACCCCCAGCACGACCCTCTTCACTACCTAAACACAACTGCACAATTTGTTACAGGCATTGCAACGCAGGCCTGTGGTGCTTACTGGAAGTACCTAGTGGGCTAGTTGGGCCCCAGGGACCCTCAGGATTCAAAGTGACCTAATCCCTCAACTTAAAACGCACCACGGGGCGTGTTTGCACAGTGGTGAAGGGAGGGGGCGGGGCCTCAGGTGACATGTGCGCAAACACGCCCTGTGGTGCGTTTTAAGTTGGGGAATTAATTCCCTTTGAATCCTGAGGGACCCTGGGGGCCAACTAGCCCACCAGGTACCTTCAGTAAGCACAACAGAGTTGCGTTGCAGAGAGGTGAAAAAGGTGCGTGGCCTCGGAACGCCTCTCTGCAACTCAGCTCTGTGGTCCTAACTGTAGGTACATGGGGGCTAGTTGGGCCCCAGGGACCCTCAGAATTCAAGCGGACTTAATCCCGCAACTTAAAACGCGCCACGGGGTGCGTTTGCACACATGTCACCTCAGGCCCCCCTCCCTTCACCACTGTGCAAACGCGCCCTGTAGCGCGTTTTAAGAGGTAGTTTTAATCCCCCTGCCCTATTATGTACTAGGGACTTGCAGAGGAGGTCATGCTAATCACAGGGGTACCCCAACGCATAGTGTTCCCTAGTGTATGTAGGTGTTTTCACTGTATTCTAAGTGTCTTTTAGCATAGCACTGGCTCTGGTTAGTCAGAGTCAGTTACCACCAGTACCCGTCTGAAAAAGTTGTGGGCACAGGATGATTTTGCAACAAGGCCTCTTTCTGCTCCTCTGTTGGTTCTTTCTGCACATCTTTTGCTTCTTTCTGTGCGTTTTTCTTCTTTCTTCACATGTCCTACCTCTGTGGGCATAGTTAGAAACTAGCATTTAAAAACCTTTGAAATTCACTTAAAAATCATAGGTTTCAGGCACGTTATAGTTAGAAATTAGCATTTAAAAACCTTTGAAATTCACTGAAAAAACCATAGGTTTCAGACACGTTATAGTTAGAAATTAGCATTTAAAAAACCTTTGAAATTCACTGAAAAAACCATAGGTTTTAGGGACAGTTATAGTTAGTTGGACATTTCACTCGTACAAAACCTTAGAAATTCCCCCGTTATAGTTAGTTCAGCTAACTATAACTCACGCCCCCACAATGCACTGCTGATGACGTCACATATTACATCACTCATGACATGGTCAGTGACATCACTGATGACATCACTGATGACATCAGGTGCTGTTTTTAGTGGCTGAGAGCTGACGTGGGACTCTTTTGCCCACATAGATATATATATTTATGTATATTATATATATATGTCGCCAATAGGTATTCATAGTTAGGACCTAGTTTCCATAGGAAAAGCATTTTTTGACTTGCCCATAACTGACGTAGTTTGACCAATCTGCATGAAATTTTCTCGAAAAGTGTCAAAGTAGGTTCTGTGAGACCTGGAAAGTTTAGAGGTGATCTGTGCAGTGGGGACTGTGAAATAGGGGTGTAAATAAGGGATGCATTTGTAACGTTAATTCCCATAGGACTGCATTGTCAAACCTACAGCCCAAACCACTGGACGGAATTACACCAAATTTGGAAAAGGTAGATGTTTTACACAGATTGTGCTTTTTCTTATTTGGTGCAAATCTGTTCAGTAGTTTTTGAGAAATGTAAGCTGAACTTATAGTGATATCCCTGGTCGCGGATATTTCACGACGATTTTGCGATTAATCACGAATGCGTGCGCCAACAGAAATGCTGTGATTAGCTGGATGCAACCTGAACAGAAAGTTGCAACTGCCATTTTAACTATCGGGAACAGTTCCTGGGGCTAAAATCTTCTGTGAAAGCAAGCATAAGGGGTCAGGGTTGAGGTACTTTGACCTCATGTTTCAGACATGCAAGTGTTAGTGACACAAGTTATGTGTCCAAAATGTATTTTTTTAACCACGCACAATATTCACAATGACGCTACAATCTCCAGCGCGGCCCCTCATGTACCATCACGGGGACATCGTGACTATTGCAGCGACACCGCATATATTGGTGGGAATATAAAAAAATACATCAGTGAATCATTAATGCACATTGTATTATATTGAGATTCTGATAAATGTTTTTATAGAGTTATTTAGATAGTGATTTGTCTAGAGTGATGGTTAGAACTAATTATATAGTTATAATTTTTGAATGTGGTGGTGGCTATTGAAGTCCTGCTTTTGCTTTACACTTTTGCGTCGACTCCCGAATAACAGCGAAAACGGAAAATAGGTCTTAAAGATGGATTTTAAAGAAACTTGAGTTTTGACATGTTTTTAAAGAAATATGTATAGAGTAACATGTGTAGCACAATTTTTACAATGGATTTTTAGTTTACATTTTTGGATGTGCTGGTGGCGGTTGAATGTCTGCTTTTGTTTTGCGATTTTGCGAAGTATTCGCGGAGATCACAACGTCGCTGAGAAGATTCCCAAAAACTGAAAAAATAAAGGATCTTTATAAAGAAAAGTAAGAATATATTGGGTGCTAGGGTGGCTCTGACAAGAGCCTTTGTGTTGATTGTGTGTATATGACAGCTACACATAAGACCGGATGCAGAGTTTCAGGTTACTTAGAAACACCCTGTTGCCTTCGTCTGTAAAGTGCAGTCCAGGGGTGCTAAATGAGGTAGTTTTCCAAATGAAAAGCAATTAAAATGGAGGTGTTTTCTTTAAAAAATATATATATATATTTCATTGGATGCTGTCAGTAAGTAAGTGAATAAAATTAGGTAGTACGTTGGATGCATTAGTAAGAAGTCCTATTATTGACTGTTGTTTAAAAAAAGGAGTGTAATACAGACATGGATATGCTTCTGAATCTGTGCAGTAAACCACACCTGCCATATCTCATTTGGAAGTAGCATGTTCCTTCTAGAATGTGCTGTGAACTTGTGACCTACGGGTTTCACTGTGTTGCTGGATACACTGAGCTAAGAGTATATTGGGGGGAAGGGTGCTAAAGAGATAGAATTTTTCTTTAAGTTGAGGAGTTATGACATACTTTAAGTAATGATAATCTTTAATTTCCAAGTGAGGAATTTGTAATGAACTGTTGTGCAGTACCTACATTTTCTAAAAAAACTGAAGCTAAATCTAGGTTTGAACTTTTTTTCGTGATTACTCTGCGATCATTGCAAAAAAATCACGAACATGCAGAGAGAGAAACCTCATTTTGAAAGAGAAGGAAAGGGTTAACAGATGCTAACCATTCACAAGTGGAGATAGAATAGTCTAAAATGAAAGACATGATTTCATTTGCTGCCTTTTTCATGATCATAGAGTGGAAAGTTGAAGAAGGCGCCATTTTATAGTTGCTTCTTATGAGAGCGGTGTACCATTCATGTGCTTAGTTTTTACATATCCTAATTGTGTCAAAACTATTTAAAAAAGAGCTAAAACAACAATATAATCGACAAACTCAATTCACTGGTTTGTACATAACTTTTTAGTAATTTAAAAAAATTACATTAGAAATGAAGATGTAGATGGGATTTGATAAAAAGAGCATCATAGTGATATGAAAAAAATATATTAGATTAACTGTATCTACCAGAGGATCTGTGTTTAAGATGTTAGTACCAAATGTTTTGGGAAGTATGAGGAAATGTATTAGTGGCCCTTTATTCCATTATGTAGTTTATAGAAAAATAGCAGTATATTATTGTTGAAAGTTACAATGAGAAATGTATTTAAAGCTAAGAATGTTTTAAATGTCTAAGCATCATGCGCAGAATAGATACATCTATGTTATTTGCATTCTGGGAGTTGTAGTACTGTTAGTCACATTATTAAACAGGAGTAGTGTAGTCACAAATAAAATATAAGAAAATGTTCTGCGTCTGTATATGTATTATAAAGTAGTAATACTTGTTAGGTACGTATTAGGAAGTGTTTCTCAATATGGTTTTTTACTTATATGACCAGTTTGCAAATGCTTAGAAGGTGAGGTATGTTTTTGTAGTTGCAGATAGTTATATGTACAGTGAGATTCTTGTGTTTATTTAAAGATGCAGAGAACTATATATTTTTGGAAAGATGGCTTGATGGTGTATATCTATTATGGAATCACATATATGTTTACGTGGTGATCTATGTTCTTTGAGGCTAATGAAAATTTCATGTATGTGGTGAGGGTGGTGTATTTTTTTAAACATGCTCTGTTTAAATTTGAGGAGAGTCTACAGTGCAGAATGTCTGTTGAGAGTTCTTGTGCTACCTTCATTTGGCGTGTAACTTTTCTTTAAGAAATGCTCAATATATGTTTTAAACACACAAGAACATTTTGAGAAATGATGCAGGTATGCCATTAAGAAAAGGTTGTGTGCTTTGAAAGAGTGAGATTTGTTGTTTTCAGTTTTAGAAACTCACTGATGCATGTGCATGCTGAGTAATAGAGCAATGTATGCTTGTAGAGAGGCATGTATCCAATTATATATGAAGTGTGATATTTAGAATGTTCAGACACATAGGTCATTAGAAAAGGATAGATAAATTAAAACAGATAGTTTGATACTGACAGAAGGAGTTAAGCAATGGGTTAGAGATATAGTCACAACTGTTATGTATCTAACAGCAATGGAGATACTTTACAGTCACCCAAGCATTATTCAGGCACTCATCCAGTCACTCAGCCACTACTCAGGCAGTTTTTGAATCACTCATGCACTATGAACGCACTTATTCCATCACCAGGCACTACACATGCACTCTTCCAATCACGGAGGCACTAATTACGTACTCATTGAACTACGCAGTCAACACCCATGCATTCATCCAATCACCCAGATAGTAGCAATATAGTCAAGCAAATTCACAGGCACTAACTATGCAGATATGGAACCACCAATGTAGTTCCTACATACTCAGGAAATCATGCAGGCACTACCTATATTCTGAGGGAATCACCTAGGCACTATCTATGCACTCATCCAATCATCCAGGGAGTATTGTTATACTCAACCAGAAACATATGTATACAAGTTTTAGTGAGGAATATGTACTCTTTGAGAACCATCTGGTGAATTAAATATGTAACCTGTCACACACTATTTGCATGTACTCGGAAGAATTAGTGAGCTATAAACTGTGATATAGATTAATGTGCAGATTTTTATATGCAGAGTTTCTTAAAATTTTAATCTGAGTAGAAAAGTAAAAAACACTAAATCGACCAGTTACACAGTGGTAGAGAGGCACAGAAATAGCTCTTATGTTGTGTTTTCAGATTTACAGTATTGAGACACTGTATGTACTTTTACACTTTGGTTGATGTTTATTTTAAAATGTACCTTTAGGAAACTCTAATGACCATCTCTATGTCCCCATTACCATTTTAGGGTGTGACTACAAGCCCCTCTACCCCTGCAGATCATGAGGCATATTTCTGCCTAAACAAAAGTATGTGTCATTGATATGTAATACTAAAAAAATGTTGTTATATGTTGTATGTCACGTGGTGTCTTTCTTTTTTTCACGAGTGCTTTTAAACTGCAATTTGTACATAACCACTTTTCTTCACAAAGACATCGTGTGTGATTGATTTCTTCCACCACAGATGATCGCACAAAATAGCTGTTAAGTTCACCCACTATAGAGGAGTACATTGATCGAGATACGAGGCCGCATATATAAAGGGCCTGCCAGCTTGGCTGGTAGTCAGGCCTTTTTAATTTTCCTTTGTTTTATTTCCTACAGATACAACGTGTCAGTGTACAACCGTATGTATTAAGTATCAGGTGAACACACATTAGGTGTGCACCCCATTGTTTCCTACTCGCAGGATTCTTTAGGAGTGGTACGCACAGGGCTGGCCCTTGTGTGGTCCTG
Source organism: Calotriton arnoldi (assembly GCA_963921515.1). Taxonomy (NCBI): domain Eukaryota; kingdom Metazoa; phylum Chordata; class Amphibia; order Caudata; family Salamandridae; genus Calotriton; species Calotriton arnoldi. Next base: position 235,995 of record CAWUFW010009774.1, on the reverse strand, counting down.
AAGAAGAGCTTTAGGGGAAAGCTCGAAACATATCAACCCAGTACTAGGGACTCCCTACTCATTACAGTTAGGTCTCTCCCTGATTTTAAAACATACCGACTAGGAGCAGCAATAAAATATAACATCACTGTACCACACATATTCTTCTAAAACTAAGTGCTCCTACATAGTTTGCAAGTTGCAGCACGCCTCAATCCGCAGAGGATTGAGAGGACCCCAATGATGAAGCATGCCACCTAGGGGTAACCCTGGTGGGTGAGGGGACTCTAGAAAATAATTTTTCTTTCTGGAAAGAGGGTTTTTTCACACATGTTCAGTGGAATCCCTGTTCTTCCTATGGTTAGGTTCCTAATTCCGGTATTCCGGATGTTGTGGAATTATGTGAAAGGTAGGACATGCCCTGATGTGTGTGGCATGTCCTGATGTGAAATACTGCCAATTTCGTTTTTCACTATTGAAAGGATAGAATTGGGAGTTTGCTCATAACATCTTATGAGCATTACTGCCCATGAGAACAAGATAGGAAAATGAAGTTTGATATGCCTGAACTCAGAATGTTAAGATGCATCTTTAAGTGAGGGTGATTTTTACATTCTGGGTTTGAAAATACCACTTTTAGAAAGTAGGTATTTTCTTGCCTAACCATCCAGTGTGCCTCTGCTAGGTTTTGTATTGACTGTCTGGCTTTGGAGTGACAGGGGCTGGGGATGTGCATCCTGTTCAGCCAGCGTCTTGGGGAGGTTAGGTGTGTCCTGTATTTCCAGAGTGAGTCAGGGAAAGGCTGAATAGACCTGGGCTGCATTCAGAGTAGGAGGAGAGATTTCTTTCACACTTGAATGGGCCTGGGCTGCCTTAGACAATAATGTCTCCACCTCCTGCCAGGGAGCTGTACCAGAGAGGGTAGAGCTGGTTTTGGCTGGGCAAAGAGCTTCTCTGCCATAGAGAACAACTCAATTTACTGTGTAAAAAAGGGGCCCAGACCCCAGACTTTTAGATCACTTCTGGGAATCAAGAGGAACCTTTGCCAAGTAGATGAGCTGGAGAAACTGAGGAGGAATACTGCCCCTGTGCTGTTTGCTGTCTGGGCTTGGCCTGCAGTGGCTACTTTCTGCCAAGAAAAGGGAAAATGACTTTGCTGTTTGCTGTGTCCCCTGCTTGAGGAAGATCTCCAAGGGCTTGAAAATGAGCTTGCCTCCTGTTCTGAAGTCTCAGGAACACAAATACTTCACCACTATCTCCCCTGAACTTCCTTGCTGGGAGTTCTGACCTGCTAAGAGGTGCCTGCTATTGTTTTGGACCTCTGGAGGCTGTTTGCCGCTGGGAGCTGGAAAAAGTAACGCAACTTCTTGAAGCATGACGCATCCGCACCTGTTACGACGCATCGCAGACTAAATCATCTTAGTGCCTGCCCGTGGCCCGAGAAATCTCCGCACAGCACATCGAGTGCACCGATCTCCGAAGTCCGAAATCACCACACCGTTTCCGATGCAAGGCCTGCTGTGCGGCTGCAAGAACCGACGCATCGTTCCGGATCATTGCATCGCATCGAGGTGCCAAGTCAGTTGCATCATTGGGGGACAAAGTAAGAAACCGACGCATCTCCTCCCCACGCAGTAAGAAACCGACGCATCACCTCCCCTGCGCAGCAGTAAGGAACTGCTGCATCACCTCCCCCGGAGCAAGGAACCGACACATCACCTTCCCTGAGTGTGAGGAACCAACACATCACCTTCCCTGCAACCCTTTTTGTTTGTGTGCTAGACGCATCCTAGGTTCTTTGTATAAAATGTGTTGCGTCCGGAACTTGCCTTGAACTGAACTATTTCTACCATTTGAAAGTCATATTTTTATTACTGTACTGTGGATTTTTGTTGTTTTAGTCTTGTTTGGTTTAGATTAAGATTACTTATTTTTCTAAACTGGTTTGGTGTCCATTTGTAGTGTTTTCACAGTATTACTGTATGTGTTCACAAATGCTTTACACACTGCCTCTGAGATAAGCATGTCTGCTCATGCAGTGTATCCCCCTTACCCTGACTAGAAGCAAGGGTCCCTATTTGGACAAAGGTACCTACCTCTGGCAACTAGAGACCCCCATTTCTAACACAAATTATATGTAATTACCCTTATTCTTTTAACAAATGTACGAGAAAAGGAAAATATGCTGAAGGTAAGTTACTTTTCTCTGTTCTTATTAATTGCCAAAATATAAGTCTCTCTGTTACTTTTAAATATAACCTTTTTCTCTTGGTACAATTTGTTCTATAGACTCAGATAATTGAAACTTAGCTTTTAAATAGGTGAAAGCTTCCACAGGGTCTCTGGATTTTCCAAATGATTGTGGCGTTTGAAGTGCGTAGAGGCTTCAACTCTGGAAAATTTACTCTGTGTCACAAATAAATAGGAACTCACTTCTCGTACATCTGCTTTGAATATGGAAATGCCCACTATTATTTCTTGACATGCGTGAATAAGAAGTTAATGCGCAGACTCAATTTTTAAGAGCGGCAGCTGCCCGAAAATCCGACGGACAACGGATTTAAAGTCTAGCTGCGTGTCGCTTACTAAAAATCAACAGACTAGACTTGAACTACCTGACTGACTTCAGCTTCACAAAACTAACGTGCGTGTCCAAGAAAATACTTCAGTGAAGTGCGCTGTATTGAAAAGGCGTGCACCTCACATAAGGTTCTAAACTCTTCTTCTGGAACCAGAAACTAGACCGCATCTATGATTAAGAGCTCGGGCGGCCATCTTAGAGTTCCGGTTGCGCCAATTTTCTCCCCAAGAGTGATTCCAATTTCTGACTCTACCCTTTAGAGTGTTTTGGCATTGCAAGGTACACACTGAATGATTTCGGTTTCTTGGAATCCTGACAAGAAGCAACTTCAGTATCTATGCAGAACTGAGACACAAAAGGGGCTAAATGAAGAAAAAGTTGTGAAAGAAAAAAGAGCTACTGGTAAGAGGACAAAGTAATTTCTTAAAAATATATATGTGGACATTTCCAAAGATTACAAAATAATGAAAATCAAATTCAAACTATGAGAAAGAATAACAGTGGACAAAATCTATATCACAAGTACAGGAAAGAACGTAAAAAAGATGGACACCTTAACCAGGAATTTTAGGAAATCAGAGTCAGGATGTTTCATAGTAGAGCAGTTATAAATCTATTGAGAACTATGAAAAAGTATAGAAGAAGGAGAGAAGCACTGAAACAGAAAGAGAGTAGTTGATAAGGCATTTGCTTTGAAGAGGAAGCTTTTATTTTGATTATAAATACAATGAAGACTCTTGACAAAATGGTGTTGTGCATCAGGAGACAAAACCAGAAAAAAGATTAGTGAATAGAAGTAGCTTTTGTACATTGTTTAGTGGAGAATGCATACATACTTCTAGTACAGAGCCTTTCATTAATGAAGAAAGCTATCTTCAGGAAAATAGATTAGTTCATGCTATTGTTTACAGAAGACGATGTTATGAAATGAAGAATGGCACTCGTATAGCGAAAGAGCTGATGGTATCTACAAATGTAGAACAAGGTATTGGAGAAGCGGTACAAGGAAGGCGGAGTCAGGTCCTGGTATACAAATGGAATTGTAGCAGTGTTTGTAGTATTCAACAGAAATGCATTGGTATATTTAGGAAATTTCCACGTATCTTTCCAAGGCAAAGTTTAAAACACAAAATAAGCACTTTACAAGGATTTGATCCTTGCAAGATTAGAAAGCATACACATTTGCAGGGACACTCACTAGTTGTTTATCAAAGAAAGTGTGCCAAAGCACCTTTTACCATTTCAGGATGTTAGCTATACATCACTTAACAATGCAAAGTTTAGTTAGGAGGCTGTACTATGTGAAAACTCCTCTTATATGTTTAGGAGAAATGAATAGAGCACTTTTGCATGGTACTGTGGCAGATGTAGAAAAGGTTTGTGATGATGTGCAGTTTATTTTTTTTGGTCCTGAGCAGGATTCGAGGGAAAATGAAAAGTTGTTAAGAGTAGGAGTTGCAGAACAGGACACAGATATTACAGTTGATAGTTTTGACAAAGGAAACGTAACACAGTGTGGTCCGAAAAAACAGAGGATGTTTGTATATGTTGTTGACGCACTCACTATAAGATTCAAACACGGACTGTTGAATTGTATTTAAAACGTGAAATAGAAAATAATGATCACTGACAAAAGTTAGCTGTGTATTTATTTGTAGAGGAATGCTTTGACTTGTCCAATGGCAAGTTATATGTAAAGTACTGTTAAAATAAATTAGAAGATAATAAAATGTCTGCTAATGTACAAAAACTATGAAGAGCCAAAAATAAAAAAAAATCTACATTTATGATTTTTTGCAGCATTGCGAAGGGCTGTTATGGACTGCTCTCCAGCACTCACTACAACTCCACCATCCATGCAGTATGATGCCATCTGGGAAAACTCTGGAGAAAAGTTTTGAAGTTGAGATTGGACCTCTGAAGAGACTCTCTGCTCTGGTGTTGTTGCGGCTACTATTGAAGTTGATGGTCCTTCAGCCTCGCGTTGCCTTCTTGCTGCTTTTAGACGATTGCCATGGTATATTTTTGAGATGGTCCAGCCCGAACTGCCAGGCCAGGTCCTCCTTGAACCAGAAACAAGCATCCTGGGACCGGTTTTGGGGTATGACGTCCATCAGCCAGGCTAGCTTGAATCCAGTGGCATAGCGAACACGGGACCCACGTCTGGGGATTCCCTTCCTACTTAGGGCGGCAAATGCAAAAAGAACAGATAATGGATGGAATGCTGAAATAATTAAACATCGAGGGTGCAGGTACTCTGCTGACATCTTTGTTAAAAGGTTCTGCAGAAATGGCATTGCCTTCTACTTCCTACCTGCTAAAGGCAGTCAAATTAAGCATGAACAGCATGCTTGTCTCTAATTGGAGCATACAGTGATACAGGAAATTTAGTTGTGCTTTAATGAACCAAGCTTGGCCAGGCATGAACTCAGAGATGTTAAAACTAACTGAGCTTTAATTCAAGACAAAAGAAAAAGTTCATGGTCATATGCCTCCAGTTTACTTTTCATGATTTGTGCGTGCTTGAATCATCTAAGAATTTGAGGATGGATGTGTTCTTGTACTGTGTGAAGTACAATGGAATAGCATACAGCAGCGGCCAGTCCATATGAGCTGAGGGCCCCCCTCCACCTTTTTCCCAGCATGACGAATGTCTGCAGACACTTTTCTTGTTCAGGTCAGGCAGCCAGGAGCTAAACATTCACTAAATGTGTATGCTTCTGGCGACCTGAGTTAACTTTGCCAGGCTGAGGATTTTATAGCCCTGTTGGGCATGACCTCCTCAGGCTGGGAAAAGCACCTAGAGGCCATCCCCCTCGTAATGAGTGGGAGCGTCACTGATTGCTTTGGACTTGAGCACTTCAGTTTTCAGCCCTGAAGTGTCCAGGGTTGTGTCAATCAGTGACACCTCTTCACAGAGTGGGGTCGGGTCATCAGTCTTACAGACCCCATCCCACTCTATGATGAGTGAGGGACTGCTGCCTTCTCTCATTGGGGAAGGCAGCAGTCCAAATCCTCTTGGGAACTCTGAGGCTTCCCTCTCTACAGTGAAGGTACGTTTTATGTTTTTTTTTGTATTCTTGGTGCGTGCAAGGGTGTATGCATGAATGCCTGTGCATTAGTGAGTGTTGTGAAAAGGTGTGTGTACATGTGTGAATGCATGGGTGTGAATTAGTGTGTATGTGTGGACCCCCACCTCCATCCCTGGTAAAATAACTGGCTGCCACTGATGGCATATGCATCTGTGCAAAGAGGGAGGCAGGCATTACAGAATGAATTGCATGGTAATGCATTCACATCTTTTATGGCTAACGTACTGCTGTAATTTGGTACCTTTGTCTACTCAGCTCAGGGCATTTCATGTGGGGTGTATGCTGATTTTGCACGCACAATATTACATTTGAAAACTTAGGTTAAATGCTCTAAGTATGTGTTTATGTAACAACAGTTTAGATGTTAGTACTTAGTGAACGAATTAAGCATGGGCATAATAAATGACGTTCACAAGTGTTTCCATTAAACCACTTTTTATGGTTTGATGTTAGCACACCATATACAAAAACGTTGGGGGGGATTCTCTTAAATCTCTTCTGTTGTCATGGAAGGCACCAGTTCTATCCCTCAAGGGATCGAAATCTATTGAACCTGTAATTGGGTGAATATGCAAAAGACAAGCAATTATTTGTACTCATAATTCATGGGATTCTGCAATCCCTTTATCAAAACCTGTCTCTAATGTCTTCATAACTGTTGACATTTGATGCGCCCAGTCGCTGATTATATAAAGGGTAACGTTCCCCCCTGCCACATATTCTAAGAATATTGCAAGTCACCAAGGAGTTCCAGAACCATATAGAGGAATGAGGCCGAAGGCCAAGTTCCTTTTCAAAGTTATGGAACTCCGAGGTGACATGCAATATCCTTATCATGCACGCAAGGGTATTTTATCCCATATAATATATGGTCACATCACACCATCATCTTTTCCACAAACCACGTGAAACATTTGTGTGAAGCTTTTTCATATGAAAGAGCAAGCTTGTTTGCAAACATGAAGAATAATAATAAAACCTCTAGTGCAAAATTAAACACATCAACAATTCTGTTAGATATTTGCTGCAAACATATATTAGAAAAAGTTCAATAAAAGTAATAAAAAAACTGCAGTAGCTTGGAACGTGAAGAAACATGCAGAAAGATTCTAGGTTTTCTCTATCTTAGGAGTGCAAAAAATAAACATATTCTCTCTACTTGTCATTGTGAGCTGTGAAAACAGAGCAGAAGAATGAAAAGCAGACCAAGAGTTTTGTCCTCAAGTGCGACATCTGCCAGCAGATGAAGGGTTCCACCATAGCGCGTCCACCACAGACACCTTTACTGATATCAGACAGAGCACCCGCATGTGTCTATTTGTACCACTGCGGCCCCCTACAATCTGACGGGGCTTACAAGTACATCTTGGTAGCAGTGGATTCATGCTCTAGATTCCTATGGGTTTGGCCTCAGCACTCGGCTGACGCCCGAACTGTTATAAAGGATTTGCGAGTCTTCATAGGAACATATGCAATAGGCACATTACTTTCTGACCGTGGCCCCGCATTTAGCTCTCGGGCTTACAAGGAAGCCATGGGAAGTTTGGGTGTAGCATTGCAGTACTCCTCTCAGTATCATCCCCTGGGGAAATTTGATTGTGGAAAGGAAAAACCGGGACTTAACGCAATCCTTAACATCAAGGGTATTAGGCGTGGTGGTAGTTGGGTCAATCACCTATATGGGGTCCAAAGGGCACTAAACAACATGCTAAGAAGCTCCCTCGGAGGCAGTACTCCATATGAGATCCTATTTAAGACGATAAAGTGGGTACCCGACCTCGATTGTGGCAGCACAGTGGTGGGTGAAAAAGCATTTGACATCAACGATCGTTTGGCTGTTTTACAGGAACTCAATGAATTCCGGGCATTACAAAGCAACGTCCAAGTAAAACGCACCACCACTGGAGAAGTTAAAGCTGTTCCAGCAAGACCTGCCTGGGTCCCAAAGATCAGGGACCTGGTCAAGAGAAAAAATTGTGGACAAAAATGAATTTGAGTCATCTTAGAGAATGCCTGTACCTGTCCTGGCTGTCGAAGGAACAAGAACAGTACTTCTTCCTCCTCTTGCCGGCAAGAAAGAAAAGAGATTTGTCTCCATTGATCTGATTATTCCACACTATGTGACCGATACTGAATAGCAGGCCACGTGGGCTCCTGGGTAGCCGCCAATCTCCTCTTGCTACCATACAGGAAGTTCAGACAGAAAGACTGATAACATTTGAAGATTCTACTCTACGAAGTAACGGAGTTGCCTACAATGGAATGGAACTCGTGCCTGTTAAAATAGAACAACAATATTCAAATGAAACACAGATCGCAATTCAGCCTAATACCAATATCTATGTGATTATGCCTCAAAATGAGTCAATTGCCAGTTCAACTAAACTTGCTGAGCTACCAAAGATGGCTCGAACAGCATATGGCTACTTACTCGATTTTGATACCTTCTCGCTGGATCCAAGTGAACCTGAGTCACCGCCAGCTCCTGTTTCCCAAAAAGAAAAATGTTATAAAATCTACTTTTCGCTGAAAAAGACTTACTTTGTTTCTCCCTGGTTGCAGCTCTGGATTGCAATTGGTCTACTGTTCCTAGTCCTCTGTATAGGTGTAGTGACTGTCTTTTTATTGCTCCTCAATGGACATTATCTCCCAGAATGCTCTGCAGTACCACATGTGAACATCGTCCTGAAACCACATACATCATCTCATTGTGAACAAAGAGACTTGTCCTTTGTGAACATTATAGCAGTTCCCATTCCTGAAGGGATAGTTTGGGATAGGGTTTCATATGATGTATTTGTTCCCACTGAACATTTGAAAATACTGCATGTATTTAAAGTTTCTTTGAATAATATCATCACCTCCAGTACATTCTCTGATGATTGGGACTTTGAAACTGTGAATAGCATGCTATCTGATTTAGAACAAAGTGCAGCTTTTTCAAAAAATGAATTTTATGATGATACATATGATTTTGACACCATGCATTGCTATCAACATTATGGTAATCAATTTTTGCACAAAGCAAGTATCCCACGTAATGTGTTTACTTACCATCAATGGGAACATTGCCCGACACCACCGAAAGGTAGTTGACAAACGTTTGCACACAAGTTTGCTTATTTTTCTGGGTTTAACACTTCAGACTGCCCTCATATTATTAAAAGGCTGCACCTACACCTGCAAGGAAAAATATGCTTACTAACACAAAACAGATATACTCTGCTTCCTTTATTTCCCAGCTGACTTTACAAGGGTTCGACTTTTGGAGGGACACCACAGATACAAAATTGGTCTGGGGTACTAAAGATTGGCAGGCTCAGGGAACTGAGGCAATTATTTAGAGCGTCTCATACCACAACAGATTGTCTTCCTGAACAATACAGTGCAACAAACTTCCTGTCTTGGACTAGCCAAGATCAAGGACTTGAACACACCTCAGATTCCTTTGCTTTTACACTTAAAGGGATGGCAGAATTATACACAGCATAGTGAGGATAAGCTGGATGACATTATACATGATGGTTCATACAATTCATCAGACCCAATTAGAAGGGATGATTGGTTTGGCCCATAGACACGACTAGGTGTCAGTCAAGATTCAGGGGTACCACCGAAGGGTTTAGCATCCATAGGCCTGATCAACGCTATGTACAACAGGTACATCCAGGGGTGGTGACATCCTACAGTGTTGCGAAGCTATGCCTAGATTGGCTAAAAACCACAACACGGTCCCAGGTGAAACAACACTTATCCTTACTTTCAGATGACATGGATCTAAGGTATTTTTTGTTAGGTCCCTGAAAACCACGTCAAAAACACTTCTAATACGCAATTCACAACGAGGTATAGAAGATGTCTCAACAGGAGGCTGCGGAGAGATTACGTGAAATTGATAGGGCTAACCTAGAAAAGGCTTTGGCAGCGGTCGACAATGGCATGACCACACTAACATCAAGGATTTATTCACTGGGCAACATTGTGTCTTCTGCTATAGATATTATGGAACAGGATTTGTCCATTCTTCAACATGGGCAATCACAGCTACGATCAATTATGTTACTGAGCTGGACGTTACATTCATTGCGCTCTGGTCACGTGCCCTGGCAATATATCAACAGCACCTCTCTGTTTTCGGCTTATAATTTAATGAAACGGCAGACAACAATGGCACAAAGAGATGCAAAATATTTAATGTTGCACATTGAAAATTTAGACCAATTACCTTTCACCGTGGCTGAATCACCTTCCACAGAATGGTTAATCCATGGCCATATAACATTGCCGGTGACAACATTTCAATTTCAATATTGTCTACAGTACCACCAGGTAGGCAGGTGTAAAGCGTTGGGTGAGGAATACATCCATGAATCTTGGGAGTTACCGTACATATTTAGATGCAGAAATAGTGATACTGAAGTCCTCAGTGTTTCAGGCTCCAAAAATTCGTTAAGTGGATCTTTAATTTGTCAGGATATTATGCTTCACGGAGCTTGCAATGCTTCGGTTGCAAACCTATCTTGTCACTTGAAAAGGTCCCCAGCTGCCATGATACATCTGGTGTTCAAACTGCTCTTGAACGGGAGTTATCTGATGTTGAATGATCAAGGTTGTTGTGTGATGCTGCCAGGCATCGCATATCTGGTCACAGTAAGTCCCAGGGTTACTTACTGTATGCAAGTATTGTTTCCACCGACACACACTGACAGGGAGGTGCCGCTTTGGCCTTCGGTGAATGTTTCCCTAATATGGTTTGATTCTCTGAGCAGACTAAAAGCCATTTATACAAAGAGGTGGCCTTAACCTCAGCCCGCAACACTTTTGATCTACAGGTTGCACGGTCTTCAGCTGAGATACAGGCCCTAGTCTGAACTAAATTCCCGCTTCATTTCGGGGAAATGGTACATCGTATCTTTAACATGTCTAATATGAGTGGGATAGTACACCTATTTAAGACCATAGGTTCTGGGCTATTAACCCCTTCGCTGCTAGGCCTTTCCCCTGCCTGTGCTAAGCCTTGTTTTGGCTATTTGGGGTAGTTCGCGCTTAGGCCCCTGTAACTGTTTGACCATATAAGGTATCCACGCCAAATTTGGGTCCTTTTCTTCCAACACAAAGGGGATTTTAAAGGCTCCCAGGGTTTGTTGATTCCCCTGAAGGGGACCAGGAAACTAGCCAAAATACAGCTAAATTTTGTTTTTTTGGGGAAAATGGGAAAAAAGTGCTGCAGATGAAAGCGTCTGTTTTTTTCCCTGCAAATAGTATCAACAAAGGGTTTGTGGTGCTGTAATCACCATCTTCCCAGCTTTCAGGCACTGACAGACTTTTGTCAGAAAACCTACATTTTTTACACCGTTTTTGCATTTTACTGGGACATAGCCTATTTTTGCTATTTTTTGTGCTTTCAACCTCCTTCCAGTTAATGGTAAAAATGGGTATAAAAAGCAATGATGGATCCTAGAAATCTATACATTTCCCAAAAGTAGACAAAATTCTAAATTCAGCAAGGGGTCATTTGTGTAGATCCTTCAAGGTTTTCTTATAGAAACTAACAGTTGAAAATAGGAAAAATTGAAAATGAGTTAAAAAAAACAGCCATTTGTGCCAACGTTTTCACCTGTAACTTCTTCTAGGTATAACAGATTTTTGAAAGAAATATATCGTTACATCCGCTGGACACTTCTGGTTGTGGGGATATATAGGACTTGTAGGTTCACCAAGAACCCGAGGAACCCAGAGCAATAACTGAGCAGCGTCTTGCAATGGTCTTTTATTGTGTACCGGGTATATAGCAATTCATTTGGGAAAATATAAACAGGCAAAAATCGGTATGAAAGACACCTATGTATTTCTGAAATTGGAACAAAATATAGAGTTTAGAAACAGTAGCTATTTGCACATCTCCGAAATTGTGGGCACCCATACCAGCATGTGAATTATACGACATTTTTCAAAGTGACTTCTTTTTTACACATTGTCTTAGATTTGGAAGGCAGGAATGCATTGAAAGTCAATAGGTAATAACAGTTGCTCTACAATTCTGTATTCCCCTAAGTCTCCCGATAATAATGGTACCTCACTTGAGTGGGTAGGTGTAGTGCCCGCGACAGGAAACGGCCCAAAACACAACGTGGACACACCACATTTTCACAGTGAAAACGGACCCTTTTTTTCCAAAGTGCCTAGCTGTAGATTTTGAACCCTAGCTCTGCCGGCACCTAGGGAAATTTTAGAACTGGGGGTCTCTAGTTGGCTGAGGTAGGTACCTTAGGCCAAATAGGGACCCTTGCTTCTAAGTCAGGGAAAGGAAGGACACCTTCTCAGATAGCCCCTGCTCACCCCCTCGGTAGCTTGGCACGAGCAGCCAGGCTTATCTCCAAGGCAAATGTGTAAAGTATTTGCAACCACGCTCTCAGTGACACAGGGATAACACCACAAATGGACTCCACACGAGTTTAATAAAAAACAATTATATGTTTATAAGAAAAAAAAGATATACGATGAGACCACACGATAAAAATCCAACATATGCGTATTTGTAATATTTCACCTTGCCGGTTATTAGGCCAGCAAGCACTGGTAGGTTCTTGCAGTATTAATGAGCAATTCTCAATGATCTAATGCAGTCCTAATGCAATGCTATGCAGTTCGTAATGCAAGAATCAGGCAATTCGTAATGCACCAATCAGGCAGTTCGTAATGCGACAATAATGCAATTTGTAATGCAACACTCAGGCAGTTCGTAATGCAAAAAATAAGGCACTTCGTAATGCAACAATCAGGCAGTTCGTAATGCAAAAATAGGGCACTTCGTAATGCAACAATCAGGCAGTTCGTAATGCAAAAATAGGGCACTTCGTAATGCAACAATCAGGCAGTTCGTAATGCACAAACAAGATACTTCAGCACCAATCGCGGTGCTCTGCACGGTCTCTATGCCACTCTTACTGACTCGCGGTCAGCTACTGCCAATACATGCCCCCAACACTGTTATGAGGGAAAACAAAGTGCAGCTCCACACTCCGGCCCCGGTACTTCCACTCCTCGGCAAGTATGGGCCGCGATACGGACTTGAGCGGAGGCTCATGCTGCAAAGATGGGAAAGGCCGAGACCGTTTCTCTCGGAGCCCGCACCCCGCCCCAGGCGGCGACTCACACACGCTCGCTGAGCGTTACCTGGGGGTGCGATCTCACTCTCCTCTCCTCGCGACTCGGGCCTCCGGGGCGACTTTGTTGATCTTTGGGCAGTGGAACTCGGGCCCCCCCTCAACAGGGATGGTTCGAGGGTCCTCCTTGGCAACGGCAGGCTCGGGCCGGCAGCACAGCTCCTCTGGGTATGCCGGTCCAGGCCGATGGCAATGATGATCGCAGCAGCTCTGGTCACGCTGCTCGATCAACGCAGAGAACAAGACTGCTCCGGGACACATTGTCACGTGGAAATTCTCACGAAGGTCTCAGGCTGCAACAGGGCACACGCACACAGCGTCACTGAGACTCACTTGAGCTCCGGGTGCACACAATCACAGGGCAATCCTCACGAAGGTCTCAGGCTGCACGAAGCACATGCACACAGCGTCACTGAGACTCACTTGGACTCCGGGTGCACACGATCACAGGGCAATCCTCACGAAGGTCTCAGGCTGCTCGAAACACACGCACACAGCGTCGCTGAGACTCACTTGGAGTCCGGGTGCACACGATCACAGGGCAATCCTCACGAAGGTCTCAGGCTGCACGAAGCACATGCACACAGCGTCCCTGAGACTCACTTGGACTCCGGGTGCACACGATCACAGGGCAATCCTCACGAAGGTCTCAGGCTGCGCGAAGCACACGCACACAGCGTCACTGAGACTCACTTGGACTCCGGGTGCACACGATCACAGGGCAATCCTCACAAAGGTCTCAGGCTGAACGAAGCACACGCACATAGCGTCGCTGAGACTCCCTTGGACTCCGGGTGCACACGATCACAGGGCAATCCTCACGAAGGTCTCAGGCTGCACGAAGCACACGCACACAGTGTTGCTGAGACTCCCTTGGACTCCTGGTGCACACGATCACAGGGCAATCCTCACGAAGGTCTCAGGCTGCAAAAAGCACACGCACACAGCGTCGCTGAGACCAGCCTGGAAACTTTTGTGTTCCTGAGTTTCCACAACAGGGAGCCAGCTCTCCTTGGGGACAAGTTACTTCAGGACACAGCAAAGTCCTCTCAAGCAGGGGGACACAGCACTAAGGGTGGGTGTAGTTGGCGGAGTACTACTACAGAGAATTCCATGAAGTTGAACATAAACTCTGTGAATTCCGCAAATTAGCTCCGCTTCCCACTTAATAAATCAGAGACCTCATACACTGTTGGTAAAATAACAAGTATCTCTGCCTTTACATGCTAAAATGCATATAGTCATTTCACAAAAATAAAAATGAAAATTTAGCAAGCAGGGAGAGAGGTGATGATTTTGAGATCCTCCCTAACCTAGGGAGAAAACCAAGCAGATGCCTTGAAAACAAAGAGCACATCTTGCTGAACGATTCGTTGGTGAGGACCACCGCAAGCACAGTTATGGGCAACAATACAATCCCAACCAAAGGCCCTGCAAAGCATTATGGGACGAGATTAGGAGTGGGCAGTGAATATTATAGTATCCAATATCAAAATAATTCTACAAAGAGCTGCAGTTCAACTCGTTGTTACTAGGTGTCCCTCACGAGTCAAATGCAAAAGCATTGAAATTATTACATCAAGCTGCAGTTCCACTAGTCGTTACTAGATGTCCCTCACGAGTCAAATGCAAAAGCATTGAAACCCTTTCATGAAGCTGCAGTTCAGCTCTTTGTAGAATTTATAGTATTAGCTCTCAGCTCAGGGTTTCAATGCTTTTGCATTTGACTAGTGAGGGACACCTAGTAACGACTAGTGGAACTGCAGCTTCATGAAAGGGTTTCAAGGCAAAAAGTTTAGGGAGCTTTAGCCAAAAAGGGCCAGGTCCAACAGGAAACCTAGCAAACCTATACATTTTTTAAAACTAGACACGCAGGGAAATCCAGGATGAGGTGACTTGTCTGGCTCTCACCAGGTTCTGGTACCCAGAATCCCTTGCAAACCTCAAACTTACAAGTGAGGTACCATTTTTATCGGAAGACTTTGGGGAATGCGGGGTGCGTGGAATTTTGTGGATCCACGCAGTTTCCAGAACTTTCCATCACAGAAATGTGAGGAAAATTTGTTGTTTTTTTTACAAAGTTTTTAGGTTTGCAAGGAATTCTGGGTAACAGACCTGGGGCCATATGTATCAAAGTTTGTGTTTGCGATTCTCAAATAGCGAATTTTTAAGAATCGCTATTTGAGAATCGCAAACGAGATGTATGTAGGATTCGCAAGAAAAATTGCGAATCCTACATATTCCTTAATTGCGATTCGCAAATTGCGAATCGCAGTTAAGGAAACCCTCCCCATTCATTCCTATGGGCCTAGAGGCCCATAGGAATGAATGGGAGGACATTCTCAATTTGCGATTAGCAATTAGAGAATCGCAAATTGAGAATGCAATTTCAAGGTTGCAAGGGTGTCCAAAGGACACCCTGTTGCACCCCTGAAATGAGCATGGGTGCACATGTGGCGCACATACATGCCCTAAGGGCATGTATGTGCGCCACATGCCACTTTAAAAAATGCAAAAAAATGCATTTCTCAAAGAAATCGCAAGTTACCACCAACCTGTAGTTGGTGGTAATTTGCGATTCCTTAAGCCATAATCGCACAACTTAGGTGCTTCATACATTTCATTTAAGGAATCGCAATTTGCAATTCCTTAAATGCATTTGCAAAATAGAGAATTGCAATTTTTGCGATTCTCTATTTTGCGAATGCCTTTTGGGATGATACATACCAAAAGGCTTGTTCCCGTTCGCAAACGGGCCGATTCTGAGAATCGGCCCGTTTGCGAATGGGAAATGGGCTTGATACATATGGCCCCTGGTGAGAGCCAGTCAAGTCACCCCATCCTGGATTCCCTGGGTGTCTAGTTTTCAAAAATGTATAGGTTTGCTAGGTTTCCCTAGGTGCCGGCAGAGCTAAGGTTCAAAATTTACTGGTAGGCACATTGCTAAAAACAAGTCTGTGCCTAGTGGGCTTTCTGCCGCCCGGGGGGAATCGGGGGGGGGGGGTTTGCCCCGATATGCCCCCAAGGGGGGCAGAAAGAATGTGGCTATTCATTTGGGGGGTGGGGGCATTGGTATGCCCATTCTGGGCTGCCCCTACCCCCATGCATAAAAAAAGCCAGCGTAATCGCTGGCGCCTAGTGGGCTCTCTGATGCCCCCTGGGGGGACAGATCAGGGGCTACTGCCCCATCTGTCTCCTGGGGAGGCAGCAAGACTATGGCATTTTTGGGGGGTGGTGGGGGCATTGGCATGCCCATTCTGGGCAGCCCACACCCCTGAAATAAAAGAAAAAATATTCCCTGATGCCTATTGGGCTTTCTGCCCCCCTCCATGGGCGGCAGATTTGGGCCTTCTGCCCCATCTGCCTCCCAGGGGGGGCAGAAAGACTGTAGCTTTTTTTGGGAGGTGGGGGCATTGACATGCCCATTCTGGACACCCCCGCCTCCATGTATATAAAAACAAAAAAATCCATGGTGCTTAGTGGGCTTTCCCTCTCCCTGGGGGCAGATCAGGGGCTATTGCCCCCATCTGCCTCCTGGGGGGGGGGGCAGAAAGTGTTTTGTTCTCTTTGGGGGGTAGGGTGGCGGCATTTGCATGCCCATTCTGGGCAGCCCTCACCCCTTGTCTATAAAAAAAAATCCCTGGCGTCTAGGGTGCTTTCTACCCTCCGGGGGCAGATTGGTGGCTAATTCCCCCATCTGCCCCCCCAAGGGGGCAGTAATACTGTTTGTAGCCACATTATATGGGGGGAGCAAAGGCCCTTGCCCAAGGGGCCACTCCCCCCTCCCTGGTGGCTAGTGGGTGGATCCCTGCTTGGGGATCACCCTGTTGGGGTGATCCCCAAGCAGGGATCTACTAGGGAAGGGTACCATTGGAAAGGGGAGAATCTCCCCTTTCCAATGATACCTCTCCCAAGTGAGATAGCCCCACGAGCACAGAAACAATGAAACTGAAACTAAGTTTCCGTTTCATTTTCATTGCAATGATGTCAACGCGCAATGCACACGATCGGCATTGCAATGAAAATGCAAATTGGCCTCTGGAGTTTGGGGAAGCTCTTCCCCAACCTCCCGAGGCCAATAAAAAAAAAGGGAAATCCCTCTGCTGTCTGCAGCACAGGGAGTTAGTGCCCCTGTTCTCATGAAGGAATGGTTCCGTCATGAGCACAGGAGCACTGGTGCTCATGACGGAACCATTCCGTCATGAGCACTCAAAGGGTTAAGCACCTTTCAGACGATTTTCTAAGTTATTCCATCTTTGATACACTCCATATTTGGAAGCATTTTTGGAGGTCTTCCACTGATCCTGCTACTTGTAGTGGGTGTCATGGTTTTAATTTTTCTGCTACACAATGGACATCCCAAATACCAAGGAGATAGAAAAAGCACTCTTGGAGCGACGTTACCTTGAATGCATGGTACTCCATCTGGGCACAACTTGGCTTCAGGCAATAAGTGAGCATTGGTTTCTGTCATTCAGATCAGTCCGAGTTGACTGCGTCTTGCCTCTACTCCACTGCTTATTCTGCGGACAAGAATGCGTGTTTGATATCTGTCTAACACTTCCATCGGTTGCGTCTCCAGACATGGATGTACTGCTGGACCCGTTAAAGGCCCATGTAGTGCAGTGTCCTCAGCATATTCCAATACTGATGTCGGCATTGTTAGAGCTACCAAGGGATGCTTCAGCTCCTGCTGGAATGGACACTGGCTCTGCACCAAGCTTACAGGCATCGAAAGCTTCCTAATCAATGGCTTTGGGAACCAGAGAAGATCACCTTTGCTCCATTGACCTGATCCAAAAGGTGTTACAGGGACCGTCGTCTGCGAAGGCATGCAACAGTGATGGTGCGTCTTCCGCACAGGACACATAAATATTTGGCTCTCCGTGTGCTGGGAACAATTTGGCCTTTTTTTAAAAACAACTAAAAATGGAATTCGAAAACATCATTTTGTTTTATTTTTCCTCTTCTGCTCTCACTGGGCACTATGGCTTTCTGCGTGCTCAGTTGGTCTAACAGCATATTGACTTTTAGAGGACTTATAGAGCTTTTCTACGTATACATCACTTTTTAACACATACTAAGTTTTTAGAGGTTTTTAAAACTCATATTTTAGCAATGTTTTTATAGTTTTAAACCAGGTGTTTTTTAGCATTTAGTATTATGTCGTCCAGACAGATGAGGAGTGGGTGTTATGAACCCCAATGTACCCCAATATAGGCCTCAGTAGTTACACGACCTTTTACCTACATCTGTCCTACCATTGTTCGACATAACAGATTTGGTGCTGACCTTTTAGCTAGTTGACTGTTGTGTGGTTTTCTCCGAAAACTAGCTTCTTGTATAATGCATGAGGATTCTCAGTATCACAGCAGGATTACCATCTTCTGCATAATAACTCTATATAAGGGTCACCTCTATCGTCATCCTTGCCCAATATGGCCACAGTACACTTCTAGGAAGAACCCCTGAGGGTACCTTTCGGGTATATGAGCACTACATCTTCGTTGGGAAAACCAGAGGAGAAAGACTTCCATGCTGACACGCTGACGTGAGACACTGAGGTCCCTGCACGCAGATACTCCAGTACGCAGTGGTCTGTCAGCCCTTGCGGGGTGTCCATCTCGAGACCAAAATGGGATCCTTCGCTCTCCCACATCAGGTAATGGGGTTGGCTCTATCCTGAGGGGATTCTTGGCTATACACCTACACACATGCTAGGTACATTTAGGTACATCTAGTTAGGGTTTGCATCGTAGGAGCATGAGTTATTACTGTTATGTTTTTATATGCCAGTATATATTCATTGTTTTAGCACTATGGTAGAATTCTACCTTTTCTTTACTTTATTGGTGCTCATAATCGTATATATCTGTTTCTGTCTCATGGTTGTTGCAGCACACGTATTTTACACTAGAATGACTGGTTCAATAAATACTTATTGAAAACGTCCCCACCGTTTATTCTGTGTATCTCTCCGAGACAAAAGTAAGCACGAGTGACTGAGAGAAAAGTACTGTACTGTTTCCCCAATCCCTGAGGGGTCAGGGTTGTCATTTTCGATAGTTACAAGAAACTCTTCGCTCCTTGGTAAGAGGGGCTCATAGTGGCACTGTGAGCTAGCTGGTCTACAGACTAACATATCCTTTGGGGGTGCCTGGAATCAGTCTAGACACCAATCCCTTAGTTTATGTTGTCTAAATGCACAGATCCTATATAGATTTGTAGGAACTACATGGCAACTGCATCCTGTAATGCAGGCTGTTTCGACCTGGAAAAAGAAACCTTTTGCCAGGACAAAACCTTCCTTTTTATACTTATGAGTCACTCCTAATGTAGGCCATAAAGGCTTTTAGAGAAGGATACATGTTATTGAAAAAGTAGGATGTGTAATTAAGTTTTACATGTCCTGGCAATAAAAACTCAGAAAGTCGTTTTCCCTTCTGTAACAGTATCTCTCCAACAAACAAAGACTGGGTTGCCTTATTACACCTAATAAGTGCTGTGAACAAATTGAGATCAGATAGAGAAATTATACTGACACTCAAATGAGTTGTAATTTAAAATCCTCTTTAAAGATAAAGTGCGATTTTAAGTCACAATTATACAAATGGCACTATTAGAAAGTTGCCATTTTTCTGCCCAAATCAACTATGCCTTCCTGCTGATAACCTGGGTCACATGACTGTAAATAGCTCTCCTGTTGTGGGCTGTGTATTGATTCCAGACATTGAGAGAAAAGAGGCCTAGGTGTGAGGGAAGAGCGTCTTCTTGTTAGGAAGGCTGGGGTGGGGTCGTGCTCTGCCCTGATTACGGCTCTAAACACCCTGCCTGCAGCACACACAAAGGAACCTGACACCAGGTCGGCCCTTGCCTTTGTCACTATGGAGACAGTTGGGAGCCAATCGCAGGGGAGGGGGAAGAAATGACCAGCACCAGTTTTGGGGATAGAATAGGGAATTCCCCACACAAAGGCCAGCATCAAGTATTAGAGTGAGACTTTCAGAAGCCCTCCCTCATCAGAACATTCCTGGACCTGTGGTGGAATTGGAAGAAGGGTTGCCCTGCTATCTGAGAAAGAGGTACTGCATTGCTGATTAAAGAAGGAAGATTGGACTTGCCCTGAACCCAGGCTACCCAGAGTGACTTCAAGGGTCAGTTGGCTGACCTGTGTGACATACAGAAACACGATGGGCCTGATTCACAGAACTAACTTACGTCAAAAACGTAAAGTTAGTACTTTTTGGTATTCACAGAATACACTTACTCATTTTGGTATTCCCAGAATGAACTTACTCATTTCGGTATTCACAGAAGTTAGTAGTCCTAACTTTAGGACTCCTAAATGCCTTCTGTGAATACCGAAAGTCTTAAAGTTAGGATTTTTCTCAGTTTAGGAGTAGTAAAGTTCTAACTTCTGTGAATACCGAAATGAGTAAGTTCATTCTGGGAATACCAAAATGAGTAAGTGTATTCTGTGAATACCAAAAAGTACTAACTTTACGTTTTTGACGTAAGTTAGTTCTGTGAATCAGGCCCAACAAGATTCCAGAGACCTCCCTGCAACTGTTCAGCTGACTAGCACCAGCTGGACCTGCCTGGTCCGGCTACTGGCCTTTGTTGGATTGAGTCCTTATCCACAAAAATGTATCCACCCTCCTATGTCTTGGCCCTAAATTGATGTGAACTCCTCCTGAAGGAAAGGTGAAGATACACAGGTTTTGGGATCTTCATGACTGCGAAGTGACTTCTTCGCACCAGTAATTGACCACCTGTGAAGACTGCCAATGCAAAACTGCAGCAGGACCTGCTCTTCTTACCGACAGTAACCATCTATAACAACCTGTAATGCAAGCCATGCACTTTGTGGTAAGAGTGACGATCACCAATGTGAAGGCTCCAGCGACGATCAGCTATTTGCACTACAGCAATGACTGTCCGCAATGCACAACTTGCTCTTTGTGCTACAGCAATGACTGTCTGTGACACTCGACCAGCTCCTCGCACCAACAGCCTCCCCCTCGTGGTCCCTTTTCCTGTATCCTAATTGCGCTCTATTGTGGTCAGCCTGAACTTGTGACTTAAGGCTGGTCCAGCGCATCCAGATTACCAAGAGTGCCGCTTTGAGCTTTTTGATGCTGTTTTCACGTAAAGCTTTAGTAACTCAAGTCTCTGGTTTTACTGATTGGATTTTTGTTGTTTTATTGTCATTTAATTTATTAAGATTAACCCTAGTTTTCTAAATTGGATTGGGGTTTTTCTTGCTTTCTCTTTTCACTTTATTAGTGTTTGAGTGTTGCATTAAAACGTTACAAATTCTCTATGATTTAAGCCTAACTAGGTTTAAGCCCTGAATATTGTGTATATTATTTGAGTGGGTCTTCCACCACTCTTAACTAATTACCCAATTTCTTACCCAATAGTATACAGCTGAAGCTTATATGAACACTTCTTGGGGAGAGTGTATAATGTATAATGGATATATTTACACCAAGGTAGAATACTTTCTTAACAGAAAAAATGTCTGGTATTTTTGCTGAGGACATTGAATATTTTTTTTTTTTTTCAAGTTCCTTTCTAAATTTTCTTGTATGTTTTATGTAGGATATTGGGTTATTAGCTGTGCAGAATGCGAGGCCTGTGCAAGTAATTGTTCCACAATTTGCCCTTATTAGGAACCAAGCAAACCATTTTAGTGCTTGACTCTCTCAGGGTAGCAAAGCAGAGCAGTCCAGGGCATGTTCAGGAGAGGTGTTGTGGGCTTGTAATCACCATTCGCTGGCACGCATTAATACGCAATAAATGATTGTCCAGTCAGTGCTTTTTGTTTAGAAAAAGGAAACGTACATTTATAATACACTCACACACTAAGTGGTCATGATCCCAACAATTATAGTACCCCACCCCCACCTATACTAGTTAGCACATCACATTATAGGGGGGCATCACTTTAGATAAAACAGGCCTATTGACTTTATCAAGGGTTCGCCATATGATAAGAACAATAAACCACATTTTAGAAACACCACCATTTGTATGTAAATGCAATCATCAATAATACTCATGTGGAAATATAATCATTAATAACAATAAAAAAATATGAACCTTGAGCAGTAATCACTGTCAACATTATTATATCAATAAAGCATTTTAAAATGAACATAACGTGTCTTTGTGCTTTTTCACAAACTTTCAGTTTACATAGTATGCAACCATACAAACAGCCCTTGGAGAACACCCCTTTCTAGCCACATACAAGGCAACGATGGATTCCACCCCTAGTAGACACTGCACATCAGGCACCTTCCTTATATACCTTCAGGCCACATTAAATGCAGCAATAAAGCAATCCCCTAGCGAGTGTTACACTCCCAGCTGCAGAAGAAATATTCCAACGTTGGGAGTGCTTTACATAAAAATTATATGAAAATCCCAGAAGGTCATGGATCTCTTGACCTCACAGACATACGATCAGTTCCTTAAATTTCCTTTCGGGGGGCTGCTGCACTCCTGTAGCCCCCCTATCCTTGCTTTTTAACATTGGTGGTATCCCAGCCGCCTTTGGGCCACCACACGGCAGGAAAATATGCTAAGTAGCAAGCCCCCCAGAGCATTATGGGGTGCTCCAGTCAGGAGAAGTGAATATTTTAGTAGTGCCTCTCCTGCTGTGCATTGTAGCATTTCTTTTTTCTTTTTATCTTTAGGGGTGCCCTGTCTGGGTGCCGGAGGAGTAAAGATCCTCTTTTCTAAACCTCCTGCAACATTTATTAGGCACTGGGTGGTAGTAAGTAGGCCATGGATATTAATATTTCTTTTAGTAATGATCTCAATTTTCTCTTATGCTGTCCTGAGGGTCCAAGGACCCTGGTAGGCCTCAGATATTTTTAGTGATTTTCCACTCTTCCACCCAAATGTGCTGCATATTGCCCTATTTTGTTTGGGTCTTTGTGTTGTGTGCAGGGTCTGAATGTGTTTTTTACAGTAATTTTGTTTCATTTTTGCAGTCTCCTTGTTGCTGTTCTGGAGCCGCAGAAGATGGTCTGACTGTCCACAGATTTTTTCTGATTTTGCTGATGTTTTGTCATCATTTTCTTTGGATTGGGCCTAGTGGTAGGGTGCTGTCCATGGAAAATATTGTTGGCTTTATTTTGTTTTGTCAGGATCCTTGATGTTCCCCTAGGGGTCCTGGAGCCACGGGAATGGTCTAGGTATAATTGCAATTTTTTCCTAAAATACGTGGAAATGTTATTTTTTTTGTTCAAAGGTGATGCTTGCCTTGTGGCTGTCTCGGTTCCACAAGGGAATATATTTCGTCAGTCCTTACAAGTTACCTACTCAATCATTTGAATACTTTTATATTTACTTGTTATCTAATATCTTATCTTTATCAATTTGCATAGGCTTCTGTGTCTGTTGAGGTGTAGGTCAGGATCCTTAGTTACAAAAATAAAGACCTTTTTAGTACTGGAAAAAAACTTTTTCAAAACTTCCATACTTTCTTCAACTTTTTAGGAACAGTTTACATATAACTACTACATGTGATATTATTATGTGGTATGTTTTGTACTGATTTTGCTAATATGGCCACATTTGCCTACAAACTGGTGAGACAGAATTTAGAGAAAGTATAGTCCATCCCTCATCATGAATTGCCTCACTCTAGGGGGCAGATTTACAACACCCCTGCACCACCAGTACGTCACTTTTTGTGACGTACTGGAGGCGCATTTCACTTCTCCATATTTACAAGGAGAGGAAAAGCCACCCTGCGTGACTTTTCCTCTCCTTGTAAATATGGCCCCTTCACATGCAGCACTTTGCGTGGAAGGGGCATTCCATGGGTGTTGCTGTGGGTGTTCCCACTCAACACCCATGGAATGAGACACATTTCCAGATTTACGAGGAATCGTAAATCTGGAAATGCGTGTCAATGCTACGCCTCCCCAGGGGAGGCATAGCGAGGTGCAACAAGGAGAAATGTTTTCATTTCTCCTCGTTTTTTCCACTTTCAAAGCGTGCTGCATTTTACAGCACGCATTGAAAGAGGAAAATGCCTGTAGTCATTGTTTTTGTGCAGGAAGGTGCCCCTTCCTGCACAAAAACAATCTCCCCACGATGCAGGCATCCTTGCACCATGGTGCAAGGGTGCCTGCGTCGGCACATGGCTGATGTTTGTGCGCCAGCGCAGGGGAGAGCACAGGAATGCAACATATCATTGTAAATATGTTGCATTCCTGTGCTTCGGAAGTGCCGCAGCGTGGCGCAGCCAAAGGGCTTGCATTGCCGCGCTGCGGGACTTCCTTGTAGATCTGCCCCTTGATCTCTTATTTAACTGCAAAGCCAAAATGACCCTACAAAATGTTGTTTCGGCATAGAAAGCTACATGTGAGAAGTTTAACACATTTGAAAAGAGGACCAGCACGAAATAATGTTGCCTCAAAATCTCTTCCTAATTTAATTATTGTGTACATTGAGTTGTACCTGGGCTTACGGCGCCTGGTATAACAATACTTCAGCCTGCAGGAGCCCAAGGTGAGGCGGTCAAAGAGAAAACCCCATGGTCAATGCACCAAGGTTGCCCCCTAGGGTGGCTTTAGGGGCGTGACCTCCATGTCCAAAGCATGCACATGCACATGAGAGAAGAGGTGTGAGCTGCATGTGCTTTGCATTTTATTGTTGTGTCTGGATGAGTGTGGCTTATGGAGTAAGTATTTTGCTGTCAGGCGTGGTAACTGGTGAAATGCAATAATTTTTTGTTATTATCAAACAACAATATTTATGCATATTAGTGTGATGAGGTTCAATATTTTATTTGGAAGGCAGATTAGGGAGCAGATGCGATTAGAGAAGTTAGTCCACTTTCATGATGTGTCTTTAAGCGATGTGTCAAGGGTATGTAAAACATTAGAACACAAAAACTAGGGGCCTGATTCACAAAGGTAAATGTACACTTTTGTGGAAGTTTACGATTGTTTGCTATTCACAAAGGGATTTGCGAGTAGTATATTTACAAGTGCAGAGTTTCCGCAAATAAGGACTACTGAATCACATAATGAATATTTAGTATATTTACAAGTTCATACATTCTCAGAACACGGCCATCCAGGAAGAGTGTCCAAGTTTCCTCACTATACTGCACAAGAACCAATGATTTGTGGCACTCTCTCCCTCACCCTTTTCCCAGCAGCCCGAAGTCCTAAAGCAGGACATTCTCCAGCGAGGCCTGTTTTACTGCAGTCCTTTAGCCCCCCAATAGTACTGGAGAAACACATCTACCTGAACCACCTGCTGCTAGATATCCTATAGCACTGGTGGTAATGGAAGTGCACAGCTCACCATCAGTCATCAGTGGACCATACGCAAGGATATGTTGAGCTGTGGCTGATGAGTAGCATTATCATGGTCCTGAGAGATGGAGGGAATGCTGGCACAGTCACGCAGTAACATTTGTGCTGCCTCATTTATCATTCCTTTAAAGTTTGCTAGCTGTGTGACTGTGTGAAGTGGGCAAAAGTTGGGAAAAATATTTGAAGTTGTGAAGCCCATGTCCTAACTTTGTCGCAGATTTCCAACAATGACAGAGGTGTCCTGTGGCATCAAAACACTGCAAATAGCTAAATATTTCCATGAGTTTGATTAGAGCACTTTTAAGTTAACATAATCAAAAAGTACTTACTAGCGGGTACATCAAACTCAAGGACTACAGGAACCCCCTCATGTTGAACAATTACTGTCCAGGGGTGTGGGAATGCACGGAGGGATTTTGAGATACCAGCTTTGCACCACATGTACCAGTGCACATGCCCCCTCACTAGACATGCATGCTTCACAGTGAGGGGTTCTATCTTCCCATGTCTGCCTCCTGCAGTTACCTTGCATGGAAGGCTTTTAACCACACAACGTATATTGTCCTGCAGCTTTCTTTCCAAGGACAATTTTGGGGTGCTTGGGATGATGGTGGCAAGTCTCTCTCTTATCCTGTTTGCGCGCTTACCGGAACGCAGTAGTTTGTAGGAACCAGTTATATCATGCAGCATTCCCTTCATCCCACCTGCAACTGAATCAAATGCAGTGGGATCAACATTTGGAGGCATTAAGCCAGGCTAGTTTTAGCTTCACAGCCCGAAAATAGAAATGGTAATGTTCACTATCTAGACACACAAGGCTGTCGAATTTCATGCCAAACCAACTTTTCTTTGGATGCCTCAAACAATGGCTCGCTGAAGGAGCCTTTTAATTTAGATTAAATTGTTATATTTAAAATTCAAAAATGTTAACTCCTGACTTATTTTGAACAAGTAATCAAGTTTTTTCATTATTTGTATTTACTTTGAATTCAGTATAGAATTGTTTAACGTTTTCAACTGTTGCTATATTTTCTTTTGTGTATCTGTCTGCTTCACATTTCATCTGACTGCATACCTTGCATATGTACTTTTGTTTGGGAGATGCATTAGTCTTCAGTGGATTCCCAGAGGTCCATGGAGATTGGTACCATATACGCCAATTGCGGGCCTATACTTTAGAGAGGTAAGCAGGTTTATTTGTCAGCAGGAAGGAAATATTGGCTTCGAAAGCTCTACTGAGGACATTCCAGTGAAGGGGCCCAAGACGTTCAAAGGTCCTGTTTTGTATGTGGTGCCATCCCCACTCTGCATCCACATCTACTGCAGTATGCATGCCCCGACCTAGTCCTGAGCTGCCTAAAAAAAACCCAAAGGGCTTCATTTATGAGGAACTGGCATAGGGCAGTTCTGCCAGTCTTCTTGCGCTGCCCAAAGCCAATGTGAAAGGGCAGAATGCACTGTATTCATGAAATATGGTTCATTCCTGCCTAATTCCAAAGTAGGTACCCTTGCAGCATGGTGCAAGGGGCCTCTGTTACAGGCAGGACTGCTTTAGTGAATGAAGCGGCATCTTCCTGCACAAAACAAATTCAGAGAGGTGTTTTCTTCTTTCTATTTGAGCTGCAGACTGCAACACACATAGAAAGAGGAAAAAACGAGGAGAAATAAAAATACTTATCCTTATTACGCCTGCTCTTGGGATGCATAAGGTTTTGGCGCTACCCCACATTTACGTGATTAAGTAAATCTAGGGCAGCGTCAAAATCCATGGGTGTCAGATGGAAAAATCCACCACAAAGCCCATGGAATGCCTCCTTGATGCAGAGTAAGGCAAGGCAGCAACCTGCGCTGCTTTGTCTTACTCCATATCTTTGACGCTATGCAAAGCCATGCAGAGTGACTTTGTGTCGCCACATAGATATGATTGAGAGGCTTGCGCCACCAGAGTGTAAAAAAAAAAGTGACGCTCCGGTGGCGCAAGCCTCTCATAAATAAGCCCCAAACAGTTTAATTAACAACAGCATGCCTTCAATTCTCCTTTCTGGATGACTTGACCTTTGTCCCGAAAACCAGGACATGTATTTGAAATTAAGGAAAGTGTCGGGACACCGGGACAGCCCTTAGAAAACAGGGACTTGTGAATGGGAAATAGTGAATGTAAGCTAATTGAAGCATTTATGAGAGGATCTAGAGAATAGAGAGTATCATGCATTGTTATGGTAGATACCAGGCCTGGTAAGAGGAAGAGGGAGTGTGTACTGGAAGATGCAGAGAAGAGTGTGTGGGAGACAAAGTGATGACTTTATAGCGAGGAGAAGCCACTGGCGTAACAAAACTTGAGGGGGCCCCCCTGCAAGGTACGTGGAGGGGCCCCCTCCGGACTCATTAAAGAGCTCTCCGGGCAGACTACTGTGCTGAGGGGGCCCCCTGGAACTTGGGGGGACCTGCACCGCGGGGGCTGTGAGGGCCTGTGTTACGCCACTGGGAGAAGCCAAGCTTTGGAGCATATTTTGGAGGCTGTACTGCCAGGCTTACTCATGGCCAGCATATAGTTGCGGGTTTTTTCAGAGTGGAAAGGGCTAATTTTACAAGTTAATAAAAACTAGTTGTGGGCAGGCAGCAGACTATCCTTTAATATAGTGACAGGCATGATGACATTTCTGCGAAACTGTGCATGTCATAATTATGCATATCAACCACGTGCTTTGTTCAATAAAGTAAATGATGTTGTTTATTTGAACACAGCCATAAGAATTCTTATAAAAGGTTACATCTGAAGTTGAAAGAGGTAATGTAAATTTCACAAAGACATTATGGATATTTTTTTTTCTAGACTTTATTTGGTTCGATTCTAACCATAAAAGCACAAGCAAGATAAATACAGTTAAAAAATTCAATATGCAAAAAACATTAAAATACTGCATGCCATAAAAACAGGTAAATAAATGAATTGTGCACAAATGGTCCAGCAACACGAATGGAGCACAGTCCAAGAGCAGCTCACGTGTAATAAAGAGGGACAACAGCAATTGCGCTATAACTCAGACATAGGGGCCGATTCCGATCTCGGTCGGAGGCGCACCCAATACTATTCGGTCGGGAAAAAAGCCATGCGAAAGCCAGTTTCCCGACCGATCCGTACAGCACACCGAACGAGCAAGTACGATGCGCACAACAGCAAAAATCCCGGCCGAGCCGTACTCACCCAAACCAGGTCCTGTTCTCCGACCGAGGCGAATCCGGAAACGCCGAATCGAGTCGCACGGAAGGGAAAATGCAGCCCCGTCCGGCCGGACAAGTACGATGCGCTTCCGTACGCGCCGAACCCGTCGCTACGCACGGCACGTCAAAGCATCCGGGAGAGGCGCACATAAGCTCCGAATCGCGCCACAACACGATCCACGGCTACGAGACGAACACAGCACAGACGAGGACGACGCGAAGCGACGAGGACGAAGCGAAGCGACGAGGACGAAGCCAAGCGACGAGGACGACGCGAAGCAACGAGAAGGACGAACGACACGAACCAACCATGAATCCCTTCGTCCCGATCATACCAATATTCTACATCTACTACCGGAACAGGCACGGACGCGTACGGCGCAGAAGGTAAGTCAGACACCAACCACAAAACACATACAACACGTACACGACACATCACACACATACACTGGGAATCTGAATATACTTACACCAGCAGCACCATAGGGGCGGGATGCCCATCACCAATGCCACATATGCACACAGGGGCCTGAATGCGCGCCACCACCCCAACCCAGGGGGGCTGGATGCCAACCACCACAACCACCCTTAGCCAGGGGGTGCCAGATGCCCACCACCACTACCACCCTTAGCCAGGGGGCAGGATGCCTACCTCTACTACCACCCTTAGCCAGGGGGCAGGATGCCCACCACTACTACCACCCTCACCCAGGGGGGCAGGATGCCCACCACTACTACCACCCTCACCCAGGGGGGCAGGATGCCCACCACTACTACCACCCTCACCCAGGGCGGGCTGGATGCCTATCACCACCCTTAGCCAGGGGGGCTGGATGCCTACCACTACTACCACCCCCACCCAGGGGGCAGGATGCCTACCACTACTACCACCCTCACCCAGGGGGGCAGGATGCCCACCACTACTACCACCCTCACCCAGGGGGCAGGATGCCCACCACTACTACCACCCTCACCCAGGGGGCAGGATGCCCACCACTACTACCACCCTTAGCCAGGGGGGCAGGATGCCCACCACTGACTACCACCCTCACCCAGGGGGCAGGATGCCCACCACTACTACCACCCTTAGCCAGGGGGCTGGATGCCTACCACTACTACCACCCTTAGCCAGGGGGGCTGGATGCCTACCACCACCCTTAGCCAGGGGGGCTGGATGCCTACCACTACTACCACCCTTACACAGGGGGGCAGGATGCCTACCACTACTACCACCCTCACCCAGGGGGCAGGATGCCCACCACTACTACCACCCTCACCCAGGGGGGCAGGATGCCCACCACTACTACCACCCTTAGCCAGGGGGGCAGGATGCCCACCACTACTACCACCCTTAGCCAGGGGAGCAGGATGCCCACCACTACTACCACCCTCACCCAGGGGGGCAGGATGCCCACCACTACTACCACCCTCACCCAGGGGGGCAGGATGCCCACCACTACTACCACCCTTAGCCAGGGGGTGCCAGATGCCCACCACCACTACCACCCTTAGCCAGGGGGGCTGGATGCCTACCACTCCTACCACCCTCACCCAGGGCGGGCTGGATGCCTATCACCACCCTTAGCCAGAGGGGGCTGGATGCCTACCACTACTACCACCCTTACACAGGGGGCAGGATGCCTACCACTACTACCACCCTCACCCAGGGGGGCAGGATGCCCACCACTACTACCACCCTCACCCAGGGGGGCAGGATGCCCACCACTACTACCACCCTCACCCAGGGGGGCAGGATGCCCACCACTACTACCACCCTTAGCCAGGGGAGCAGGATGCCCACCACTACTACCACCCTCACCCAGGGGGGCAGGATGCCCACCACTACTACCACCCTCACCCAGGGGGGCAGGATGCCCACCACTACTACCACCCTCACCCAGGGGGGCAGGATGCCCACCACTACTACCACCCTTAGCCAGGGGGCTGGATGCCTACCACTACTACCACCCCCACTCATAGGATGGACAATGCATGACACAACAAGCACACCACAACCTAGGGAATGCAAGATTAAGACATCCCCCCACCACCATGACAAGCGTGTGAGCAGGCTGTGTCAAATGCCTACAACACCGAACATGACATTGAACATATAATGTGACCCCTAGCACATGTGCCACACATATATGTGTGTGGCACCCACAATGCAAGCAGCCCATGACCATTGTGGCAATGGGGCCTAAACCCCCATCATCACAGTGACCAAAAGGCAAGTGTGGGGTCCATAGCTGAAGCACATTTTGACCATTGTGGCAATGGGGTCTAAACCCCCATCATCACAGTGACCAAAAGGCAAGTGTGGGGTCCATAGCTGAAGCACATTTTGACCATTGTGGCAATGGGGCCT
Source organism: Calotriton arnoldi (assembly GCA_963921515.1). Taxonomy (NCBI): domain Eukaryota; kingdom Metazoa; phylum Chordata; class Amphibia; order Caudata; family Salamandridae; genus Calotriton; species Calotriton arnoldi. Next base: position 205,240 of record CAWUFW010009774.1, on the reverse strand, counting down.
AAACCCCCATCATCACAGTGACCAAAAGGCAAGTGTGGGGTCCATAGCTGAAGCACATTTTGACCATTGTGGCAATGGGGTCTAAACCCCCATCATCACAGTGACCAAAAGGCAAGTGTGGGGTCCATAGCTGAAGCACATTTTGACCATTGTGGCAATGGGGCCTAAACCCCCATCATCACAGTGACCAAAAGGCAAGTGTGGGGTCCATAGCTGAAGCACATTTTGACCATTGTGGCAATGGGGTCTAAACCCCCATCATCACAGTGACCAAAAGGCAAGTGTGGGGTCCATAGCTGAAGCACATTTTGACCATTGTGGCAATGGGGTCTACACCCTCATCATCACAGTGACCAAAAGGTAATTGTTGACAAAGAAAGAGCTGCAACTGCCAAACTGCATGGATCATTCCTGGTCACAGAACCAAAAACTCATCTGTGGCAAAGTAGTGTATGTGTCCCATTGCAACATAAATTGGGGGAGCCAAATACTGCAGTGCAAATGAAACATTCCTTTGGCCATGTGCAGACAAACAACACCCATGGGGGCTGAGACCGTCAACAGTCATCAATGACACAATGACAGAAGTGACCATCAGAATGCAGAACCACATATTTGCACCAATGGGCACACAAATGCAGATACCCTGTGGAGACAGCAGATGTGAGGTGAACAGATACCATACCATGCCAGCAATGGGACACACAAACCATGATCACTGTGCTGACCGATGACCTAGGAGTCCCAGGGACAGCAGGGGAAACACACCAAACAACATACAGCCAATGGCACACCCAAGATATGCCAATGCAGTGGTGCAGATGCACAAACACAAACAGGCAGACCAACACTGTCATCATACACAGCAGGTGAGGGGTGGGGGTGCCAGTGTCCCCAGGCAACAACACAACACATGAGGAGAGCTGAATACCAATCATACAGATGTGCATACACTGCCACACTAAGGTAACTCATGGATCCAAATCCCCTATGTGGGCAAGCAGGCATTGACAGGTGAGAGGGAGCACAAAACACACATGTCACACAGGCACGTAGGAACAACAACTGACACAGCAAGTCACAGACACACCACAGCACCACCCCCAGGGCCCCCACAATGTGGTGACCCTGGGCTGAAGAAAAATACCACTGTGATGACAAAGCTAAATGTCGTTCACACTGTGAACCACAGTCAGGTGTCCTGAGCAACTAACTACCATCACACCTACACAAGCACAAATCAATCAGCATGGCCAGTAAGCCAAGGCCAACATGGAGGCAGGGGACTAGCCGGGCAACAACTCTCATCTGCACACACTCAAGACCACACCGCTCGACCTCCAACAATGTGCAGCAGTGAAGTACACATGCACTGGTGACATTGCACATGCACCCATTACTATTCCAGGGTGGTGGGTGGGAACCAAGGTGTAGAAACACATCACACATGGACACTCAACAAGACTCCTGAATGTCTGACACACTGCACACTACGCTGTACATGGACATGACGGCAATACCACACCGACCAATGGGATCCCAGCCACAGTCACACACCAATGAAGAAGCCAAGGTCACCCACAAAGAACACACATAGACAACAACCAACATTGCAGCCCGGACCCTAAGGAGTGCCAGCAGTCACACACACAACGTGTCACAATCACTGAAAGATAACACAAACTGGAAATCACATGACAGGGGCAAACAACAAGTGCCAAAGGGAAACCTGACTGTGACCCATCTGCGTCTGCACACAAACTCTGCCCTGACAGCAAACACACCTATGGGTGACACCCTGATGACCAGTAATGTGCCATGCACCCACATCACAGAGAACACAGGGAGAAGACTTTGGGGGAACATAGCTCAAGTCAGCAAGCATCACAAACAGGTACAACACTAGGGATCACAGCATGCGCAGATGAATGGAAGTGAACACACAGACATGCACATACAACACACACCTTGGGCGCAGGCAATGTCACACGTGTACACACTGCCATGAGGGGACTCCACTCCTGTGTGAGGAAAGCTGTGCCATATGTTGCCTCAGTAGGGCCCCATCATGTCAGCTGAGCACTTGGTCACACAATCAACAATTAGCACCAAATGAGGGCTCCCATCACATCAGCCTGGTCATGGATGTGCCAACGGAATCATCAGCACAGATCCAACACACTTGTATAGCAATGTTGCACTGACTACACGGATGAGTCCCTCCCCATTGATGCCCAAACCTGCATGTCCACTGGAGATGGCAACACGGTCAGGGAAGTAGACAAATGCAACGATGGCAGGCACAACAGATGTGCAGGGGTGGAAGCCACAGATATGAAATTGCCAATGTAAGTAGGAAACCCATTGCCAAATACTGAACACATGACACCCTCAGATGCTGCTATTGATGACATGGATACACCACATGATAGGACACATTCCCCCTGGACCACATGGGTTCCTGCACAGTAACACTTCATAATCATGAGACCAGATATCACCATCACTGCAGCAAGGGCATGGTTAGCTGCACCAACAACATGTACATCTGAAGCATGAGCAGTAGAGAAAAGAAAGTTGCTTTATTCAGCATATGTGTTGAGGCCAAACGAAGTCCTGAAAAAGAGCAAAGGCCAATGGCCAGTCCATTGTCAAAGTTCAAACAGGGTGACACTGGCAGATGTCACCCTACGCATGCCTGCACAATACCAGGGACAATCCACTAGGAGGGGCAACCGGGGGCAGGCCAGGCACCGCAGGGACAGGATCAGGGCTCACCAGGGGGAGTCAGGGAAGGGGTGGTGGGTGCTGGAGAGCCACTGACAACTGCAGTGGAGGTGTCTGACATGGTGTGTGCCGGCACAACTGGGGGGCATGACACAGATGTCGTGGGTGCCGGCACAACTGCAGTGGACCCTGCAGATGGGGTGGACAGGTCCGCCACTGCAGTGCCCAAGTCAGACAGGGCGGTAGTGGACTCCACTGCAGTGCCTACCTCCAGGGGAGGAGAATGGGGAACAGGCAAGGTGGGTTGGACAGAGGGGGGACACCCTCACCACATCAGTGGCACAGACAAGCGCAGCGGGGGTGTGGTGCTGGGAGAGCAAGTGGCAGGGGAGAAGGCCGGAGCATCTTGGGGATGGTATATCTGTGGGTGGGGAACCTGGGGCAGGGTGTGGTGGGGGCACCTGTGCAGTGGGGGCCTGATGGATGGAGGACGGAGACCTTGTGCCTGAGCTGCAGGGCGGTGGCGGGGTCTTGCTCTTAGCACTCCGGGGGACTTGCGGGTGGGGGCCTCAGTCCGTCTGCGCCTGGGGGAGGGTGTCCGGGGGCGAGGGGCACTCTGCTCCGTGTGGGTGGGCTTCCTCTTCCCCCGGGATGCTGGAGCAGCTTCATCGGTGGGGAAGAGGCCGAGGTCACAGAGGAAGAGCTGCTGTGACTTTGGGGTTGCAGGTGAGGCAAGGGAGGGTGCTTTGGAGGGAGAGGGAACTGAGGACTGCGCAGTGCATGTGGATGCGTGTGTGTGTGCCAGGGCCCCATCCCCTGTGAGTCTGGCTTCAGTCCCCTGAATGTGCGTGCGTGTGCGTTTTGTCATTGGCGTGTGTGTCAGTGTGCTGGATGTGTGTGTGCTGGTGTGTGCCAGTGTGTGTGTGCCTGGGATGGGTAAGGTGCTGGGGAGTGTGGATGGAGCAGAGGCAGGAGGGGTGAGGGACCGTTTGAGGAGGGACACTGCTGCCGTCAGGGAGGAGTCCATGGACCTATTGCCCCTCTGTAGGTCAGACATGCCCGATGAGATGCCCTCCATGAACGACACCAGCTGAGTCAACAGCGCGGTGTGCGCATGGAGGACACTCAGCATGGCTGCCTGCCCTACATGGAGCTGGCGAAGGAGGTACACAGACTCCTCACTCAGGGCAGCAGGGGACACAGGGGCAGGGGGTGCGGTGCCTGGCCCAAAGGAGACACGCTCCCGGACATGGGAGCCTCCACGGACCTGGGGAATGGGAGCCGATGGGAGGGCGGTGGTGGTGCTGGTGGTGGCGGGGACAGCAACACTAGCTGGGGTGTGGTGGCTGCTGACACCCGCCTCCACAAGGGAGTCATCCTCCGAGTTGCTCTGGTCCTCAGCTGAGGTGGATGCTGCTGAGGACTCCTCGGTGTGGCTCCCCTCGCCCTCCGTGCCACTGGGTCCCTCCGACCACTCCTCGGCTGCTGACCCAGTCTGGCTCTCCGGCTCCTCCTGGTCCGTGGAGCTGTCCCCTTCCGTGGCCGTGGATGTATCTGCAAAAAATGGGGAAACAGACAGACATCAGTCACCTGCACATAACGCACACACCACTGTGAGCACAGCACATCACAGAGCAAGCCCTGGCATCATTAGTTGTGCATTGCTAAAAGTGCACTAATTGAACAGGAGAAGTCAATTGTCAGTCTGATGCCAAGCATGGCACTCACATCCCACATGGCCTTGCACCCATCTGTCTGGTGTCTGTTGGATTGCAACACCCCAGTGTTGACACATGCACCAAGTACACAGTAGTTGGACAGTGCAGAGGACACGGTGTGGACACATCACAGCTCTTGCCACTGAGTCAGTACAGGTTTACGGATGTAAGGGATGCCCAGAGTCAGATAGGAAATGCATGTGATGCATACCAGCGACAGACACCATGATGCACCCATGTCCTGATAGCCAGCGCCACTATGGTGTGCATGTAGCACATGTCACTCCCCTGCAGGATCACCAATCAGTAGACACATGCCATGGCGGAGGCATGACTGCAAAGTCATACATCACTGTCTCAGTGATGTATGACTTTGCAGCCAGACAACAACACTCTGCAC